>JAKZAP010000001.1:9052149-9102148 GCA_023053575.1 Branchinecta lynchi
CTTCGATTGGAGATTTCCCGGAATTACTTCTAATAGGATTCTTCCTTGGCGATAGATTATTTCAGTGCAAGGACATTCTTTCCCGCAATTATCGTAGATACCTTGGAAACACTATGTCCGTATTCTGTCCATGGCGACAATTTGTGTAATTCTTTTCCACAGCCTTGTTCTTGAATCCCGGCAATTACTC
Organism: Branchinecta lynchi; assembly: GCA_023053575.1. NCBI lineage: Eukaryota > Metazoa > Arthropoda > Branchiopoda > Anostraca > Branchinectidae > Branchinecta > Branchinecta lynchi. Next base: position 9,052,340 of record JAKZAP010000001.1, read on the forward strand.
GTAATAGTGTTCTTCTTGGAAATACTGAGCTGCGGAGTAATCGATAGCATGTTTTCTTATCAATAACTTTGAATCGGCACGTTGCCAACCGGAATATCGATTAAATTAATAGTGCCATCACTCTTCCCCTTAGTAATCACGTAATCCGATATCTTAGCCAAAGCTTGCTGGAGTAATCTAACTGCAAAAAAGAAAAAACATAAAAGGAAGATCTTGGCGTTATCAGGGATTAGGGTTCCGAAAGACATAATAGAAACTTCGCAATACGACTAAATTAATGAGAGCAATCACCTAAACCGAAGCATGGTCGAAGTTACATAGTTATATAATACCTGACAGTCTCAGGTATTAGCGTTAGGATAAAACCGACATTTCACAGATTTCCTGGAAAGTTTTTGTTTTAGCACTTCCGTTCTCTTTCTTTGGTTGATTTATTTTGGATGGCAACAGGGGTGGCCCGAAGGGGGTGGGTGATTCACCACCCCCCCCCCTTCCCCCTGCCTTTTGCTAAGTCATATCAGTCGTTTATTTCGGCCTCGCCGAGGTCTAGGGCGTTCATTTTAATCAAAAACAATCCGTGTGCATGGATTGTTGATCAAACTTTGACTATAAGTGAAAAAAGAAGTAATAGAATTTTTAAACATAGTGGAAAAGCCATCAAAAATCAAATGACAGGAAACTCGCGAAACAAGTGTGCCCAGAACAGATGGAAGAGTGCCGATTACAAAGCGAGGTTGAGGTTGGAACAACGCTTGAAAAGGACAAGGATGACTTTAATATACACCCAAAAGTCGTTCCCAGGACAGGAGGGGTTTTGCAGACGCTGGAATAGCTCATTCTGGTCGAGAGGTAAAGTTTTTGCATCTATGCTCGCAGAGCCCTTACTATCCAAAATGTTTGGGGGGGGGGGGGGGGGGCGGGAGCAAGGTATTTACGGACTGGCTGTTAACTTTTACCGATTTTTTTGGGAGAAAAACCCATTATTTTGATGAAAAATGATTTCAAGAAAAACCGACTGTTTTGAAGAAAATCGACTATTTCCGAAACAAACAAAAAATGACTGTTTTTACGAAAAATCGCGGTGCTTCGCGCCGATTCGGATGTTCTTTTATAGACTACCCAACAAAATTGGTGGGGGGGGGGGGGGCTCTCCCCCCCCCATACGTGACGCCCCTGTATGCTAGTGTTAAAGCATCTCTGAAAAGCCTTCGTAAAATTCAGAAAAATCATACAACTCGAAAATGATCAAGTTTTGATGTTGAAGTCATTCTAAAGCGAACTTCCCGTTCTTCATTGATGTGTATAGCATCTTTCGTCGCATATTGAGACTCGGACCTAATTTCGTGGTAAGGTCGCAGATGAAGATTGAGGCAGATATAAACCTTTCAGGTGTGCTTGAATATGCTGCATTGGGGAAAGACATAATGTTTCTATCGGGCAAAAGACGAAAGTTTGTTTCGTCAATGAATCGGGTTTTGTTTTTACGCAGAAAGAATCAAATTCTGCAAACCAATTTTAAGTTGCAATTTTTTAGATGTTAGCTCACTGTAGCTTTACTTGCCATGAAAGTATAGTGTGTCGAATGACAATAAAACGGTACACGGTACTTCCATAATGAAACAAAAGTAAATCAAAACTACAGTGAAACTACACTCCGAAAAAAAACCCAACTCAAGTCTCTTCGGCAAACCGGCGTCTTTTTCTATCTGTAAAAGCCTGTTGGGCGAAGACCAAAAGCTTGTAAATCCGGATTTGTTTTAAATGCACTGGCAAACCTGTTTTCCTCGTTTCGATTCTGAGGAAGTGTATTTTTAAGGTGATAATTACTTTTTTTGCTATTAGTTTGGAACAAATCTACTTTGTTTTCGATGGGCACTATTTTGTCACTTGTTGCGAAGGACAGAGTCCTGATTTCATAGCTATTTTTTTTACTTTTCATTGGATCGCAAAAAGACGGCGTTTACGTCCGTAAATCCAGATTTTTTTTTGAATGCACTGGCAAACCTGTTTTCCTCGTTTTGTTTCTAAATAAGCGTTTTTATGACGCGAAAATAACTTTTTTTGCTATTAATTTGGAACAAATCTACTTTGTGTCTACTTTGTTTTCTATGGCCACTATTTTGTCACTTTTTCCTACGGATAGATTTATGATTTCATAGCTTTTTTTCCTTTTTAATGGGATTGCAAAAAGACGCTCTGCTCCTTGGCGTTTCACAAAATTTCGCCTGTGGCGCATTTTGTAGTATTCTCTATTTAGAGGAACGGTGTGTCGTTTACTTGGCGATTAGGCTCTGAATTTTTTAGATTTGAAACACATTAAAGGCTTTCTAGACAAAGGCAGATTACAAAATTTCGCCTGCGGCGCTTGCTTTAATTTGTTCCGGGTACATGCGTTGAATGCTTTCCTCTTTAGCGAAAGCTGAAATGTAAAAAGCTGACGTACAAAAATTTTGATTACAAGAATAATTTCAGCTGATGTATTGCAGCTAGTTTTACACCGGATCTATTATTTGTTGGCGGGGAATGTGCGCCATTGGCGCGCAGTGGCAACAGTCCATTTTTGTCCGTACGTGTGAGTCGTATATTACGATCCAGGAGTCGTTGAAATGGTGAGTCTCCCCCCCCCCCACCCTGGCTGGCTGCTTCGGGCCACCCCTGCATGGCAATTCACATCAACTTCCCCAAATTGCACCTTAGAAAATCAAGTGCCCTTTTAGTGGAAATACTGGTGGCCGGTGAACTTTTCGAAAAGGCCAGGACTCCTACTTCTTAAATGACCTGTCTCACCTATAATACTAACGCAACCTACTTCCACACTCACTCAGGGGCGGCCCGAAGCACTCAGGCCAGGGGGGGGGGGGGGTGACCCCTCATTTCAACGACTCCTGGATCGTAATATACGACTCGCATGTACCAACAAACACGGACTGTTGCCACTACGTGGCAATGGCGCACATTCCCCACCAATAAATAATAGAGCCGGTGTAAAACTAGCTGCAATGCTTCAGTTGAAATAATTATTGTAATCAAAATGTTTGTATACATATCTTCATAGCCTCAGCTTTTTACATTTCAGCTTTCACTACAGAGATAAGTTTTCAACGCCTGTACCCCGAACAAATTAAAGCAAGCTCCGCAGGCGAAATTTTTGTATATACCTTTGTCTAGAAAGATTCTAGCCTTTAATGTGTTGCAAATCTAAGAAATTCTAAGCATAATCGCCAAGTAAATGACTCACCCTTCCTCTAAATAAAGAGTACTACGAAATGCGCCACAGGCGAAATTTTGTGAAACGCCGAGGAGCAGCGCGTCTTTTTGCGATCCCATTGAAAAAGGAAAGAATAGCTACGAATTAATAGCAAAAAAAGTAATTTTCACGTTAAAAATAAACTTCCTCAGAATCGAAACGAGGTTGACAGGTTTGCCAGTGCATTTAATAAAAAATCCGGATTTGCGAACTTTTGGTCTTCGCCCGACAGGCTTTTACAGATAGAAAAAGAACAAGACCAAAGGTTTCGATGGGATCCCAAAAATTCAATATCTGATCAAGACAACTGGGTCGTGTCTTAGCCAGATCCAGTCTTCGCCAGACTCCTTGAACATTTTTACAATTAAAATTCAGAAACAGATTAAGGCCAAATAGCTAATCACCTGAGAAAACCAAGTTCAGATTTGGATTCAGCATGTGTGTTTACCCCTTTAAGTCATATCTGTTTTGACGAAAACTTCCTGCCACTTCTGCCAATTTCCCGGTTCCGGCCGAACTCTAGAACTACTTGTCCGGCGAAAAAAGAAAGCTCAAAGACGAAATCAGGGTATCTTCTTTCCCCAGTAATGAACATCTAATCAACTTCAAATAGAAATTTAGCTTATAACAAATCTTCCGATTCCAGCCGGATTCCGGTCGAACTATATGTCCGGGTAAAATATGATTGTCATACAGGGACTCAGCATCTCTTCTTAGCCCTAAATCGCTTATCTAATCAACTAGAAATAAAACTTTGACTTCCAACAGATTTCCAGTTTTGGCCGGATTCCGGACGAACTACATGTCCGGGTAGAAAATTGTTTTCACATAAGTGTTCAGCATGTCTACTTGCACTAAATCGAACATCTAATCAACTCCAAATAAAACTTTTAACTTTGACAAACTTTCCGGTTTGGGCCGGATTCCGGTCGAAATACTTGTCCGTCGAGAAAATAGTTTTCACCATCGTCTTCAGCATGTTTCCTACCTCTAAATCGAACATCTAATCAACTTCAAATAAAACTTTCACTTTCAACAAACTTTCCGGTTTGGGCCGGATTCCGGGCGAAATACTTGTCCGTCGAGAAAATAGTTTTCACCATCGTCTTCAGCATGTCTCCCTACCCCTAAATCGAACATCTAATCAGTTTCAAATAAAACTTTTACTTTCAACAAACTTTCCGGTTTGGGCCAGATTTCGGGCGAAATACTTGTCCGTCGAGAAAATAATTTTCACCATCGTCTTAAGCATGTCTTCTTACCCCATAATCGACTATCACATTAGCTGTTTCAAAATATTTTGTTTGTCCCTTAATTTGAATCCCCTCCCCCACCCCTAAATCTAGAGCTACAAAGCCCATCTACGAACTTGACTGGTCCGACGACCCAACGAACCCTCACACCAAGTTTCATCAAAATATCTCATTCCCTTCGAGAGTTATCGTGCTTACAGACGGACGGACAGACGGACAACTTTTGCGATGTCATAGGTATGTCCTAGTCTGAGTCGAGTTACAAAAATGAGAAGTGTATTCAACAACAACCAAACGGCAACTGACAAAATATTCATGCAAAATCTGGAATGAATGCGCGGAGCCGGAGGGTCATTCATTCCTGGCTGGTGCGCTTACAAGATTAGAAAAAATAAACATGTCACACGGTGACATCACTCCCCCCTTTTTAACCCTGACAATCACGGTTGGCAGCTGCGGCAAGCGGAGACCCGAGCAACTGCATTATCCATTTCTGGCCAGTAAAAATACATCCGCAGGAACTCCAGCACTTGAGATTCGGCTCCATGATTCGTAACTTCGTGGGCGTACATCACTGCCTTAGATCGGTATTTGGTCGGAAGAAGTAGTGTCACCTCCTTGTGCTTCCAAACACGAAAAGTTGCGCCCCAGAGTCGGAGGAACTGGATATCCGTCCTTTTCTTCAGAAAGCAGCTTCTCATCACTCCTTTCAGAAGGGTATCCGCTTTTGTCTCATCTCCCAAGGATGACAGTTTCTCCCTCTTAGGCACACTTGGGTCCGTGAAAGCGAAAAAGGCAGCCAGAGCGCTTTTGGCCAGCCTTGTTTGGAAATCACCTGAGAAAAAAATGTTTCAGACAACAGCAAAAACTATTTACATTTTTAAGCAGCCAGCCAGTCAGGGGCTGGTAGCTATTCCCCGAGAAAGGGCATCTGCGTCTCCATGCTCCTTTCCTGATCGCGCAATAACTTTCATTTTAAAACCTTGAAGGATCATGGCCCACCTTGCGAGGCGGGGATTTTCGTTTTTCATCCTATCTAGGTAGCGTAAAGGGGCGTGGTCTGTAACTACAGTGAACGAGCGGCCTTCCACGTAGTAAAAAAGCTTTTGCACGGCCCATTTGATCGCTAATAGTTCGCGTTCCGTAGCCGAAAACTTTTGCTCAGAAGTAGACAACCCACGGCTCAGAAACATGAAGGGGTGTTCCCCATCCTCATATTCCTGCACTGCTACTACACCAATTCCGAAATTGCTGGCATCGACGTGTAGAATTATTTCCCGACTGAAATCAGGACATCGCAAGACTTTGGAATCGGAGAGCTGCTGTTTCAAATTCAAAAACGCTTGTTCGCACTCGTCTGACCATTCCACGAACTGAGGCTTATCCTTCAGGGTCAAATTACATAGAGGACGGATCAACTTGGCCCTATCTTCTATAAATGACTGAAAGTAGTGTATAAGCCCTAAAAATGCACGAACGTCTTTCTTGGTGGCGGGTCTTGGAAAATCCAAGATGGCTTGAGCCTTATTCACAGCTATCTTGATCTTGCCGCTACCAACTACAAAACCGAGGTAATTCACCTCAGGATAGCCGAAATGACATTTCTTTGGGTTCGCCGTTAATTTAGCTTTGCTAAGTCGAAGAAGCGTATCTTCCAAGTCGCGCATATGACTTTTCCAGCAAAAACTATGCACGGCTGCATCATCAAAATAAGCATCAGCATGCTCGGAGCCGTCTAGTACCTTTTCCATGAGCCTAGCAAAGGTGGCGCATGCGTCACGGACGCCAAACGGGAGACGCGTGTACTCCCAGTGGCCGCTAGGTGTTACGAATGCGGTTAAAGGAATACTTTCCTCATCAAGAGGAATCTGAAAGTACCCTTTAGTAAGGTCTAAGATGCTTATAACTCTGGCGTTCCCAACTTTCGCTATCATTTCGTCTATCCTCGGTATCGGGTGAGGATCAGGATTTTTAGAGAGACTGTTCAAAACCCTGAAATCAGTACAGATTCTCAGCGAACCATCAGGCTTTGGTACCACCACTATAGGTGAAGCAAAACTACTACTCGACGGACGAATTATTCCGAGTTCAAGCATTTTTTGGATTTCTTTGTCAACCAGAGCCTGTCTACTCTGCGGAATACGATACGGTGCTTTCCGGAACGGCTTTGCTTCTCCTATATCGATATGGTGCGTTACCAAGTCCGTTTTCCCAGGAAGTTCACTGAAAACGTGCGAGAACCGCCTAAGAAGCGCGATCAACTCAGCTCTTTGTTCTGAAGTTAACTGAGGATTAATGTCGAGCTTCTCAGGGTCGAACGTGGTATCTGATTCAAAAGTAATCAGTCGTACACCACTACTTTCCTCTTCAGCGTCGCCAAGGGACGTGACGCTGCTAAATAGGCAAGGTCTAGGTTCAATGAACTTCCTGAGTAAGTTTGCGTGTAGGATCTTTCGCTTTTTCCTACCCTGAAACCCACTAACTTCAAAGTTACACTCACCAACTTTGCGGGTAACAGTCACAGGACCTTGCCACCTCTTCTCTAACTTCGAGGACGAAGCTGGTAGCATCCTTAAAACTCTGCAAGGGACCCCTAGGTGGCACTCCAAACAGCGCTTCGTACGGAGAAACCCCCAAAGAATCATGCACAGCTTCACGGTAAGCGAAAAGGACAAGGGGTAGCTTTTCATCCCAGCTCCTTGGTTCGTCGAGACTGAACTTTCTAACCATGTTTATCAGCGTCCCATTCATCCGTTCGCACAGTCCATCTGACTGCGGGTGGTAAGGCGAAGTGCGGGTTTGCTTAACCCCTAAATCTGCAAGCATTTTCCGCATGGGTTTAGCTAGCAAGTTTGCTCCTTGGTCGTGAACTACAGACTTAGGAAACCCGAATCTACCGAAATAGTCTTTCAGGCATTCCATTATTTTCGGCGTCTTAGCGGAACGTAGAGGGTAAGCTTCTGGCCATCTGGTGGCGTAATCTACAATTACCAAGATCCATTCATTCCCTTTCGAAGAACGTCGAACTTTTCCGACTAAGTCTAGACCAATTCGTTCAAACGGCTTGACTACAGGATCAAATCTTCCCAGAGGGACTTTATCGAACTTAGTTGGTCTGGCGGTAAGCTGGCATTCTTTACAGCTAGAGCAATGCAGAGCGACATCTCTGTAAATTCCCGGCCAGTAAAAATGCTTCAAGATTCGCGAGACAGTCTTTTCTCGGCCCATGTGGCCTCCTAGCGGAGAATTATGGGCTAACTCCAGAACCTTAATTCTTCGGCTACGCGGTAGAACCAACTGAAAAATCTCCTCATCAGTGGGCTGCTTAGCTTTTCTGTAAAGAACGCCATTCTTTAAAACAAAACTTACCTCGCGTAACTGAGTCTCAGCCTCTTCGCTGCGTTTGCGAAGTGCAGCGATAGCAGGGTCAGCTTCCTGCTCAGCGACAATTCCTGCGGTATCACCTTGGCTGCTTGCGCCAGTACACAGAGAGTTGAATGCTGCTCTCTCCACTCGCTTCTCACTCCTTGACTTCTTCGCCTTGGCTTCAGTTGGCTGCTCATCGAAAAAGTCCTCTTCGAAGCTAAATTCCTCCGACACGGTACAGTCGACTACATAGGACTCAACACTTGAATCACTGCCCGTGCTTTCATTCCTCTGCCCTGAAATATCCCAGAATGAATGGAAGTTCCTGCCTAAAATAACTGGAAAAGGAAGAGTTGCTGAAACCGCAACTTTCATCTTTTCTTCAGTTACGTTCCCATTAGGCCCATCCACACTCAACAAAATTTCTGCAGACGGAAATTTCTTGACATCGGCATGTACGCATCCTACATGGAAACATTCCGCTTCGTTTAGCGTCATGTCTGATACCAAATCTTTTCTTACAATAGTAATATCACTACCACTATCGACTAAGAGCGTACAAGGCTTTCCATTGACTGAACCCGTCAAAAACTGTGCTGAACTTTTGTCACCAAGCGCCGTACAAGCTTCCTGTACGAGAATACCATCAAGCGGAGGGTGCGAACCCTTCGGCTGATAAGCTACAGCGTTCCTAAAAACATCAAAAGATTTCCTAGGAGGAACAGACTTTGCGTTACTAGGTCTTTCCTTATTTCGTTCCGGACAATTGCGCTTAAAATGTCCGAAACCCTGACAACCATAGCACTGTTTGCTATCAGAAGATCCCGATGTAGAACCACTAGCATCAGAAAAATTCTTTGACTTACTTTTTGAAAGACTATCTCCTCCAAGCCTCTCAAAAACTGGACGCTTTCTGTCATTTTGCTTCGACATGGCGTGAGCTTCGGCGTATCTCTCTGCGATCGAGACGGCTTGGTCAACTGAGCTCACGGCTTCCTGCTTGATATGAGTTACCAAACCTGGAAAAGTGAGGCTCTCAGTAAACTGCTCGAGAACTAGTTGCGTCACTATTTCTCTTAACTTTGCTTCCCTGGGTGTAGCACCAGTTAGGTCAGCTTCAGATATGCTAAGCCACTTACAGCAATACACATGTAACTTGTCCGCATGTTCTTTGAAAGAACCGGATGAATGCGGTGCATCCGACATACGCAAAGTGCGAAACTTAGTCTTGTAGGTTAGCGGAGAAATATTGTGCTTTTTCAATATTGCTGACTTAACTTCTCTGAAGACTTTTAACTGATTCTGAGTCAGACAAGCTACTGCCTCTAAAGCTCTACCAGAAAGTAAAGGCGTTAGTTTCAGGGCTTTTGTAGCGTCATCCCACCCACAAAGTGCAGCCGTATTTTCAAACGCAGTCAGAAAACTATCGATATCATCGCTATTGCTCATTTTCTGCAAATTCGGTTCTTTCGGAGTAGCAAGACGTGCGAGAAACTGCTGTCTTTCAACTGCGTATCGGTCTTCGCTAGCTTTCTGCTGATCTTGAATTTGCTTTACTAGATCTTTAAACCCATCAATTAGACTAGCGATGTCCGAAAGCTCAACTTTAGTGCTCCCTGAACCGGAACTCCCGGAACCCTTTTCAGCCATTTCCTGAAATCCACCCGAAAACTCAGAATTTTCCTCCACACGTATATCCCCCTCACCTGTCCCAGAAGTTATCCCATCAACTGGCCGCGAAACAAAACTCCGACCAAATTGAACTAACTCGCTATGGGCTTCCCCTGAGGACTTATACTGTGACCTGGTTTTCGATTCCAGACTTACTAGATTAATGTGGCTTTAAACACTAATCAGTTAACCTTGCTGATAGGCTAACTAAGCTGAGTTGCGTTCGCTCAACTTGACTAGAAACAAAAATAACTTGGTGGCTTACAAAATCCAGGCTTATTAGGATTTAGCAATTTTTTTTCGACTATCGTAATTCTGGCGTAAATCAGAATCACGGCGTGTTTGTCGGCTAAATTACTTGTCGTACGAAAAATTGTTCGGTTGCAGTAACCAAAACAAAATTCCGATCGTCTAATTCAAAGAATGTCCTACCTCTTAACGTAAGCCAAAAGTCGCAATCTTCGATCCAGATCTCACCGCTGATCACCAAATTGTCCTAGTCTGAGTCGAGTTACAAAAATGAGAAGTGTATTCAACAACAACCAAACGGCAACTGACAAAATATTCATGCAAAATCTGGAATGAATGCGCGGAGCCGGAGGGTCATTCATTCCTGGCTGGTGCGCTTACAAGATTAGAAAAAATAAACATGTCACACGGTGACAGGTATCCCTCGACTTACGTTTTGGGATCCCAAAAAGACGCCGGTTTGCCGTCGAGACCGGGTGTAGTTTCACTTTAGTTTTGGTATACTTTTGTGTACCGAGTGCAGTTTTATTCGTCATTCGACAAACTGTACTTGCATGACAAAAACTAATGCACGTAAAGCTACAGTGAGCTACATCTTAAAAAATTGCAACTTAAAACTGGTTTGAAGAATTTGATTCTTTCTGCGTGAAAACAAAAACAAACCCCGATTCCTCAAATTTTCGTCTTTCGCCCGATAGAAACAGTATGTCTTTCCCCAATGCAGCATATTCAAGCAGACCTGAAAGGTTTATATCTGCCTTAATCTTCGTCTGCGACGTTACCACGAAATTACATCCGTGTCTTAAAACCCGACAAAAGATGCTATACCCAGCGAATGAAGAACGCGACGTTCGCTTTTAGAATAAGTTTAACATCATAACTTGATCATTTTCGAGTTGCATGATTTTTCTGAATTTTACGAAAGCTTTTCAGATGTGCTTTAATACTAGCATACATGGGGATCACGTTTGGGGGGGGGGGAGAACCCCCCCCCCTCCAATGCCGTTGGTCAGTCGTTACAAAACAAGACCAAAGGTGTCGATGGGATCCCAAAAATCGTTTTGATCCAGACAATTGGGTCTTGTCTTCGCCAGATCCAGTCTTCGCTAGGCTAATCATCGGAGAAAACCGAGTTCAGATATTCTATCTATCCATCTATCTATTCCTCTATAAGCCATATCTATTTTGACGATACTGACCGAAACTTCCTGCTTTCCTTCTGCCAAATTTGCGGTTTCGCCGGAATTCCGAGCGAACTACTAGTCCAGCAAAAAAACAACAGCTCAGAAATGAATCCAGCGTATCTCCTTATCCCTATAAAGAACATCTAATCAACTTTAAATAAAATTTTGACTTGAAAAAAATGCAGGTACGACCGGATTCCGAACTAATTATAAGTTCGGATACAAATGATTGTCATATACAGACTCCTAAATCTATCATCTAATCAACTTCAGATAAAACTTTTGCTTTTAACACATTTTCCGGTTTTGGCCGGATTCCAGGCGAACTAGTTGTCTGGCGAGAAAATGGTTTTCACCATCGTGTTCAGCATGTCTTCTTACCCCTAAATCAAACATTTAATCAACTTCGAATGAAACTTCTGCTTCTTACCAACTTTCCGGTTTTTGCCAGATTCCGGACGAGCTACTTGTCCGGCGAAAAAATGATTTTCACCGTCATGCTCAGCATGTCTTCTTACCCCTAAATCAAACATATAATCAACTTCAAATGAAACTTTTTCTTTTAACCAACTTTCCGGTTTTCCCGAATTCCGGACGAACTACATGTCCAGCGAGAAAATGGTTTTCACCATCGTGTTCAGCATGTTTTCTTACCCACATTTAATCAACTTCCTAATAAAACTTTTACTTTTAACAAACTTTCCGGTTTTTGCAGGATTCCGGACGAACCACTTGTTCGACAGGAAAATGGTTTTCACCATCGCGCTCAGCATGTCTTCTTACCCCATAATCGACTATCTCAATAGCTTTCAAAAAATATTTTGTGTGTCCCTTAATTTGAAACCCCTCCCCCACCCTCAAATATAGGGCTACATAGCCCATCTTCGAACTTGACCTGTACTTTGACCCAAATGATCCTCCCACCAAGTTTCATCAAAATATCTCAATCCCTTCGAGAGTTATCGTGCGGACAGACGGACAACTTTTGCGATGTCATAGGTATCCCTCCACTTATGTTTTGGGATCCCAAAAATAGCTGAGTCGGAGAGAAGTGCCGCGATTTTTCGTAAAACAGTCAATGTTTTTTTTCGTAATCAGTGGATTTTTCCTCAAAACAGTCGGTTTTTCGCAAGTTGACTTTTCTTAAAAACGGTCGGTTTTTCTTAAACTCAATCGTTTTTTTCGAAAAAAAGTCGGTAAAAGAGACCAGCCAGTCCGTACATACCTGCTCACCGCCCCCCCCCCCCCCCAAAAACATTTTGGATAGTAACGCCTCTGCAAGCATAGAGGCCAAAAATTTACCTCTCGAATAGAAGAGCTATTCCAGCGTCTGCAGAACCCCTCCTGTCCTGGGAAACGACTTTAGGGTGTATATTAAAATCTTCCCTGTCCTTTTCAAGCGTTGTTCCAACCTCAATCTCGCTTTGTAATCGACATTCTTCCATCTGTTCTGGGCACACTGTTTCGCGGGTCTCCTGTTATATGATTTTTTTATGGCTTTTCCATTATGTTTAAAAATTCTATTCCTTCTTTTTTCACTTATAGTCAAAGTTTGACCAACATACCATGCACATAACCTTGTCTCTCACTTTTGGTCTATGAGGTATATCAATTTTATCCAGCCAGACTTCACTTTAACAACTAACCTACTGTAATTTTGACCGGCTAAAATCTGAAAGACCTAAGTGAGGCAAATATAAATCACATGGGAGTGGAAAGCATTGTTCTAATAGGTGTAATAAGGTGTATTACGGTGTATAAGACTTATTACAGATTTCTCTTTTCCTCGGAAATCGCTTTAATAAGGTGAATAAGGAGAATAGACTGACGTTCTATTCTGGCTTATGCACGGCCAATCAGATCGCTTGGTTGGGTTCGCCAGCGGGCCGAGGCAAGGAGCAGCGCCGTCAATGTAGCCACGGGAAGCACTAAAGTTCTACTTTGTTGGAAGCTGAAGAAACAACTTTTCTAAAAATAACACGTTTTGTTCTGTTGCGACTGCTTACTGATAGTTCGAGGACGAGTGCTATCCATCCGTAGATTTTATTGCTATTTACAATATATTAGGCGTCAAATTGTACTGGTGTACTTCAAGTAACACTAAGAACACTTTTCTGATCTTTAGAAACTCGAAAAACTGTATGACCATGGCAACACTGCGCGCTGCATTGATAAGAACCTCTCGGGTTCGTATTTGAACGGGCGTGTGTATTAAGACGTAAACATCGCGTATAGCGTTATTCAGCTTATTACACCTATTAGGACAATGCTGAACAGGTAACCGTATTGCTGCCCCCATGATTCATGTCTCCGACCTATCGGGGTTACGAAACCTGATTTAAACGACTCGACTCGTGTTTAGAGACGGGCCTACGACTGAAGCTGTGTATAGCCAAAATTAATGATTAACGAATTAACTAATTTTTTTTAAACGACTCGGAATGTTTTTATTAAAATAAATACCCGGGACCTCGGCGAGGCCGAAATAAACGACTGCCCGGGACCTCGGCGAGGCCGAAATAAACGACTGATATGACTTAGCAAAAGGCAGGGGGGGGGGGGGTGAATCATCCCCCTTTCGGGCCACCCCTGCACTCACTCCATCCATTTCTGAACCCGTCGACCCGAATACTCTCAGATGCAAAATCTCCGGCCTCTCCGGGTATCTAGCGGAATCAAGGCAGAAGTGGTGTCACAGCTGCTACCAAAGATCGCGGTGATTGATTGACACAGGATTTGAGTCGTTGAATTTGAGTCGCACGGACACTCTTACTCCTTCTTCCTGAGGAGCGCTGGCTTGTTTTTAAAAAAACAAACCTCGCTAATTTTCTCACTTGCCGTGATTTGCTACCTTCGACGCGTGGATGGATATCCGCGAAAACTCCCATCAGAAAAAACCGTTGTGTAAATTTTCCCTGTTCCCCCTAGAAGTCAACGGGTCTCGAAGAAGGCTTGAAGCAGCTAACGCCGTGGGTAATTTGTTGAAAGCAGAGCCTAGTTTTAAAAATATTCGAATATTTAAAAATATCGGAAGTTGACGAATAAATAGTGCTAGTGGTAATTTAAGCTACACTTTTACCAGTGTAGGAAAAATACAGTTAAAATACTCTATATGACTAAGTCCGAAATACGCCAGCGAATCTCGGGAAGAACGAGAAACGTCACCCGAACGAATCCTTAAAATGAATTCAGTTCCGGTGTAAACCAATCAACAACGTCTGCTGGAGACAGTTGTATATGTTATCGTGACGTTTCTGGCTCTTCGCTAGGCACACGGCGATTCTTCAAACGAAGACTTAGTCATCAAGAGTATTTCGCCACGTGCACGGTCGATCTCGTAGTCACGTGCAGTGGTTTGCCAGCCATCTGGCCGGATGACAAGCCAGCATTGATACTCAACTTCAGCAATACCAATGTGTTGGTAGTCACAAAAATAACGTCTGATTTCCGTTTTCCATTTTCATCCATTTCGGCAGCCGTCTGATAGCCATGTCAAGACTCGTCAGCAGCTACGATTCCACTCTTCCTCTTTCGACCGTCGAGGGGAATACATTACATAATTCCACCCTTAAGTCTCTTCCGTCTTTAGGAGCGAATAAGTACTGTCTGGACAAGAATTACGCTGGAGTGCTGATAATCTGGGACAGAATGTTTGGAACTTTCCAGAGGGAGAAAAAAGATGATAGACCCGTGTACGGACTCGTTACGCCACTTCAGTCCTTCAACCCAGTAACAGTCCAGGTAAGTCCTAGGGCCAATGGCAACACGTTGACAGTAATTCTCATACGAATTTTCTTCGTCAGTCGCCACCATCTAAGGGGAAGAACGTGATACAGATTGTTCGTATTACCACTTCTGAGCTAACAGTTTACTTGTTTCGGTGTTTGGTCAATAGAGGGGTCTTGTACATTTGCTAAATCGTCAATATCTCCTTTGAATGTTAAAGCACACCTCTCACTAGAAATGGCTTTTTCACGATAAAATAGTCCGGAGCAGTCCATACAACTTGTCGATTGGCTTTCCTACCACTAGCACGACGTAAGTGCGTTTAAAATATTCATCTCTGGGACAAATTAACAGTCTGTTGTCGCTTACCATATCCGTACACAAACGAAGACCTCTTAGTTCCGATCGAATCAATGGCTTTTGTTTCACACAAATCCAACCCGATCCAACCTCTGTTGTGGGTCACTGTCAGGTCGAGACAAGATTTCAGTTATCGAAAATCTCTGTCCTCGACAGTGAGCCATTTCGATCAAGGCAGACAAAAAAATGACAAAAAAAAAACAATATTAACTGCTTAGAAGATCATATTCAAAAAGCACAGATATGCCATCACTAGTTATTCATATTTAATTCTTCCTGCTCATGGAAGGAATTTACGAATCCCGACAGAGTTGAACCGTTCGAAATGAGTGAAAAGCGATCAGCAGAGGGTTAAAGACTGAATGCACGCTCAGCTGTCAAGTTTTGCACTATCTTTGGAGTAGAAAGTGAAAGCTATTGTTTTCTGCTCATTCTTAAAGGATCCTTAAAGGATCCGTTACTAAAAATACTAGCTCTTTGTCACAACTGTTGATAATGAGACATTAGAGGACTAGTTCACTTGGAGCGCTGAACTGGAATAAGGCGAATAGTGATCTTTGAACGATTACCAAGCTTTACGCTAATGTCATTGTGTACTTTTTCAGTAATGCTTTTAACATTCAGCCTATCGACAGCTTTAACTTTAGTTAATTCCTTCTCTGATTTGACGTTGTAAAGGTACGTATTTGCGGAATTTACGCAGCTGACATTACGCTCAAGCGTGGCGTTGGAAGACTCGTCTATATCATATAAAAATAAAGGAGGGTGATATCAATGGCAAGGCAGGAATGGTGGGGACATTAACGATATAGTGGCTTGGGTAGGTTTGCACAGAAGTGACCGATTAGTGTCGTGACGCTTAATTTGAAATAAAACATACAGCTTAGGGTCATACACAAATGCGCAATTTTTTGGCACAGTGCTCCAACGTCAAAGCCTGCCCCAACATATGAACACCGGTGTTACTACGTTGGGGCGCTATGCCGTGTACCATGACAACAAAATCCCCATAAAATCTGTTTGATTACCAAATTTTCGTTTCAGTTTTCAATTCAACAGATCTGTATGGTGATACTGAGCTATTGCTGCGGGGCACGTTGTCTCGATGTTGGAGCATCTGTGTCCTAAAATTGGGCTTTGTGTATGACTGGCTTAGGCCCTTTAGCTTTTTCGTGGCAAATGGACTGAACGCCCTTCGGCAACTAGACATAAGGTAGTACTTGCCCGTCATTCAATACCTGGCTCCAATCTAACTCATCCGATTCTAGGAAACTCAGTCCTCCGCCTCGTGTATACTTCAGAAGCGTCCACTACCCTTCTAAATGCTTAACAAACTTCTCCTGTGAATCTCCCTCGCCCAAAAGTCTGATCTCCCATCTGTCACGCTACTTTTATTTTCAGACTTTCTATTACAAAGACATATTGGAAAAAGCTCTCAAAATGGATAACTGGAAGGACAAGCTGTCAGCAATTTTTAAAGGTCCTGGATGGTCTAAAGGAACCGGCTGGCTTGGGGACCCGTCGACTTTCCCAGATGTAAGCAAAAATTCTGTCGAACTATGTGGGTTACAGTATTTTCCGTTGCTGGATTTCTAAGCTTAGTTACACTTTTTGCTAGCCATTCCAGACGACGATTACCAAGGGACACGGGACTGAAGCTGCTAAACGCTACCATTGCTGGTCTCGATTCCTACCGAGTGACTTTTCCCTTCTGATCTGCTGCTAACTACTGCGTCACGCGCACCTTTACAGCTGATGGAAGCAGATAACCGGAATATAACCGGATATAACCGGAAAGCTAGTTATAACCGGAAAGCTAGTTGAGCTTGCTGATAAACTCCCCCAGACAGTGAAGGCTCTCCCAGCTCATCATGGGTTTGTCCGCCTCCTTAAATAATCAAGTGTTTTTGTTGTGTATTTAGTCGTTTTTGTTGTATTTATTTTTCTTTTTTTGTTTATACTCCGCTTTTGTTCATTTAGCGGGTTACAAAATAAATTAAATTAAATTAAATTAGAGTGCAGAGTGGGGGGCAGATTTCGCTATCGGCTTGACCGATTTGGCCTTGCTCTTCTGACTGAAGACTGACGCGGGCCAAGGTTGAATGTGGAATATTTGATTACAAGTGTTGTTATCTGAACTTCGATAATCTTTGGAAAAGCGGAGAATACTGGGAGAGCAAGCGGAGAGAATACTGGGTGTGAGGCAAGCAGAATGTTCAAGATTTATTATTCTTGACTAAAATAGTAGTAATTATTCCTTTTATTTATTTGATTCCTTCAAAACTGAAGAGTGAGTACAACAATTTGTATAAAGTCTAATTTTGTATAAAGTCTATCAAGTAGCCTGTATGGCAACCACAAAGTTCCACAAGTATACGTGTTACTGACCCGTCTGTAGCTGTATGTGAGAGGCGAGCATAATATGTTTCTGCTTTAAGAGCGTGCTCCACCCTTCTAACAATAGTTACTATTTCCGTTCCATCCTCACGAAAAGTTACTACGCTGACCGTTCCAACCTTGTCGGAATAGTAACTAATAGTTGCTATTTGCTTACCATGCTCAGAAGCGTAGTAAGCGTAGTTACTACGCATCTCTGTAACGTGTTTGGTCGGATTCACCCCTGGCGTGAGATCCTGCTGGAAAATAGAAAAATCGTTCCAGCCTTGACGGCAAAAAGCCAGAATTCGTGACGTCATGCGTAGTAACTACGGTAAGTAGGGTGGAACACGCTCTACATACTCTCCATATTTATTATGGTGATAGCGGCTCCTTGTTTAAACTCTATACGAGTAAAAGAAAAATATAGAAGTAATAATTAATTGACTAAGCTATTCCCGATAGCATGACCTCCATTCTCCATCTCTGTGTAATATATCTTGCTCCAAGTAAGCTGCCTTGAATCACATGGAAAAGAATCCTTGGCAGTTAAGCTATCCTGCCATGGACAAAGACAATCAGGGTGAAAACTACGCGGAACGAGGTTCGGAAAGTTTGAACTTTCAGAACTGTTCCAGGTTGTTCCAAGAGAGAAGTTCGATGTTAAGATCCCAGTCTGGCAAACCTATTATGGACTCGTTCACTTCCTGACTATGCTCCTGGCTTACAAAATCATGGCAGAAAATGTGGAGGTAAGAACATCTTCAGCCGTTCTGTATACAGGGCAAAGGGGGGAGGGGGGACGAAGTTTATTATGAAGCGGGTTTAAATAAGGGGTGAAATTAATTTCAAATCGGATGGTTCTAGGAGAAAGTTTAGCGTCAGCAAGAAGTCTGGTCCATATTTTTCTCCCATTTGCGATGAAGGTATTTTTCATTTTATATGTGTGAGTGAATAACTGGAGGGGATACGGGGGTACATTTTTAGCAGGGAGTTTGATTGGTAAAAATTATGGGGAGTCGATCACTGAGGAGTCTGCAAAACCTCCTCTGAGTGGCTAGTCAACGCAGGGACTAGCCCCCCCCCCCTCAGTTTGTTAGTTGTTTACCTTTTTTATGGCACTTGCAGCTTCGCTCAAGTGCCATATACTGATCACTTTTCGGTCGGTCTGTCGGTCCACTGTTCGCGAGAGGGCACTTCCAGAAGTGCTAGGACGATGAAGCTTGGCAGGCATATCAAGGACCCGACCATACTAACTTGAAAACAGTCATTTGTCCAATCGGCCCATTGTGGGGAGGGGGAGAATTTAGGGGCATGTATAACTTTCGAACAGGTGATCGGATGTTAATGAAACTTGATATCTGGTGGTCGGAGGGGGGAACCGGAAATCTTGTGTCACGCTTCGAGTGGAGCGATCGGGATGAAACTTAGTGCGAAGAACAAGCACAGACCTTGGTACATCATTGACAGAAACGGACCGGATTAGTGGACTGTGGGGGGGGGGGGGTGGAGGGGGTTCCGGAATTCCTGTGATCCGGAGTTAAGCTACTTCCAGGTGGGCTAGGACAATGAAACTTGGTAGGCAAATCAGGGACCCCACCAGATTAACCTGGAAATAGTCCACTTGTGACACGTTTGGAGTGGAGCGATCGGAATGAAACTTGGTGAGAAGAACAAGTACAAGCCCTATGTACATCAGTGACAGAACCAGACCGGATTCGGGCATTGTCTGAGAAAAAAAGGGGGGTGGGGTGCGGAAGTCCGGTGATCGCAAGTCCGGAATTCCGGTGATCGCAAGTTAAGGTACTTCCAGACGTGCTAGGACGATGAAAGCTTGAACATTAGAGACTTTCATTAGAGACAAGATTGGCTTAGAAATAGTCAGTTCCCTGATCCTACCATCGTGGGGGGGGGGGAGGGGGAATTCTGAATCGTGAGGTACAGTGACAGAACCGGACCGGGTTCGGGCACTATGGGGGGAGTTGGAGGGGGGGGGGGGGGTCCGGAATTCCGGTGATCACGAACTGAGTTATCTCCAGATGTACTAGGACGATGAAACTTGGCTTGGACACTTGACAAGATTGACTTCGAAATTGTCAGTCCCAGATCCGAATTTTAACAGCAAAGTACAAAAAATACTTTTAAGCAAAATATACGTTTTCCAGATACCTATGAGCCCTAAACATTTTTGCCTCAAAGGTTTTGCTTATAACTGAATTCCTTAAAGAACAAACAATACTTTTGAGTAAAAAATATATATTTTTGTGCTCCCGATGAGCTCATCATCATTTTTGCTTCAAGATGAATTTCTGGCGCCCTTAAAGTGCGCATCATCGCAGCCAAATGCATTACCAAACGACACATTCTCGTGATTTACAAGGATCCGACACATATCATTCTTATCTCAAGGGTTTTGCTTACAAATGATCACAACAAACCCACGAATTGACTAATTCCTACTTTCATCCTCTGACCCAGCCCTGCAAGTGCCATATGAGGTTCCAGCTCTTGTTTTCATTTTCTGTTGTTTGGATAAATTAAGTAAACATCATATCATTAAACAGATTCAGGCGCGGATGGCTAATTACGCCGGATTCTGGCAAAGACCGGAAATATTGAAATGAGACCAAAATTACCAGCTAATGTGTTTTTCCGAAGAGGTTATGATTCTACTTACCACGTACGACTTAGGAGTTTTGACGGAGTCCTATGGCCACGCCGCAGTCATCTGTTGGTTTATTCGGACTAGAGTTTGTTCTTAATTTGGCAATTCTTATTAGCGAATAATTCCGAAAAGGCAAGAATGTGTTAAACCGTCAAAAACTGTTGTGAGCTCTGCCTTAACTTCTCGGTCAAGTTGTGTGTTCACAAAGAGGTACTCGACTGGGGAACCGTGCATAGAAGCGATCACCTCATCGTATCTGCCTCCGCTGGACTAGGCTTATTCTCGCCGGATTCTCACTGCAATGAAAGGTCGAAGTCCGAAAGTACCGGTACTCGTGATAGCGATTACAGTTAATCCCAAGACGCTATGATATATTAATTTAAAAATATTTAACTACCGGAAAAAAGTAATGCTAACATCTCTCAGTGAAATTATTTGCTAGGTATGATTGTATCTGTGCGCGTCGTCAAAGTTCAGCGACGTGTATCGAGGTCTTTCTTTTAGGTGCTCACCGTGGTCCAAATCCTCGCCTGTTCCTTCTATATCCTCTTCTCTCTCACATCCATTGGCTTCATTTATGACAACCATCCAGCCGGCCCAGTCTTCGAGGTCGCTCGTTCCACCGCCTTCCTCCTCCTAACCACCGGCGATATCTTCGGAGTTCAGGCAAACATGATGTCTGTTCTACGGATTTACTTCTTCCTGTCTGCCTTGATCTGGGCTGTGGTTATTCAGCGTAACTTGACTTTCTCGGAAAAGAAAGCAATATAATTTGGAACGTGAGTCGCGCTTCGTTTACCAACTTTGTTTTTGAAAGTCGTATTTTCGTCCTTGTTTTAATTTGTTTTCAAGAGGAGATGCAACTATCGATTCTGACACTAATTACGACGGCTATACTGCTAGCGAACGAGGGGCCTGACTAAAGGACGGTGTTCTTTGTCTGAGGCAGTTATGCAGGAAAACTAAAGGCGTTTTACCGCCATCTCACGAAGGGTTTGTGGTTTGAAACGAGTGTTTCTGCGGTTGTATTTGTGCCACATAAGCGTGTTTCCGCGACCAACAAGGTTTTTGCGGCTCGTTTTCTGGCTCAAATTTGACGACCAACTGTCGAGGTGATTTTCGGTTTTCTGACTCAGATTTGACGGCAAACTCAAATTTAACGGCAAATTTCAAGTCCGAACACAAAATGAGCTAGTTTATCAAGCATATAGACATAGAATCTACGATCCTTCTTGCATACAACGGTAAGGACGTAAGCTTTCAGTTCCATTTACCGAGATTTTGTCTGGACTGGTGTTTCGAGAGTTTTAACGTGTGGCTTCGTGTTTCCGTGAAAAACAGGAAGAAAGTGTGGCACACAAATGGGAGGCTGAAAAACGCCCTAAGGGACTTCTTACCAAGGGGCTTCTCATTCATGAAACTCCGCGTACACTAGACTCCGGTGCCCAGACCTGTAATATAAAACCTGAATATCGCGGGAACTATCTGGCCCATAGAGGCAAGCAGCGTGTAGTTGGTAATCGTCGAATTGTACCCGGCGAAATAAATCAAGTCAATTCTTTAATACAACGAAGTAATACAAAAACTGGCCATCGGTCTAAATAGACAGCAAAATCAGACAGAAATCTAAGCCAGGCTATGGCACACAAAAAAATGGCAGTCCCGCAGATCATTATAAAATATCAAATTCGGTATAAACAGTTAAAGACATTTTCGCCGTCAGAGATGATGCAGTATAATTTCCTAGCACTGGCAGTCCATTGTTAATTCACTCGGATCTGATTACGTAGATACCTAAATTAGTATAAAGTGTTGTATATTTTTATCATCAGGGATGACGTCAGACTACCCTGGCAGTTCACTGTTAACTCACCCGGGGTCTTTGAAGTAACTTACTAGTGCCATGGTCATCACGTGTCACTTTCCACTACGACTTCCCGTGTTAGTGACAGCATCTGTCGGGCATCCCTGAGAGGTCGATGAAGCCGCAGTGCCACTTGATTCTGTAACAAAGAAATAATTAATAATTTTATTACACGCGCCTAGTTGTTAGGCTAAATATTCCTTCAGCCCAAGCTGACTGCGAATCATATTTGATGGTGCAAAACGGATACGTTAGCTGAATTTTATTGGAGCTATATTTCGGCCCTTCTTGGCAAGGGTCCTGTTCAGGCTCAAAACCGCTCAAGCTGGAAAAACGAACTTGTGGGAAACACAAGACTTATTATTTTTGAAAGAACAATAAATATACTGAACCAGGTGGCGCATTGGGCAGTGGACAGGAAGGCGGCTGGATGACAACAGAAGCTGTTCACTTATTTCTTTTAATTCGAAAGTTGGGTCAAAGAAAGCTGTGAACAGCCCCCCCCCCCCCCCCCCCCCCCCCAACGTTGTCGGTAAAAAATAACCGAGCCGGCGCGAAGCGCCACGATTTTTCGTCAAAACAGTAGATTTTTTCATGAAAACAGTCGGTTTTTCTGAATCAGTCGACTTTTTTTCTTAAACTTTCGTTTTTTCGGCAAAAACAGTCGGTAAAAATTAGCAGCTAGTCGGTAAATGCCTTCCCCCCCCCCCCTCAAACATTTTGGCTAGTAACGCCTCTGGCTGTGAAACCAATGAATGGACAGCTGAAGTGACAGGCAAGGCAAAAGTGCAGAGGCGATAAAGCTTAAGGTTTGGCCCTTTTGGGGCTTTGCGGAAAGTTCCTCCCCGGGATATTCATGTTAAAAGTTCGACCCATGTCTCACAAATAATTGCCACAAACAAAATTTCTCCCACCAAAATTTGTAACAAGGACGATTTTGTAAATCGTTTTTATGGCACCTGCAGCCTTGCTCAATTCTATATACTGATATATATACTATATAGACGCTACATACCGACCACTGTTCGGTCTGCCTGTCGGTCTGTCAGGCCACTTCAGTCGAGGTCGTTCTCGAGTTAGGGTACTTCCAGGAGTGCTAGGACGATGAAACTTGGCAGGCATATCAGGGACTCGACCAAACCAACTTGAAAATAGTTACTTCCCCGATCGAACCATCGCGAGGGGGACGGGGGTGGAGGGAGGGCGAATCCGGAACGTTGACTATGTGTAACTTTTGAACGGGGAATCGGATCTTAATGAAACTTGATTTTTTAAAAGACCTCGTGCCTTAGATGTCACACTTCAAGTCCGGAATGGATCCGGTGACGGGACCGGAACTCGCGTGACAAATTCATAGTGGACGGATGGGGATGAAACTTGCTGGGAAGAACAAGCACAAGCCCTAGATACTTAGTTGACAAGACCAGACTCGGATTCGAGCACTGTGGGGAGAGTTGGAGGGAGGGTTCCGAAATTCCGGTGATCCCGAGTTAAGATGCTTACACAGGTGCTAGGACGATGAAACTTGGCAGGCATATCAGGGACCCGACCAAACTAACTCGGAAATAGTCACTTCCCGATCCAACCATCGTGGGGGGAGTGCACGGAGGGGGAATCCGGAATGTTGACTATGTTTAACTTTTGAACGGGGAACCGGATCTTAATGAAACTTGATTTTTGGAAAGACCTCGTGTCTCAGACTCAGATATCACACTTCAAGAACGGAATGGACCCAGTGACGGGACCAGAATTCGCGTGAAATATGTATAGTGGACGGATCGGGATGAAACTCGGTGGGAAGAACAAGCATAAGCCCTAGATAGATCAGTGACAGAACAGGACCGGATCCGGGCACTCTTGGGGGCGTTGGGGGGGGATTCTGGTGATCGCGATTTAAGTTACTTCCAGACCTGCTAGGACGATGAAATTTGGCTTGAACATTAGAGACTAGACAAGATTGGCTTCGATACTGTGATTTTCCAGATCCGACCATCCCTTCAGGTACTCATCTTGACCGCAAAGTACAAAAGATACTATTAAGCAAAACCTACATCTTCATGATCCCCATGAGCCCAACTAATTTTTGCCTCAAGGGTTTTGCTCAGAACTGAATTTCAGGCACTCGTTAAAGTGTGCATAACCGAAAAGCAAAAAAATACTTTTGACCAAACTGTATTTATTCATGACCCTTAAGGGCCCAGGATTCATTTTTCTAGCGCCCTTAAAGTGCGCATCATCACAGCCAAGTGCAACAATAAAATACTTTTTACCAGACGATCCATTCTCCTGATTTCCATGGGTCCATCATCGTTTTTATCCCAAGGTCTTTGCTTACACATTATCACAAAAAAACCACGAATTTGCAAATTTCTACTTTCATCCTCTTGCCCAGCCTACAAGTAACCACATGAGCTTACAGCTCTTGTTTTTCAGTCGAACGATTCGTCGAATCTCTTTCACGGATAATTCGCGGTAGATCAGATACTTCAGAATTATTCAGACAGATGAGTTGAGATCCCACCGGCCTATAGGCACACAGGCAGGCTGAGGCAGGTCAGGCACGTGCTCCATGGCTTAGACAAAACTGACCCTGCTCCATCAACAAGACCAAAGGTTTCGATGGGATCCCAAAAATCTAACATTTGATTCAAACAGTTGGGTCATGTCTTCGCCATTCAGTCTTCGTCAGATTTCTTGAAAATTTTTACTGTTAAAATAAAGTTCAAAAATGGATTCATCATGTCTCCTTGCCCCGATACCGAATCTCTGGTCGATTTCAGAAACAACTTCGAGGTTCAACCAAATTTCCAGTTTCAGCCGGATTCGTGATGAGCCTTTTGTCCAGCAAGACACCTAAGCTCACATATGGATTCAGCGGACCTCCTTACCCCTCAATGAATATCTTATTAGCTTATAAGACATACATATTTTTACCCCAAATTCCAAACCCATCCTTTGCCTCTAAAGATAGGACTAAAGGACCCGTCTACGAACTTGACCTGTACTTTACCAGTGAATCCTCATTGAACAACATCCTAGCTTGATATTTCCTTGTTTAAACATTATATATCAACCCCATTCGGCCTTCGATTACGCTAGATCTCTCCAACGTCACACAGAACAAACAAATGAATGTCGGCATCAATGCGCAGAGCTATACTAGTTTGTGAATAAAGGGGTAGGACTGCTAAGGCCGAAAACTGGTCGACAAATTCTGTGTCCGGTTTTCGCCTGATTCCGGTTGAACTACTTGTCCAGCAAGAAAATAACTTTCATATTCGGATTCAGCATGTCTCCTTACCCCTAAATCAACTATCTCAATAGATTTTAAAAAATATTTTTGTTTGCCCCTTAATTTGAAACCCCCTCCCCCACCCCTAAATGTAGGGCTACAGAGCCCATCTAAGAACTTGACCTTACCCTCGAACCAATGAATCCTAACACCAAGTTTCATCAAAATATCTCATTCCCTTCGAGAGTTATCGTGCTCACAGACAGACGGACATTTTTTGCGATGTCATAGGTATCCCTCCACTTACGTTTTGGGATCCCAAAAACCGGATATGTAAATTGTTTCCCTGTTTTCGCTATAAGTCCTCGGGTCTTGGAAAGGGCTTAAAACATCGAAAACCGAGAGTTATTTGTTGAAAGCACAGCCTAGTTTTTATGTATTCAAATATTTTAAAATACCGTAAGCTGAAGAGCAAGTCCGTTAAAAGGCCGTAACGGAAATATTCGCTACCGTCAACATATAGTGTGAGTTATCTCATTCCATCGAAACAACCCACCCTTGTTCAAATGTTACGAGACTTCTGACAGTGTGGCTGCCTGTCAATGCTGCCAGAAACATATTCCCATTTGGGATCGAACCCCAGTGGCCCAGGGTTTTGGCCTCCTTTCCTTTCAAAGAAAAAATATCCCTCTGATAACTAATCGTCCGCATGACTATCTGTCTGATGAATACTAGCTTTGCGATGAACTGCCTCTGTGAGGAACTGTCGGTGGTACGCATCGTCCCTGAAACAAACGCGGGAAAGATTCGATTCATTTCCGGGCCAGACTGTCTGTGACGAACTGCCCTGGAAAGAATTGCCTCGATGTTTACACTTTTGGTGAGGCAGATTCCCAGAAGAACCAGTGTGGTTTCATTTAATTAGAATATAATTCGGAATAACTACAATAGACCGTAGATACCAAAAAAAAAAAAAAAGAATCAGTTACGCTGAAACACGACCGTCCAAATTTTCGATTAAACGACTGCTTCACTAGCTTTTCAAAAGAGTCCTTTCCAAGAAAATCAAGAGGCCCAAAACAGTGAGAAGGGATTTTTAAAGGACACGGCGTATCTATGCTAAAGTTTTCCGGAAGATAAAGGTCATATAACCGAATGAGCAATTGGTCTAGAAGTGTGGCTTACTCGAATGACAGCGAAACCTTAATAAACGGATGCACACTTGTTGGCGAGGAAAGAAATATTACTTAAGTAACAAAATAATACAATATTTATCCATATATTATTCATCTTATGATGACTTATTCTTCCTCGACCTCTTATTCAGTTTACGAGATTTTTTTTTTCCAGTCAACCATTGGACATTACGACTCCTAATCTGGCCTAGTATATACATCGTCCTCGACACCCTTGAAGGTACAAAACAAAATTGTACAAATTGAAGGTACAAAACAAAAATTAAATGAAACTGGACAACTTTTTAGTTCCAAATTTCCAGTTTCAAGAATGCCATTTCATTTCTAATCATTTCGGTTCCGAGAAAGTTCATTTCGGAACAAAGAATCTTTCGTAATCTCCAATAAGCGCTTCAGAAAAACCTGAAAATGAGGTAATGTACTTCCCGGCTATCTACTGGAATATTTCATTTTTTTGTATTATCGTTCCATCTTCTTTTTTATTCCATTTTTATTTCACACCCAGAGCAAATTTCATGAAAACCAATGTATCGTACTGTGACACGTCGCAGACATCGTGGGACTTCGGAAACATCCCTCGCTAAAAATATTACCGACCGATACCCTAGAACCAGAAGAGACAGGAATCCGTAGACAGTAATTTACTCTGTAACTAGTCCTTCGATGAAACACTGGCTATTTGGCGGACAGACAAGCAAGCAAAGGCCCACGCCCACTCACGAAACGTATTTCTGTCGGTCTCTTCCCTGATACGAAATTGAACATGTTCCGGGCTCACAGCGAAACATTTCCACCTTTCCAGTAATGTTAAACGGATTTCCCTTGACAGTTCATCTCACTTCTTGGCGAGTCACAAACCGTGACCTCTAATAGCATTTGCACGCATGGGAGCTTTGTGGATGCCGTCATTTCGGGTTCCTAAGCGAAAATCGATGGAGTCGATAAACGGTCCAAACGAGCGTATCCGCATTCGAGATGGATACTACACACGACGTGAAAGAGTATCAACTTCGGAAATAAAGCAGATTGAGTGATTCGGCGAAGACGGCCTTTGAAAGTTAGAGATTTGTGGAAGGAAAGTTTCATTTCTTCTATACGTGGAACGGCGGTAGAAAATGTCATGGAGCATTCGTGAATGTTCGTGAAGAATTAAATGAACCAAGGATAAATTTTTGGAGTGAAGGTAGGAGAAGAATAGCTTGTAGGGAAGACAAGTCATTTGTGGGTATGCACAATCTGGAAACGTTTATTCTTTGGGCACGTGGCAGAGGAAGCCCATTTTCTAGGTTTTCTCATTTTTTTCGTTTTTACTGGTGTTCATTTATGAACAACCCACTGTTGCGGCCGCTGTCGCCGGTTTTCAATTTTCAGCTTGCGGTTTTCACCTTGTTACTGGAGTTCGAAACTCACGAACCGTGACAGGTATCAAGTTGAAACTTGGTATACTTGTTGGCATCGGGTCTAGTGGTGCCTTTGGGGGGTCCAGCCCCCACACCCTCCCGGTTCAGGGGCGATTGGGCCCAGATTGCCCAGTGACTAATGTCCGTGAGTTAGCCAGGGCTGAAGTACTGGGACCATAACTTTTTAATGTCTATATTAGTGACTTGGTGTCGGATATAGGCTCTGATATCGCGATGAATGCGGGAGACACCAAAATCTACAGGGTCATCAGCGGAGTTCCCAAGATTCACAGGTAACACAAAATGACCTTCATAAAACTGAACAACGGGTGTAAGTGTGGCTGATGGAAGTCAACGTCGAAAAAAGCCATTATCTTGAACTGGGACCCTCTCACTTTAAAACTTACTATTCTTTCAACGGCTTTATGATCCCCCAATGCAAGACCCAATGAGATCCAGGTGTTCTGATCTATGGGGATCTGCGTTTATCTCATCATTATAACCTTACCATGAACAAATGTAATAGAATCCTTGGTGTATTCGAAAGAGCCTTTACATTTAAGCAGGAAGGTTTGTTTTCACACTTCTGTTCAAGTCGTTAGGCCAGATAATAATTGTGATATTGAGTCTTACAAAAGAATCAAGAGGAGAGCTACCAAGTTCGTACCAGATCTATGTGATCTGCCCTACCACGTGAGATTAGCCAAGATAAGATAAGATTTACTTTCGTGAAAGCACAAAGGGCAACGGAAACAACAGAACAACACCCAAACGAACCAAAACCTCAACAGCTAACTACAGAAAAACTCTCCCTGTGGATCATGGCAACCTTAAGGAATCTTCCCAAATTTTTACTATCACTAAAACTTCTACTACTTTAAATTTGTTTAAACCTTTTAAGTTGTGCCTTCCCTCCGTCGCATATAGATTTTTACGAGGGGTTGCTCACTCGCTGGTCACCACTGTACACCCTCCCTGGGAACCGCTTGCATCGGCTGGGCACCGCTGGCCACCGGCACCGCTGGGCACACCTGGGCACCGAGCACCACTGTACAACCATTTTGGGAGTGGGCAACCCCTCGGATTTTTATAGGCGACGTGACTGAGACATTCATACTAATCAATGGTAGTAATGATAACTTTGACCGATTGAATAAGATTCAGCATTAACCGTCATCATAGAGGGAATGCGTTCAAGCTTGCAAAATCACGATTCCACAAGGACGTCTATAAGTGGAGCAGCTTCGGTAACAGGATTGTTAATCCTTGGAACAGCCTTACCGAAAATGCGGTTATTCCTGAATCGATCACCAGTTTCAAGTGCATTATAAGCTATAATTCCTACGCATGGGAGCTACACGTCCCCCACCCTTCCTTCATGGGCAACTGGGCCCAGAGTGCCCGTGCCGTAAGTTCGTGAACAATGACAGCACCAAATTCAAATTTGGACAGGCTTGTACACATAAGAGACCACGTATGCGTTTTGCCCGAACACCACCCCTTAGGTTCTGTGGCACTGGGGTGGGACCACTTCCTAACTTGCGAACCATGACAGGCATCAAGGTGTAATTTGGAATACCGGTACCGTTATTGGGGTCTAGATGTGTCTGTAAAGGTTTCCAGCCCCCACGCCGATCCAGGATATTTTGTGTATTATCTTACGCTAGGGTCTGCGAATAATAATTAAACTACACCCCCCTCCCCCCCCGTTCGTGGACTGTCCTATGACTGCGATTCACAACCTGACAACGGGTATGAACCGCAGTATGAACTTCAAATTTGGTGCATTTGTCAGCATTAGGCATGTGTCTTTCCGTGGTATCATCCCCACATACCCTTATGGTTCAAAGGCAACTGGTTCTAAAGCTGCTTGTATACAAGTGTGATCAACGTTTTACTTTCACACTCCACGTTTGAGCGCTTGCGCGCTTGTTAACACCGACAACACTCAATGCTTACTTAATGTCATTTGTGTAAAGCACTTATCTGCCAATTTTCTGCCGTCATACACACTTACGAATCGGAACGAAACTAAGTGATAAATTGGACATTAATTGAAAAGAACCTTCTGGGTAGAACGGATAGGGCGATTTCCAGACAGAAATTTAGCAATCCACGGCAATCAAAAGCATGATTTGTCGGATATTTCCAACCGAGATTTGTGTAAATGTCGTGTTACTAGACACAGGAAACTACAAATAATATAAAAACAAAGGGTTGTGCACTTAGCATGTAGTCCTCAGGCTAGTTAGCTCCGTCTGGTATATTAGAGGGGAGGGGGCTACAGTGTTGGGCCATTATGACCAATGGCCTTCGTAACGCAGCCCGAAGGCTCTAGGGAGAAGTACATTTTTTTTTTTAACTAGTAAGCAAAACTACAAACAATATTTTTTTTTATCAAAGTATACTGAAGTGATACTGCTATTGAAGCTGATTAAGTTACAAAATCTGTTTAACTTACTGAAGCTAGTTTTACTGAAGCTGTTTCGCTTCTTTGGCAAGGTATACGGTTAGCGTGACCTATACCGAGACTGGCTTGGATCGAGATATTAAAAACCGCACAATATAAAGGTGCTAAATTGGGAAGAAACATGGAGACAAATAAGCGGAAGAAACATAGGAATGTTATCTGGAGGGGGAGGGTGCATCACTATAAAAGCTCGTCCACATAGGCATTACGATGTTGTCCAATTGATGCCATATAGAGCGTGTGGCAGAAATTAGTCCTCCCCTCAGTTTCTTCCAGCATCAGGAGTGAATGTAATGCAAGGCTATCCAAACAATTACTTGGAGGCCTAAGCACCTTAGAGAGGCATTTACAGAGACATTTTAACATCGAAAAAAACAAAAAAACAATTACTCTGAAAACCTGGTTCCAGCTCCACTCCAATAGATTGCTACTTCTAAGTCGCAAGAAAATTTCAATGGGAAGAGAGGCTCTTTGCCCACACCTTCGCCCATTTTGAATCCCCATCTTATCGTGGAAGTTTCGAAAATGTACTGAAGGTGCTTATATAAATTCGTACAGATAGATTAGTTTAAATTAGGGGAGGTGTAATCGTTTATCCTGTTGTTTACATGTTCTCTTTCTTGTATTGTCTTTCGCCCTGCGGCTGAAAGTTGCAGAAAACTGGATTCCCTGGAATCCAGAAGCGGCACGTGGCATAAAAAAAAAAAAAATCCCCAGCCAGTTTTGCTCAGGGCTCGAGAGCGGTGTCCCCTACCCTACAATGAGGTATTAGGAAACACTATTATTAGTATTATTGTTTATTTCCTTCAACTTACCACTTACATGATAGTAAAACAATTTAAACTGCAGCCAACAGTTAATCTAAGCATCAAAATAAAAACTTTTAATAATGACTCCGACTAAGAAAATAAACAGCTTACCGCCGCATGATAATCCTTCCAGGGCCTCTGGCAATCCAGCGGTGCTGACAGACGCAAATGTTCCTTGCAAATCTGGCAGTGCATTTCGGCGCCCTGTCCTTCCAGAAGTGAGGAAATCCCTATTCAACACTTCCTGTTCCACAGTCGCAGTTTCCGTCATTGTCCGACAGCATCATCTCCTGAAAGAAAACTTGAAGTTCATGCGTCATCGATTAGTCAATCACACCCATTATTTCTTTATTGTTGTTAGCTGACACAAACGTTCCTGAAGGTCGGCGAAGACCAATATCCTTTGCTGGCTGAGCAAGGACACTAGGCGATAGTATCCTTTTCAGGGATCTGTTTGTATTGAACTCATGGATCCAACTGCCTGGGAACTTGGCTGTAAGGTGCAGGAGCAGATAAAGGTGCTAAAAATGGAAAGAAACTGGGAGACGGTCTATCAGGGATCTTTAGACTCGCTTGAAAAAGAGAATCGTCAGTGTTCTTCGTAAACAGAAGAGGCGAGAGCAAAAGGATCGTGCAAAAAAAAAAAAATCTGATGGCCAGGGAGCCAGACTCATATCTCGCTTATTGTGTTGCGAAAGCAACATTTTGGTTTTGTCGGGTTTTTGGAGAATCCTGAAACGTAAGTGGAGGGATACCTATGACATCGTAAAAGTTGTCCGTCCGTCTGTAAGCACGATAACTCTCGAAGGGAATGATATATTTTGATGAAACTTGGTGTGAGGATTCTTTGGGTCAAGAATAAGGTCGAGTTCGTAGATGGGCTTTGTAGCCCTATATTTAGGGGGGGGGGGTAAATTAAGAGGAAAGCAAAATATTTTTAAACAGCTAATGGGACAGTAGATTATGGATAAGAAGACATGCTGAACACGATGTTGAAAACTATTTCCTCGCCGGACAAGTAGTTCGCCCGGAATCCGGCCAAAGCCGGAAAATTTGTTAAAAGTAAAAGTTTTATTTGAAGTTGATTGGATGTTCGATTTAGGGGTAAGAAGACAGGCTGAACACGATGGTGAAAATCATTTTTCGCCGGAAAAGCAGTTAGCCCGGAATCCGGCCAAAACCGGAAAGTCTGTTAAAAGTAAAAATTTTATCTGAAGTTGATTAGATGTTCGGTAAAGGGGCAGGAAGACATGCTGAACACGACGGTGAAAACCATTTTCTCGCCGGGCAAGTAGTTCGCCCGGAATCCTGCCAGAACCGAAAAATTGTTAAAAGTATTTGTTGTTGATTAGATATCCGATTTAGGGGTAAGAAGAGATGCTGAATCCGTGTATGACAATTATTTTTTACCCGGACATATAGTTCGCCTGGAATCCGGCTGGAGCCAGAAAATTTGTTATAAGTTAAATCTTAATTTGAAGTTGATTAGATGTTCGATATAGGGGAAAGAAGATACGCTGAATTCCTTTTTTAGCTTTCTTTTTTTGGCGGACATGTAGTTCCGGAATTCGGACGAAACCGGGAAATTGGCAGAGGTAAGGCAGGAAGTTTTCGTCAAAACAGATATGCTGAATCCATATCTGAACTTGGTTTTCTCAGATGATTAGCTTTTTGGCCTGAATCTGTTTCTGAATTTTAATAATAAAATCTTCAAGGAGTCTGGCGAAGACTGGATCTGGTGAAGACAAGACCCATTTGTCTGGATCAAATATTGAATTTTTGGGAACCCATCGAAACCTTTGGTCTTGTTTTCCTAGTACCTCGATTTCAGCTTATTGCTAGAAATTGGTAATTTGAAAGTTCAGGGGGGTTGACAACTTCAGTAGTAAGGTATACACTGAAACCAAAAATAGGCCGACCCCAATTGTGAGGCATGTAGGGGACTTGTAAGCAACAATCGACTGTTAGACCATACTCATCTTCGGTGATGAGGGGTTTGCAGCTTTTGCCAGTTGGTATACCTATAATTTGTTTCTGGTGTATTTGATGGTAAGAACAAATTTGGTACCATCTCTACAAATTTGGTACCATGTCTATCACCACTGGTAGATGGACTTGTAAGTACGAATCGGTTGTCAGAGAAAAGTTACGGATAGCTTTATTATACCAACTAGGTTATATAAGATAGGTAGTGTTCCAAGTTTTCACCAATCACGATGTCTACGACTAAACTGTTTACAAAGTCAATTTAGTCCCTTTTCCGACATTCTGTTGTTTTTTCCCAGCGTCCAGGAATGAGCCTATGTCGCCTTTGATCATGTTAAAGTGTCGAGGGGTTCCTCCTGAGACATGTTGATGACTTAAAAATAATAATTGGCTGTTATACCATAATCAAATTTGGCGGTAGAAGTTTCCAACTTTTCCTAGTCTGTGTACCTATTTTGTTTCCGTTTTTGGGATCCCAAAACGTAAGTGGAGGGATACCTATGACATCGCAAAAGTTGTCCGTCTGTCCGTCCGTCCGTCCGTCTGTAAGCACGATAACTCTCGAAGGGAATGAGATATTTTGATGAAACTTGGTGTGAGGATTCGTTGGGTCGTCGGACCAGTCGAGTTCGTAGATGAACGTACAAGAAGATTGACAGCCTGACGAGGACCCTTGCCAAGAAGGGCCGAAATAAGCTGATGAAAAATCAGAGCTGACGTATCCGTGTAAACATTGTTTGAATAAAAGAGGGGGTTTAAATTAAGGGGCAAACAAAATATTTTGAAACAGCTAATGTGATAGTCGATTATGGGGTAAGAAGACATGCTGAGCACGATGGTGAAAACCATTTTGTCATCGGACGAGTAGTTCGTCCAGAATCCGGCCAAAACCGGAAAGTTTGTTAAAAGTAAAAGTTTTATTTGAAGTTGATTAGATGTTCGATTTAGGGGTAGGAAGACATGCTGAAGGCGATGGTGAAAATCATTTTGTCATCGGACGAGTAGTTCGCCCGGAATCCGGCCAAAACCGGAAAGTTTGTTAAAAGTAAAAGTTTTATTTGAAGTTGATTAGATGTTTGATTTAGGGGTAGGAAGACATGCTGAAGACGATGGTGAAAACCATTTTGTCATCGGACGAGTAGTTCGCCCGGAATCCGGCCAAAACCGGAAAATTTGTAAGAAGCATAAGTTCGATTAGATGACAGATTAAGGGGTAAGAAGAGAGGCTGAGTCGGTATATGACAATGGTTTTTACCCGGACATACAATTATTCCGGAATCCGGTTGTAGCCGGATTTTTTTTTCAGTCAAACTTTTATTCAAAGTTGATTAGATGTTGTTTATAGGGATAAGGAGATACGCTGGTTT
Organism: Branchinecta lynchi; assembly: GCA_023053575.1. Taxonomy (NCBI): domain Eukaryota; kingdom Metazoa; phylum Arthropoda; class Branchiopoda; order Anostraca; family Branchinectidae; genus Branchinecta; species Branchinecta lynchi. The sequence goes on from JAKZAP010000001.1 coordinate 9,086,761, forward strand.
TGTTTCTGTATTTTTTTGTTTTGCTGGACTAGTAGTTCGCTCGGAAATCGGCAGGAAGTCTCGGTCAGTATCGTCAAAATAGATGTGGCTTATAAAGGTATATCTGAACTTGGTTTTCTCTGATGATTAGCCTGTCCAAGACTGGATCTGGCGAAGACAAGACTCGATTGTCTGAATCAAATATTAGATTTTTGGGATCCCATCGACACCTTTGGTCTTGTTTTTTTATGATACGAAAAGTTTGGTTCCATGTCTATCACGGGGAGAGGGACTTGCAAGTAAAATCGATTGCTATAGCTATAGCAGTGTCATTTTCATGAGATGCCAGAATGGTCTATGCCGATGGTCTATCACTGTAACCGAGGATTAAGTGTTTACGCAAATAATACAAACAATAATGCAAAACAATGACATAGTTTCACAATAATTAGTAAAGTGGCATCTATGGTATTTTGACCCTGAAAAGTTACGAACAGCTTTACATTACTAACTAGTTCAACTGGCTGCAAAGTCAATTCAGCCCCTACTTCCGATGCTCTGTTTTTTCTTTAAATCCCGGAGTATAGTCATGAGATTACGGATTCTGTCATCAGTTAAGAAAAAAAAACTTCTTCGAACATACCCTTTTTAAAACCTCAATGGGTTGACAACTTCAGCATTTAACAGATACCGGAGCTAAGAAATACGGCGAACCAAACAAAGTTTGCTGAAACACCTCACGTTGCCCAATCAACGTAGGTCTAGTTTCACTTAGGATCCATGACGAAAGGTAACAAGACCAAAAGTTTCGACGGGATCCCAAAAATTCAATACCGTATTTGATCCAGACAGCTGGGCCTTGTCTTCGCCAGATCCAGTCTTCGCCAGACTCCTTGAACATTTTTACTATTAAAATTCAGAGACAGATTAAGGCCAAATGGCTAATCATCTTAGAAAACCAAGTTCAGATACGTATTGAGCATGTGTGTTTACCCCTCCCTATAAGTCATATCTGTTTCGAAGAAAACTTCCTGCCTTACTTCTGCCAATTTTCCGGTTTCGGCAGAATTCCGGAACAGCTAAAAAACGAACTCAGCGTATCTTCTTTCCCCTATATCGAACATCTAATCAACTTCAAATACAAATTTTAACGTATAACAAATTTTCCGGTTCCAGCCGGATTCCGGTAGAACTATATGTCCGGGTAAAAATGATTGTCATGCACGGATTCAGCATCTCTTCTTACCCCTAAATCGGATATCTAATTAACTACCAATAAAACTTTAACTTTTAACAATTTTCCAGTTTCGGCCGGATTCCGGGCGAACTACTTGTCCGGGTAGAAAATAGTTTTCACATAAGTGTTCAGCATGTCTTCTTACCCGTAAACCGAAAATCTAATCAACTTAAAATAAAACTTTTACTTTTAACAAACTTTCCGGTTTTGGCCGGATTCCGGGCGAACTACTTGAGTAGTTATATAAACCGGGTTGTGGCTCACCCTCCCCCCAATTTCAAAACCCCAGTTTAACATCAATTTCTTAAATTTTAACATCCTTTTTACCAAATTATCCCCCTTTTTAAGAACATTTTTATTTTCTTACTTCCAAAATAAAGGATACAAGAAATGAGAATATTACCCTTTACTACATATAAAATACTACAATATACACTACTTCTTTTTTTTTTACATTTTTCATTTTTTATTCAAATATTACTGAGTAAACAGTTCTAAATCCACATATGTGTCTTTGTTCTTGTTTTCCCGTACAATCGGTTGCAAAATCAGATTTTTCTTTAAAAGTAATTCGTTAGCAATGGCATTATATCTCTGTGGAATAAACAAATCACATGGTTTGTTATTATGATTAATAACGACAACCAACTTATCACCATATTTCGTCTTAGCAATTCTCATTTTAACGATAGTATATTTCAATCCCAACACTAGTTCTTCTTTCCTGATTGTCTCATTGTATTTATTCATTCTGATTGTATTCAAGACTTCCTTTGCGGACTCCATTTATTAGGGGATGATTTTATTAAATAAAAATCCAGACTCACAAACTCACATACATATTTTTGTTAATAATATCTAATGTAGCTTTTCTTTCATAATATATAACACAGTAAACATTATATGGTACGGGTTGATTATCTTTCAACGTTAAACTTATTTCAATATCAGCAGTTGTTCCATTATAAATATTTGACTCGTGTTTGGAAACATCGAAACAGAATAGTGGATATACTTCTTTAAATTCTTCTATACTAACAACACTACCAGTATCAAATGCTAATTGTTTATAACCCAAATGTACAAACCTATTGTAAAGATTTGAGTATTTACATTTATCATCGCTAAAATCACATTTAAGTGGTTCTTCAGGATATTTATCCCCATTAATTCTAAGTTCTATGTCTGTTAAATTCATATGATCAAACACCATATTATTCATTAATTGATTGTTATGCTTTTCATTTTTCTGTAGCATCACAACTACTTTTGTTGGATTGTTTCTCTCAGATATAACTTTCCAAGTGTGTTCCTTATTCTGACTAACATCACTTTTATAACTATTACATGCTTCCCACATCAGATTATGCTTTCTGTCCTTTGCCAATCCCTTTTCTAAGTTACTCATCATTTCAATACTAGGAGCTACAATAGGGATCTTCCAGGATAAATACTCGATGACTACTTTGAAATTAGTATTTCCATTTCTTATAATCATGTTGTTATCATCATTTCTTCTTAGAAATATTTTATGCGATGCACCTCTGAAGAATCGTTTGTTTCCTTTCAAAAATCCAAACAATTCTGATAATGGTAAATACATATTTACTAATTTACTGCTCTTTGTTCTGTTATATCTTTTTTCAAATCCTTTATTATAATTATTATTATTTCTCAAACTGACTGTTCCACCCCCTGCTGCAGCCCCTGCAGCCCCTGCTACTACTGGAGTTGCAGTAAACGAAGCAATAACAGGATTAATTTCTTTTCCTTGATTATAATCCTTATACCAGAAATGATTTCTTGCTGCACTTCTAGAATAATCATCAGAGTATTCAATCAACTTTGTAACGGTAGTTGTAATACCAACATGATTAATTTTTTCAACCGATTCATCGTTTATTACATATTCAGCGGTACTGAATAAATTAAATCCATTGTTCGTCAAAGTAGCAATATCGGTTGCAGCTATATTATCTCCATTTTCTTTCACTATTCTTACACTAACATCAAGATAACTTTCACTTGGATAAAACCAGGAATCTAATTTCTTCGTTACGAATTCAAACTCTGATTTATTAGATACATTCACATCTGTTTCTCGAATTTCTTTAAATTCATATTTAACCACTGTTTCATCCACAAGCGGTTCATCAAAAATGTTCCATTGCGGACTGATAACTTTATTTACTGCCATTTATATAAGAAAGAAATTATTAAATAAAACTTATTTCAGAATCTTTAATCCATTTCCAGTCATTAACGTTTTGATCAAGTCCTGACTTCTTTGATTTAAAATCCTTTTATTTGTACCGATAAGATCCTTCATCGATTTCTTGTTTCCAATTACATCAATGAGTTCCTTCTTGTTTACATCGATCAGATCTTTCCCATATTCTATTGCTCTGTTTTTCAACAACTCAAATCTCGGTTTAATAATATTATTATACATTGACATAGCCCCATCTTTTATTTGTTTTGCTGACGTTTGAAATAACTGGGAATTAACAATGTTTTTGAATACACTACCGATTCCACTTCCATACTGCTTTTTATAAAGTAATCGCTTATTATTAATCAACATTTATAGGTAAATAATTTTATTTCACTAATCAATAACCTTTTCTTAAATGCAGCACGTATCCAACGTTATCACCATTCAAATCGATAGGTCTTCCCAACTGATCAGTAATTGTCATTCTCAAGGAGTAAATAAAGTCTTTTGTGTTAATAGGAAGGTAGATTAATTGTCTAGGATTCTCAACAATTTGACAACCCGGTTCTGTATTAGGAACAAATGTCCAAATGACATCTGATTTACTTTTGTTTACGATAGAACTGTTTACAAGAGAGCAGTGAATTTGTATTTTATCAACGCTTCTTGTTATATTCGGAAGCTTTGTACCTTCATTGATTTTCTTAGATATCTCACTATCCTTCTCAAATCCTAAAATCTGACACAAGTCACTATTAAATCTAAACACATATTTTTCTTGTAATAGTATGACAAATCTCATAGATGCTGGATTGGATGAAATTACAATAGGACATTTATCTTTTGGGGTATCAAAATACTGACACAAAAAATAATTCAAACAATCATCGTTATACATCCCATTAGGAATAGTAACATTCATCCATTCTGTTGCATTATTATCTTCATCTTTCCTGTATTGAAATGTATTATTTCCAAATTTATCACTTATATTATGCCATGAATACCACAAAGTACACTGATTCAAACCTATTTCATAATCCCAATTACGATTCAATTCGATTGGTTGACTAAATGTTATATCAATGATACTTTCATTACCTTCAATGTTTAACAACACCATTTATTAGAAATATTTTTTATATATTGAATTGTAATTTCTCTTCGTAAGAAATTTATTTCGCATTAACGAATCCAAAATATCAATAGCTTCATTTCTCACCTCATCAGATGTATTTCCGTTTACTCTGCTACCTATCAAAGTGTATAGTTTTGAAATCATTTCATCACAATTCATAAATACTCCAGTTCCTTGTTGGTTGACTAATGGGAAATAGGTTTGAATGGTTTTTAACCTATTCTTGTATTCTTTTATAAATTCAATGTGTTTATCATACTTACTAGAACTATAACTTTTACTTTTCATACCACCATAACTTTGACTTATAGATGTTAAATAATTCAGAGCCCCATCTATTTCGTTATGATGCTTAAGGTAATAATGAGGCATTTTAAAATAATTATCGGTACCATTCCAGTCATCTTTATATTTTAAATTAATTTGATTTAATAATTCCACATCAATATTTAAGTTTAGATTTACGTCATATGGTTGTTCTAGATTGGGTTCTATCGCATGAGTGGGAGCTCGACTCGATTCCTCTGAAGTAGTGGTCTGTAAAGCTGTTTTAAATGTATCACCTAATCTGATAAACCGTCTTCTTGAATTATTATCACCTTCAAGTAGTTTATTAATTATCGTTTCAGCGTTCTCTTGTAATTTTTTGATGGTGTCTTTAGTGTTTTCTTTTTGTGCTATAATAACTGGAGCGTTTAACTCTGAAGCATATTCCCGAAATCCTGCCTTCTCCATCTCATTTTGTTGAACCTTTCTTCTCTGAACTTCTCTGTTCTTCACTATATCCGATAACATATCACTCAAGCGTCTTGAATCCATTTATATACAAGTAATTTTATTTCATAATAAATTTTGAAAGTTCTTTTTCATAAAACCCTCCTTGAATTAATTCCCCACTTTTGTCAGATATTTCATAAGTAATGGGAATGGTAGGTCTGATGGTTGCTATCTGAAATACCTCATCCGTATAATTAGGTAAATATCCTTTATCGAAAATACTTTTTTCTTTTTTAATTCTGACTAAATCCCCTACTTTGACGTTTCCTGTGATTTTGTAGTCATCTACTGGAGGAAACAGAGCACTAAAAACCTTTTTCTGATTAACCTTTTTACTAGCATCAACTGGTTTCATTTGTATTGAACGGTGGTACGAGTTATTATAATTACTCACAAATAAAGGTAAAATATCAATCCAATTAGTAGTGTTATTGTGAGTGAAATATTTCCATAACTTTTCTTTTAGCGTTCTGTTGAATCGTTCTACAATTTGCGCTTTCAATTCGCTTTCAGATGCAAACCAGTGTATGCCGTTATTTTTCAAAAAAGTTTGAACATTTCTCATCACAAATTCTTTACCTTTATCAGTTTGTAGTTTCTTAGGAATTCTTTCTTTAAATATAACACTGAATGCTTTTATTATTTCAGCACCCGTTTTGTCTTTCAGAGGGATACACCAAGCATATTTACTAAAGCAATCAATAACAGTTAAAATGTAATTTGTTTTATTATTTTCTTTTTTATATTTCTGCATGTCAACTAAATCAGCTTGCCATTGCTCATCAACATAGTGAACATACACTCGCCTCCTTTCAAAGTTATGATAGGAAGGTTTGTGTAACGTATACACATTCTCATTTTGCAACACATTTTTTATTTTATCCTTGGAAACCTTAACACCATTTTCTTTTAATTTTCTGTAAATATCATCCACACCTGAATAATTAGAATAATACGTCTTTAAAATATCTGTTTCTGCGTTGAGGTTTTTTTTAAAAAGCGATTTTTCCTCGATCCGCAAATAACACAATTCCCTTTCAGCATTGGAACATTATTTTTTTGTGACACTGCCTTAAACATTGATTCAGTGTCAGTGCTCTTTTTACATTTCATACAATAAATCTCCATTTATTAGAAAACAATTTTCTTAAACGAAAAGCTACCAACTCTTCATTTTCCGCTGGATGTAGGAAATGCAGTGAAAACCACAGTTTAATTCATCTATATTTTGAACAGCAAGATTTTCATAAGCTATTTTTTTCTTTGAAGTTCTTAGATATTTAATCATTTCTTTTCCCGGGGGAATACCGAAAGAATCAAAAAATTCTACATGGGGGTATTCAGGTAGATTACAATAGGCAACCCAGTGAGTTCCAGGCATTCCACGTTTGTCATAGTTGATTACACCACATTCCGAATCGTTTATATGTTTGGGTAGCGTATCTAAAGAGAACACACCTCTAAACTGTGGTATACTCCCTAATGCATCCATAATATCAAAATTGGTTAGAGGTCCTACTTTACTTTTGCTTCTTTTTTGATGTCCCCGTTTTTTGACTTCCTAGGCCTTCCACGTACCCCATTACCCACAACTTTTTGTGTTCCAGGGAGTGTAAGCGCGCCACCTGTGTTGACATCATCGTTTTTTTCCTTCCTAGGCCTTCCACGTACCCCATTACCCACAACTTTTTGTGTTCCAGGAAGTGTAAGCGCTCCACCTATGTTAACATCATCGGTTTCCTTCCCACGTAACCCATTACCCACAACTTTTTGTGTTCCAGGAAGTTTTAGCGCTCCACCTGTGTTGGTCATTTTATCCATAATTTTCTTACCAGCGAATGTACCCAAAGCAGCAGCACCACTTGTTAAAGCTGCCTTACCAAGGGTAATTGCTAGCGGTATTAAAAATGGAAGTAATCCACCCTTTTGAATCGCTTCTCTCATCTGTTTGTATGATACATCAATATCACAACCCTTATTATTCATTTTACATGTTTCAATTTTATCAATTTGTCGTTTACTTAAAAGTAACTTAACTGGTTCTCGTTCATTTTGTCTACTATGACTAACACGTATCTGACATTTTTGTTTAGCATCAAAGCATTTCTTCAGCTTTCCTTTCTGAAGCTTTGACAAATAAACTGTATACTCCATTGTTTCAACCATTTATTAGGGAATTAATTTATCTTATAAAATTTATTTACCAGCCATCATTTTTTCTATTCTGGTAACGAATGGTTTGTCAACAGGTTTTAGCTCTAGCTCTAGAAGCCTTTTTAAAATATTTACTACTGCTCTTTCAATATTATCGATACGAGTTTTTTGACCAGCAATCTTTCCTTCAATTATACCGTTATGGGTGTGTTGCCCCAGAAGCTTTTTGTCATAATCTAAAAGATTCATAGTTAACGTTGCTAAATTAACAGCATCATTTTTGTTTCTAGGGTTTTGAACATTTGTTATCAACTTGTTTTCAGCGTTAATCTCTTTATCATTAACTCGAACTATTTCTTTTACAAATAACCCTTTATCTTTGTTCCTTACCAACGAATTATCAGGAGAATCATCTATCGCAGTTAATCTGTTGATATCTTCGCTAAAGTACTGATTTGCCCCCACTTGTTGTGCGGTAATTTCTTCTTTAAATTGATTCAAAATAATAGTCATAGATCTGAAACTAATAGCGTCCTGGTCAGCTTTCGTATCCCCTAACATAATAATTCTCTTACCTTGTAGGTTAATATTACCGTTGTCATCAGTAACTCTCTTTTCATTCGATTCATTACTAACCTTTTTTCCAACACTACCAAATTTATTCATTTATTATAGAAATAAATTATCCGGTAAATTTTTCAAAGTTTTTCCTGTACTTAAGGGTTTTATCTTTTATTTTTAAATCTATGAAGAAAAAACCGTAGCCCTTGGTTGCCGTCTCGAATTGTTTGAGAAATTTTTCATTGTCTATACTGGATACATGGCTTTGTCTTATTAATTTTACTTCTTTTGGATTAGAACACTGAAAGAATGCAAAATAATTGCACTGGAGCCTTACCACCTTTGGCGTTTTATGATAGCTTTGAGACAAGTAAATAATTGAGGCATTTTTCTTTCTTCCTCTTATGAATAAATCTTCTATTTTCTTCTGGTCTTTTTCAGTGACAAAATCGTCAAAGATAATCAAGTTTTGGTATTCAGGGTCTAAGTCGTCAACATCGACAATATCATCAAGATTGTTACTTACTGTTAAGACTTTCGATTTGCATTGTGACTCCAAAGTGGTTAAATTGGTTATAAGGTCTTGATATTTATCTTCTTCAAGATCTTTAGCATACAAGTATATTCGGTTGAAACAAAGATATTCATAAATTAAATTCAAAAGAAGGTTTGTTTTCCCTGTTCCAGAACTACCACAAATTAAGAGTCTGAATGGCCACTGAGGTGCAAGGTCGTGCTTATTCTGATAAGTGTTCTTTTCACTAAAGTCATAGACTTTGATTGGAGCCTTTTCATTCATTTATTTAGGAAGAATTTTTCATTATAAGATTTACTTGAGTATTTTAAGTATATACTTGAAGTTTTGAAGTAGGTACTTGATTTTTTGAAGTAGGTACTTGAATTTTTAGGTACTTGAAGTTTTTAAGTAGGTACTTGAAGTTTTGAAGTAGGTACTTGAATTTTTTAAGTAGGTACTTGAATTTTTGAAGTAGGTACTTGAAGTTTTGAAGTAGGTACTTGAATTTTTGAAGTAGGTACTTGAATTTTTTAAGTAGGTACTTGAAGTTTTTAAGTAGGTACTTGAATTTTTTAAGTAGGTACTTGAATTTATTAAGTAGGTACTTGAATTTAATGTTTATAACCTAAAGGTAAAGTGTGTATTTTATCGCTTGTTACTATCCTTTTATCATCCTTAGGATCTAACGCTTTTTTATTCTGTTCTTCTAGAAACATATTGTGCTTGTATGATCTTAAGTTGTACTGGGTTATAGAAAGGTTTTCCGTTTTACCAAACAGTACATCCTTATAGTTTTGAATCGTAATTTTATCTTTAACGATATTGGTTTTTATTCCTTTTAGTTTTTTGCTAGCTTTTGAAGGGTCTTGGTTGTCCTTTAAATAAGCATATACTTTTGATCGTAATCCAACAAACTCTGTCATAACCTGTCCACCTAATTCATCTTTCATCATTCCTATCACTTTCTTATTTACACTAGGAAACCCATATGGATTATCTTTCGCATAATCAGATGTATCGAACCTCTCATTCAAATCTTGTTTGATATCTTCATAGAAATCTTCGGTTCGAATGTCGTATATGAAAGAATCAGTGTCCATATAACACAAATCAATTTTATCTCCATATTTAGGCTTCATATAATCATAATGGAATTCATACATCAATAACTTGGATAGTTCTAATACAGCAAAGCCGATGTACATTGGTTTGTCTAATTTTATCTTTTCCTTTGACATTCTTGCTACTGAAAAGTTTTCACTGAATATTATTTCAGATTTAAAGTTGGATTTCTTTATTATTTTTTCTCTTGTTGCATCATCCGTTATTATTTCCATATCCGCTCGCTTCCTTACGTTTTCCATAGTTTTTCCAAAGCAAGCATTATTCATAAGCTTAAAGAAGTCCTTCTCAAAATCATTTGTACCTTTAGTTCTAAGTGCTGTGTTGTGGTCTATATATCCGTTTAAGTAAGCACTTTCAGTGAATCCTAGTATTCTGTGTACTCTTTTCAATATCAAACCTTTTTGTAAATAGAATTCTAGGTTCCTGTGGTGAACTACATAGTTAGTTTTATCTAATACTGTGGTACATAGCTTACCGTTAAAGTGTTCGGGTGCTAATGGTAAATCCTTGTGTAATTCGTGTAGTTCTTTTGGATATTCTAAGTCTACCTCATATATAGCACCCACATCTTGTCTCACCGACTTAATCGTAATCACCGACTTGATATGACTTTTCAGATGGTTGTAATACTCGATTGATTCATATTCATTCCTTTCTTTCAAATCATCCGGTATGGAAATGAATTGGAAATCATTCGCTGGTAAATCTTGTGACATTGCCCACCCATATAAATTATTTTTATCCAAATACACTAAATAATTAGATGGCTTATTCTTATTATAATCACTTGTATATTTATTATTTGCTTTTGCGTATCTTTTTATACATTGGGATACACCACCTCTTATTCCTTTTTCTATAAAGGTATACATGTCTTCCTTTGAGAATAACGGCAAGTCTACTTTCGAATGCTTTAGGAAAGCATCCCATGTTAGTCCTGGAGCTGAGAAGTAATGAAGTGGATCCAGATCATAATTATGTATACAAACGTTCCTGAAATTCTCCACAACATCTGATAGAATTAACACATCACTTTTTAGGTACAACTTGGTATAATCAAGTAAAGTTTCACAGTTAAATTGCTTCCATATAGATACCGCTCTTTTATAATCACTTTTGTCAATACCTTTCCCCGTCAACCTAGAATAAAAGCTTTCTATTGGTGGTAACTTTGCACATTTCATTTTATCGAAACTATCTACGAATTCATAGGGATACACCCCTTTTTTAATTATTTCTTTGAATTCATCGTCATTTTTGAAGCTGTTAGATGTGTACTTGAAATTCTGTCTTAGATGATTACAAGGTACTTTGCAATCACATGTTGCTAAATTTGCTGATAGTTTGTCTAAAGATGAAGCCATAAATCTAATTGAATCTATAAACCGCATCTCATATTTTATTTCCGTATCCGTCTTTCTTATACTTATTGATTTCGAGAATGATATGAAACTTTCTGCACTTTCAAAAATTCCGTTATCAGGTATCAATTCTCTAACAAACAGATGGGAATCATATTTAGATAAATTATGCATTACTACCGGGATATGTCTAGGAATCCTGTATTTCATATTACATTCAGCATGAGCAAATCCCCTATCTTCTCCTGTCATGTGGTCGTGATCAAAGTGAGGATTTTCAGTGATTTCAGTTGTACAGATGTGACAAGTCTTATTCAATAGATTTTTCCATTTTTCGGTAATTTCTGCATTGGTATAAGTATGGTTTCTTTGTCTGCTTTCATATTTGTTTGCAATTTCTGTGGATACTTTTGTAACGGTTTTAACAAAATGTTTTGCAGCGTCTTCACCGAAATAGTCATAGTATTTGTTCTGGTTTGTATCAAAGGAACAGCATACCTGAAATGCGTAAGCAAATGGTTTCTGTTTGGCCACTTTTATTGTTTTCTTCCCGTTTACTTGATTGTACTCTTCGTTATAAGACTCAAAGTCGGCTATTATGCAATAAGGTACTTTCATTTGTTTTGCAATATTTTTATATTGTATACTTGAACCTTCAGGAGGCATTATAATATCAGGATCTTCGCAATTATTTTTACTTTCATGTTTTTCAAAGTGTTCTTCTTTTGTAAAATGCCTTCCGCAAAAAGTGCATAGGTATGTCTTTGTTTTATTTTTAGAGATTTGACTACCAACTAATCTGCTCAGATCCTTTACCAGTACATAATGATTATCGAAATATAATAAATTAATAACATGTTTAGCTGTTTTGCCATTGATTGTACTTTTTAGTATATGACTTCTGATTATTTTCTCTTTATCAATTTGAAATAAACAAATTTTAATGTTGTATCTATTTTCAAATTTGTGTATATCTTTAGTATCCATTGGGAAGTTGGTAACCCCTTCGAAATCAAATTCGTTCTCATATTGTTTATATTTCGAAAGTCTCTCAGCGTTGTCCTTGGTTGGGTATAAATGTGCTAAGATGGACCAAAGAAAGCATTTTTGATCTAAATTTTTTATATTTATGCACGCTTTTTTATTTTTTACGAAATCTGGCAGTATTTTAAACGTTCCTCCCATGTAAGATTCTATTCGTGTCATCCTATAATCAATTCCTTCATACCGACTAAATTGTAGCCCAGATCGAGGGGTATTACTTAAAGAACTCAGTCTCTTGTTATTATCATCCAAATGACTATGAGTAAGAATGCTATTTTTATTTAAAATCCAAGAAGTACTGTTGTAATATACTACTACTTCTTCATCATTTTCCTGTCTATAGAATATAACCCTGGTTACAAACTGAACTCTATATTGATAAAGTTCATTCATTCGCCGCTGTAAATCTGCGAAAGTAAAAGCAATAAGAGTATCTTTTTCTCTTCCATTGCTTTCAATAGAAACGTTGATGGTATACAAATTTTCATTTTCCCTAGAAATAGTAGGCTGCTGTTCTTCTTCCTTTCTAAATAAATGATCAGGAATTAATTTTTCTTCTTTGATTTTTTTCTTATTTATAAAGAGAGTGGATAAATCGACTACTTTCTGTCTACTGTTATCACGTCTTTCTGTTTGATCTCTTATGATATCTCTATTTTTCTTTATAGTATCTTCGTGTTTTTTAATAATATTATTATAGTATTCTCCAAGTCTTTTTAGTACTTCTTCTCGGTTTCCGCGAGTTGATAGGTTCTTGTTTTTCAGAAATTTCTTTAATTCGCTTGTCTCTTTTTCTTTGTTATCATTGTATTCTTGTTTTAGTTTTGTAATGGTGATATTATTTTCTCTTATCTCATCTTCCAGAATGGTTCGTAATCTCGGTTCTGGTTTGTAGTCGGATGGTCTGTTCTTATTATGAGTTCTTTCGTTTCTGCGTTCAATTTTAATTTTATCTTCAGCTATCAAAATATACTTATTAAGATGGTTTATTATATTATTTGTTATTTCATGTTTCTTAGCTCCATTTGTTTTGATTTTATTAATTTTCGCATAAGTCCGCAGTTCATTATATGTGTATAGCGATAATCTTTGTATAACCGCTTTGTTGTTTGATATAACCTTTTTACAAAGCTGAATAACCTCTGCAGTATTCATCATTTAATAGGGGAACATTTTTATTAATAAATTTCTCCCGTCTGAGTTTTGTCAGCCGTAAAGAAAAGCACTGGTTTCAGTATGCGTTTCACAGAGCAAGCGCTGTCTATATTCTCTCCAATCAATCAAGAAAGATTCCATACAGTTTAGCAGGTGGCGGATGTGTTCCGAATCGCGAACCTTTCATTCAATCAAATAATTTCTGAAACAATTTTATTACATAATAAATGGAAGAATTAGAAAAGAAAATGTATGTTTACCGTCGCAGTTACAAGTACTACAATCGTATAAGTAATAGCTTACTTGTATCCAAATTCCTCTTTTCGGCAGCAGGAATGTCTGCGTTTCTAGTGCTACCTTTAGCTTCTTTAAGTTTGGGTGCTGTTATCATCGAAATAATTGAAAAGCAGTTAAGCATTGCTGATAGAAAAGCAGAATTTAGGACAAATTACAATTTTTATACTGAGTTGTTCTCAATGCTAAAATGCGGACAATTAACAATTGAGGAGGTAATTCAGAGAGAAACAGAGATGCGTAAAACCTTTCGATTTTTTCCTCGCGAAAAATACATGAAACAAGTCCGTCTGAATGGCTATAAATATTGTAATAAATCTATAAAAATTCAAGAGAAATTACCAAACATATAGTCTATTGCTATACTGAATATTGTTTCCTAACTGTCAAACAGATCTTTATTGCATACGCGCATTAATGAGCTGCGTCATTCAAAGGTCTCGCCGCCAATTTGGGATGTAATTACAGTCTCCGGCGTGACTAACACAATCTCATCTTAACTCGGAAACTTGTGCGAATTGAACAAGGACCCTTGGTGTAGTGGCTCAACGCTCGGCCGAACGTTGACTCATCACCATTCAGACCTTCGAATCCCACTGACCGCAGTTTCTGTTTGTCGATAGTGGGATGGTAATAAAAACTTGCGGGTTCCCCGTTCAGGGCCCCCCAGACTAAGGCCACATCACCACAAACACTACACCAATCGGGGTGTACCAACATCACACCTCTTAATTTTCAAAGTCTGGGGGTGTGGGGTTTTGCAAAAATATTTTATAAAGTTCAAAATCGGTAATCATCATATCATCATGCAAACTCAGTACTGCGTTTGTATCTATCGCATTTATATGATAAACGTGGTTGGTTTCTATTACCAGATGTTTCAAAGCGATTGGGATTTTTATTTAATAAAATCATCCCCTAATAAATGGAGTCCGCAAAGGAAGTCTTGAATACAATCAGAATGAATAAATACAATGAGACAATCAGGAAAGAAGAACTAGTGTTAGGTTTGAAATATGCTATTGTTAAAATGAGAATTGCTAAGAAAAAATATGGTGATAAGCTGGTTGTAGTCATTAATCATAATGACAAACCCTGTGATTTGTTTATAACACAGAAATATAATGCCATTGCTAACGAATTACTTTTAAAGAAAAATCTGGTTTTGCAGCCTATTGTACGCGAAAACAAGAACAAAGAAACATATGTGGATTTAGAACTGTTTACTCAGTAATATTTGAATAAAAAATTAAAAATGTAAAAAAAAGGAGTAGTAGTATATTGTAGTATTTTATATGTAGTAAAGGGTAATATTCTCATTTCTTGTATCCTTTATTTTGGAAGTAAGAAAATAAAAATGTTCTTAAAAAGGGGGACAATTTGGTAAAAGGGATGTTAAAATTTAAGAAATTGATGTTAAACTGGGGTTTTGAAATTGGGGGGAGGGTGAGCCAGAACCCGGTTTATATAACTACTAAGGTGTTGTTGGAGATCTAGTCACAAAATAGTAAAAACTTGATTGGTCATAACACTTTATTTCTAAGTGAAAAGGTGTTATTCCTGAAAGTGTTATGCGGAATCTGTTATGAAACTTCTGAAAGTGCAGTGTTGTTAAGAAACAATCGATTTTCTGGTTACAACATCGAAGAAGTTATTTATCATGCGTGAAAGGAATCTGTTGGTGTAAAGTAAAATACATTCCTTAGAAATTGCCAGCAAGGATTGCCTTTGTTTTAATGTTTATAAAAATATGAGTAAATATGATTGAGATTGTTGTAATGATTCGTAAGAAACATTGTTTATTTTCTTCATAAATGAGAGTTTGGCCGGG
>JAKZAP010000001.1:9102248-9531371 GCA_023053575.1 Branchinecta lynchi
CTCTGTAACAACCTCGGAACAATGCTTACCCGCTAGATCAGCAGCTTTTTCAACAGTTTCCTGTCTGTGATATTTCAAAGCGTAAATTTTTGGGCAAGTACATGCTCAATTTACTAGCTTGGACAAGGATAAAGGTGATGTTTCTTATAAAACTTAGTAGATCTTAATTTTACGCATAAATCAGCTTGTATAATTCAGTTTTGAATAGGCTATTTGTTTTTGAATGGTTTTTGTAGCTATGTTATTTTTTATAAGCTTATTGCATATTCTGGTACATTCTGTAAAGCAAGTTAATCAAGCTTCACAACACTATTCCACAAACAAAAACTTTTAATACGCACTTTAAGCTATGGAACTTCTGATGAAACACTAGGACAATCAGGGTAAACTGCATCTGCGGCTTGACTTTGGTGACATCTCAAATATATCCTTTTCTATCAAGCATTGCTGGGAGTTCTTGAATTTCCTGCCACGCCAGCTCCTAAGATTTGTATCGTCGAAATGCCAGATAGGTAAAGACAAGGGATAACAAGAAAACGGCCGATTTCCGTAGCGCCTTCTAAAGGAAGTCGGAAATGTTCATTTGTGAAGCATTTAATACAAAATAAAGCCTTATAAGTGTCCATTGTGCTTTAAGTTAATGTTGCAGAACAAGAACAAGAAGAGGGCAAATTTCATTATGAATGGTCAGTTATATAAAGTTCGAAAGGGTTGGGCCTGTAATTATAACGTTACAAACAGAAAAAAATTACGCATTTAATCAGCGTCAGCCAGTAAAGCAAGCGGATCTATTGTAACAATCTTAGCCTCAAATCTTCGAACCTCTTTGTCTGGTCGACGAAGTCTTTACATTTAGCTAGATTTTATGAGACAACGAGACTTGGCTATAAAGAAACTTAGTTCCAGAGCTTATCACTTAATTGGTATTCAGTTCCTTCAACTAATGTTGCAGAACAAGAAAACGAATAAAAGTAATCCCGCCAGTCTTGAATGACCCACAGTTTATACCCACGTTCGAATGAGATGTTTATACCCATGTTCCACTTTATAACCAAATTAAAGTTGTCGCAACTACGAGAAAGAGCCTAAGCACAAATGCAAACTTTTTGCGAGAATGATATTACTAGCAAACGAAGGTTGTTGTCACTAATCGGTGTCCCTGTGGGTCACGACTCAGTGTGCTGACAAGTTTTTTTGAGGGGTTACTTCATATGGCGGAAACAGGGGGAAAAACCGTTAGCAGTCCATAGAAATGATTACTGTCAGGGGTGTCACGATTAGGGGGAGGGGGGACGACCCCCCCTTTCGAAAGTTGTCGGCCAGACGGTAAAAAATATCCGAGTCAGCGCGAAGCGCCGCGATTTTTCGTTATAACAGTACCTTTTTGGGATCCCAAAACGTAAGTGGAGGGATACCTATGACATCGCAAAAGTTGTCCGTCTGTCCGTCCGTCCGTCCGTCCGTCCGTCTGTAAGCACGATAACTCTCGAAGGGAATGAGATATTTTGATGAAACTTGGTGTGAGGGTTCGTTGGGTCGTCGGACCAGTCAAGTTCGTAGATGGGCTTTGTAGCTCTACATTTAGGGGTGGGGGAGGGGATTCAAATTAAGGGACAAACAAAATATTTTGAAACAGCTAATGTGATAGTCGATTATGAGGTAAGAAGACATGCTGAACACGATGGTGAAAACCATTTTGTCATCGGACAAGTAGTTCGCCCGGAATCCGGCCAAAACCGGAAAGTTTGTTGAAAGTAAAAGTTTTATTTGAAGTTGATTAGATGTTCGATTTAGGGGTAGGAAGACATGCTGAAGACGGTGGTGAAAACTATTTTCTCGATGGACAAGTATTTCGCCCGGAATCCGGCCCAAACCGGAAAGTTTGTTGAAAGTAATAGTTTTATTTGAAATTGATTAGATGTTCGATTTAGGGGTAGGAAGACATGCTGAAGACGATGGTGAAAACTATTTTCTCGATGGACAAGTATTTCGCCCGGAATCCGGCCCAAACCGGAAAGTTTGTTGAAAGTAAAAGTTTTATTTGAAGTTGATTAAATGTTCGATTTAGAGGTAGGGAGACATGCTGAAGACGATGGTGAAAATTATTTTCTCGACGGACAAGTATTTCGACCGGAATCCGGCCCAAACCGGAAAGTTTGTCAAAATTAAAAGTTTTATTTGGAGTTGATTAGATGTTCGATTTAGGGCAAGAAGACTTGCTGAACATTTATGTGAAAACAAGTGTTTTATTTCTAGTTGATTAGATAAGCAATTTAGGGGTAAGAAGAGATGCTGAGTCCCTGTGTGACAATCGTATTTTACCCGGACATATAGTTCGACCGGAATCCGGCTGGAATCGGAAAATTTGTTATAAGCTAAATTTCTATTTGAAGTTGATTAGATGTTCATTACTGGGGAAAGAAGATACCCTGATTTCGTCTTTGAGCTTTCTTTTTTCGCCGGACAAGTAGTTCTGGAGTTCGGCCGGAACCGGGAAATTGGCAGAAGTGGCAGGAAGTTTTCGTCAAAACAGATATGACTTATAGGGGTAAACACACATGCTGAATCCAAATCTGAAGTTGGTTTTCTCAGGTGATTAGCTATTTGGCCTTAATCTGTTTCTGAATTTTAATTGTAAAAATGTTCAAGGAGTCTGGCGAAGACTGGATCTGGCTAAGACAAGACCCAGTTGTCTGGATCAGATATTGAATTTTTGGGATCCCATCGAAACCTTTGGTCTTGTTTTTCTTGGAAACAGTAAATTTTCTTTGTAAAAACAGTCGGTTTCTCGTAAAAAATAGTCCATTTTTTCTTAAACTAGTAGTTTTTCTCATGATCAGACGATTTTTCGTCAACGCAGTAGTTTTTTCTCAATTACAGTCGTTTTCATCTACAAAAAAACAGTCGGTAAAAATGACCAGCCAGTCGGTAAATACCTTGCCCCCCCCCCACAACATTTTGGCTAGTAAAGCCTCTGACTACTGTTACCACAGTTGTACCGTTGTTCCGGCAAAATCCCAATAGCCAACATTATTCACAAAAACAGAAATCAAATAATTTCTTGAAAGGACACCTCGCTCTGCATAGTGTTTATACTAAGATGTTCTGAGATAGTTGACCACGTCGAAAGCTGAAAAGTGTCGGCGTACTGTCGGGACTGATACCGTCGTGTCCATGTAGTGTCGGTACTTGTACCGTCGTGTGCATGGCGGTGTTCCTTCCGTCGTGTCCATGTACTGTCGTGTCCATGTACTGACGGTTTCTCGTTTTGCTGTTCTATCGTGTCTTCGTAGTGTCGTGTCTACGTAGAGACATCATCCCTTTACAACCAAGCTATGCTGACAGAAAATTAAACAAAGCTTTTGGCTGTGTTTCGCCTCTTTCCATGTCCCTTGCCTTGGACGAGGATCTTGGCAAAATTTTTATAACCGGTCTCTGGACGAATAAGCCCCTCGGAAAAAATGATCCGGCGTAAACATAACCAACGCAGTAACCGTGATAACAAGTGTATTGCTAGTAGAGCAGATAGGATACACTTATGAAGTGAAAGAATCTCCGGATTCAGAAACGGATGGAAATACTACTGAAGTAGAAGGAATTATTATTATACGACGCGTCCGTCGCAACTAATTTTTTTTTCAATTTTTTTTTTAATGTATTTAATAATACAGCACAACATATGTCTCGTGGGCAGAGCCAAAATACGATGTTTTTGTAGTCATAAATAGATACAAAATAAGTTGCCAACAGATAATTTAAAAGAAAAAAAAAAAAAAAAAAAAATTCAGATAAATGTTAAAGATCATTGTAGGACTGCTTTACGAAGCTCGACACAAAGCTTCTAATGTAGCACATAGTGTTAAAGTAGATTGGGGTCAGTTTGGGAACCTTTTCAGCTACTTCTCGGGGGGGGGGACGAGATCTTACAGGAACAAAGGGTGGGGGAAGGAATGAACAGTACATGGGGTGCTGGAGAAGGGAGGAGCCAAGGTTGCGGCATAGTTTTTCTCGGCGGGAAGAAAGGGATTCAATTTTAAATTCTTTTATTCAAACAATGTTTTCAACGGATACGTCAGCTACGATTCTTCATCAGCGATATTTTGGCCCTTCTTTGCAAGGGTCCTCGTCAGGCTGTTTGTTTCCTTCCCCGAAGTTGAACCAGAGGATTGACAGCCTGACGAGGACCCTTGCCAAGAAGGGCCGAAATATCGCTGATGAAGAATCGTAGCTGACGTATCCGTTGAAATCATTGTTTGAATAAGTGTTTCTAAGTCAGCTTGGGCTCAAAGAATATTTTTTTTTTTTTTTATTCTTTGAGGTAAAAAGAGTATGGTAGGGGGGAACCGCCATAGATAATTTGCAGCGATCTCTTCTGAACTCGCTCTATTTTATCACTTTCACCTTGAGTAAGAGCAAAGTGCCAAACCGGGCAAGCATATTCGACTAAGGGTCGAATGAAAGAGCAAAACATTAGCTTTAGCTTGTCCTTAGGAACCCGAAACTTCTTCAGTGTTTTTAGCATTTGAATTGCGCTGTTAGCTTTCTTTACAATTGCCTTTGTATTTTCATGCAATGAAAGGTCAGAAGAGATCACTACACCTAGTAGTTATTTTATCACTGATGAGCCCAGGGTCGATAGGATGTTCGAAAGGCGGCCGAGTTTTTCTAAGAAAAGAAAAGGTCGTAACCGAGCGCTTATCTTTATTCACGACCATATTCATTTCAGTCGCCTCTGAGGTAACCTGGTCGATGAAACCGCCAGCGTTACTTCTCAAATCCTCAGATACGACTTCCGCTAGGGACAAATCGTCAACGCATTTCCATCTGTCCTCCAGCCCAGCAGCAATTTCATTTATCATGAGGAGGAAGCACAGCGGACCGATCACAGTTCCTTGTGGAACTCCAAAAAAACTGGTAAAGAAGTAGAAAAATGGCCTTTATACTTTACAGTTTGCTCTCTATTTGTCAAAAAGCTCTTGATGATTTTGACGATAAAATCGGGTATATTTTTTTCCGCCATTTTTTCTAAAAAGAATTTTATGGTCAACAAGGTCAAATGTCTTTTTAAAATCAATTGCAATTAAATTTATCCACTTGTCAGGTTCATCTAGATGTTTTAAAATAAAATCAATCAAATTAACTAGGTAATAGACTGTCATCAATTCGCGTTGCCGTTTAACTAATTATCCATTGAGTTTGTTACCATTCACTGATCTTGATGGCCAAACACTTTCTTCTTGAAATATGGCAGATTGTTAAGCAGAAAAAATCTTGAATATTTATCCAGTTTTTTTAATTTAAAACAATTCATAAAGTTTAACTGAAAAGGCAGCTTATTTTCTACATCTGATATTGCATAGACCGAATTATTCCGACTCGTCTAAGGCAGTTCGTATTTTTTCACCCGGGATTCTAGTGGCAAGGTTCAGAATGTGCGCTGCCTGAGCCTCGTTTTTATGGCACTTGCCCTTCGGCCAAGTGCCATATAGCGATCGCAATTTCTGTCCGTCCGTCGGTCTGTCGGTCTGTCGGTCTGTCCAGGTTTTGCTAGTTCGGGCACTTCCAGATAAGCTAGGACGATAAAACTTGGCAAGCGTATCAGGGACCCCAAATGATTAAGTTGGAAATAGTCACTTCCCCGATCCGAGCACCGTGGGGGGAGTGGAGGGAGGGGGAATCCGGAATCTTGAGGTATTTTTAACTTTTGAACAGGTGATCGGATCTCGATGAAACTTGATATTTGGAACGACCTCATGCCTCAGACGACCCACTTAAAATCCGGACCGGATCCGGTGACTTTTGGGGGGAGCTGTAGGGGGCAACCGGAAATCTTGGGAAACGCTATGAGTGGAGTGATCGAGATGAAACTTGGTGGGAAGACACCTAGCAAACACTAGATACATCATTGACATAACCGAGCCGATTCGGGCACTGTGGGGGGAATGGAGGGAGGGGGAATCCGGAACCTTGAGGTATTTATAACTTTTGAACGGGTGATCGGATCTCGATGGAACTTGATATTTGGAAAGACCTCATGCCTCAGACGACGTACTTAAAATCCGGACCGGATCCGGTGACTTTTGGGGGGAGCTGGAGGGGGCAACCGGAAATCTTGGGAAACGCTATGAGTGGAGGGATCGAGATGAAACTTGGTGGGAAGACACCTAGCAAACACTAGATACATCATTGACATAACCGAGCCGATTCGGGCACTGTGGGGGGGAGTGGAGGTAGGGGGAATCCGGAACCTTGAGGTATTTATAACTTTTGAACGGGTGATCGGATCTCGATGAAACTTGATATTTGGAACGACCTCATGCCTTAGACGACCCACTTAAAAATCCGGACCGGATCCGGTGACTTTTGGGGGGAGCTGGAGGGGGGCAACCGGAAATCTTGGGAAACGCTGTGAGTGGAGGGATTGAGATGAAACTTGGTGTGAAGATACATCATTGACATAACCGAGCCAATTCGGGCACTGTGGGGGGAGTGGAGGGAGGGGGAATCCGGAATCTTGAGGTATTTATAACTTTTGAACGGGTGATCGGATCTCGATGAAACTTGATATTTGGAACAACCTCATGCCTCAGACGACCCACTTAAAATCCGGACCGGATCCGGTGACTTTTGGGGGGAGCTGGAGGGGGCAACCGGAAATCTTGGGAAACGCTATGAGTGGAGGGGTCGAGATGAAACTTGGTGGGAAGACACCTAGTAAACTCTAGAAACATCATTGACATGACCGAGCCGATTCGGGCACTGTCGAGGGAGTGGAGGGAGGGGAATCCGGAATCTTGAGGTATTTATAGCTTTTTAACGGGTGACCGGATCTCGATGAAACTTGATATTTGGAACGACCTCGTGCCTCAGACGACCCACTTAAAATCCGGACCGGATCCGGTGACTTTTGGGGGGAGCTGGAGGGGGCAACCGGAAATCTTGGGAAACGCTGTGAGTGGAGGGATCGAGATGAAACTTGGTGTGAAGATACATCATTGACATAACCGAGCCAATTCGGGCACTGTGGGGGGAGTGGAGGGAGGGGGAATCCGGAATCTTGAGGTATGTATAACTTTTGAACGGGTGACCGGATCTCGATGAAACTTGATATTTGGAAAGACCTCATGCCTCAGACGACCCACTTAAAATCCGGACCGGATCCGGTGACTTTTGGGGGGAGCTGGGGGGGGCAACCGGAAATCTTGGGAAACGCTGTGAGTGGAGGGATTGAGATGAAACTTGGTGTGAAGATACATCATTGACATAACCGAGCCAATTCGGGCACTCTGGGGGGAGTGGAGGGAGGGGGAATCCGGAATCTTGAGGTATTTATAACTTTTGAACGGGTGATCGGATCTCGATGAAACTTGATATTTGGAACAACCTCATGCCTCAGACGACCCACTTAAAATCTGGACCGGATCCGGTGACTTTTGGGGGGAGCTGGAGGGGGCAACCGGAAATCTTGGGAAACGCTATGAGTGGAGGGATCGAGATGAAACTTGGTGGGAAGACACCTAGCAAACACTAGATACTTCATTGACATGACCGAGCCGACTCTGGCACTGTTGGGAGAGTGGAGGGAGGGGGAATCCGGAATCTTGAGGTATGTATAACTTTTGAACGGGTGACCGGATCTCAATGAAACTTGATATTTGGAAAGACCTCATGCCCCAGACGACCCACTTAAAATCCGGACCGGATCCGGTGACTTTTGGGGGGAGCTGGAGGGGAGAACCGGAAATATTGGAAAACGCTATGAGTGGAGGGATCGAGATGAAACTTGGTGGGAAGACACCTAGCAAACACTAGATATATCGTAACAAGTGCCATATGAGCTCGTAGCTCTTGTTGTTGCAATAGTGCTGCAGCATCGCTACTGCAGCACTTCATTGCTTTTGCACAATATGCATTTTTGGATTCACTTTCTTCTTGGTTGAAGCGGCAGCGTTGCAGCACCTTGCAGGGAAGAACGGACTTGGTCGGTGAGCAAGTCCGTGATTCTCCAGAATTTGAATCTCAACAAAAGCCGGCATCCCATCATCAACCATCTCCGGAAAAAGTCTGAGATAGGACAATCTATTTAACCATCACTAATTGACCTAAATAGGCTTGAAGATCCGACGAAAACGCGTTACTTCGTTTCTCCGCTATTCATGAATATCCGATTTTTAAAGAGTAGACTTTCCCTGTCGGATTCGTGGTACCTCTATATGCTTATACTTGTGTTGTATGCTTGAAGAAAAAGGTTTATGAAACATTTGTGTTCAGGCACCAAGCAGTCTTCACCAAACTCAACACAGGCCACTGAAAAGCCTCGTGTGTGTTAAGATTCAAAGATTCCGCGTCATAAGGCGTCTTCTCGCCGTTCCCCGGGGACTCCTCGGGGAATCGAAGGAAACAGCGAGAATAGAGGGAGTCACTCCAAGCGGACTCCGCCTAAGAAAACGACGAGAACACGGGGAATACTTCTAAAATGGATTTTGTTCGAAAAAATAATATGCAGTTCACGAAACTAGTCTGGATCCACTTTATATTTGGTTTTGTTATTCTGATTATTTTTAATTACTTTTACATTGCACCAACACCGGCAAAATTGATTCCCCTCTGAATCTGAAAGGGAGTCCTTTTTCATGATGGTGATGATAACCGGAGCATTCCCCGTCCGTGAGGACTCGCGAAAATACGGGGAGTGAGTCCCCGGGACGAAGAAAAACGCGGGGATTCCTCAAGTGGAGTCCTCGGGGAACGGCGAGAATACGCCTATAACAGAATTTGCGCTGTGGGGACGGACGTAGATAACGTCTGAACGTCGCTACTAGAGCAGATCGATAGTGGAAAGATAGTGGGAAATAAAAAAATCCAAATAATCCAAGAATCGAAATAATTCAGTGTATTCAGTTAAACAATACAAGAATAAGTTGGCTTTTCAGTTAAACTTTGATGCATTACCCCTAAAGAGGCAGAGTTGGCTATGAAAGCGCGGAAACACGGAAACGGCGGAACCAGATGTCCATCCCAGGATGACCCCACTAAGGGGTGACGTGAAACCTTTTACACACACCCTCGTGCGTAAGGCCATTTCGTCACAACCCACGTAACACAATCCTTTTAAATCCTTCATACATCTGCCAGTCTGCTCTTAAGAAAGCACCTCCTGAAGCAGACAGCTGCTTCTGTCTGGACGCTATCGACGCCACCTTTAGCTGACACGTCTTCCGTCGCTGCTTTTATTCCAGTTCTTCAAGGAGGGGGTTTCTTTTGAAGGAACCAGACGTAAGGACACAGCAAGACGCAGATGGTTTGCAACAGGCTCACCTGGCGCGTGCCTGCTTCACGGTGATAATGCAATTTCAAATGTCTCCCCTTGTACATGAGGTGGGAACTAAATGTCTTGAAACCTTCTTGTGTCATCGTCTTTAATAAAAGGATATCCGGGTGGTATAAAAACTTATTTCGTGGTTTCCCCAGCTCAATGAAGCAAGATACAGGCATTTCCAGAAATCCGAGCGTATTTTGAAATCCGAGCGTATTTTACGCACGTTTTGAGCTTGAAAAGATTTCTAGCAATACGGACGTATTTAGGTACAAAACGGACCGATTTCTCAAATACGTCCGTATTGCTAGAAATGTTTTCAAGCTCAAAACGTGCGTAAAATACGCTCGGATTTTACGCAGTGTGTAAACCTACCATCACCAGTGTACATCTCGACCAGCAAATTCGGCACTTTTAGCATTTTTGGTCGAAGTTTCTAGGACAGAATATCCATCTGCCCTAGATATATATCTTTTTGACATGTCCCTCGATATGTCCTATTGCCCAAGTTGAATCGACGTCCTCAACATTTGGAACTGTTTGCGATTCGAAATTTTATTCGAATTTTATTCGAGCGGAAAAAACTATAAATTACTCTCGAAAACTCTCAAGAGTTGATTAAATGAAAGCAATAAAAGCGATCGGCTTTTACAAATCTTGCTTTTGTAGCTTAGTTTCAAGCACACATGACTTTTGGTGGGAATCCGGACGTGTCACGATGCTAAAACACGAGTCTGTAACCTGTGACAAAAGAGGTTTGGTCGCAATTCAAGAATCAGATCAAAAGCAGAATTTCCTAGACGAATCACTGGTTCCGACAGGGAAACGGGTCGGGATGTTGTTTATAAAGGACCCTTCGTACTTATTCTGCTTCTTATATTAACCCTAGCTCCTTGTAGAATTGCGTGCTTCAGAAATTCTCACCTTTCCCCACTGTTTCTTTTTGCATCTACGATCTGTTAGCGCTATTACTACCCATCCGAGTTTGCCAGTAATCGATCGCAAACTTCGCCGAACGCGTCAAGGTCCGCCGAGTTAGAATGACTTGTGTCAGGTTACTTACTGTACACGAATACCACGAAACTGAGCGAAAGACAAGCCCACCTAGTTACCCCTGGTTTAGATTGCTGCGATTTCGCGCAAAATCCTGCGTTTTGTGACATACGACACAAATAGTACGACTTGCGACAAGCAACATGAAAAAGTACATTTTCTCGAAGTGTTAGATGAGTTGAAAATTGTCAAGTCGTGCGAAAAAATGTATACGATTTCTGGTGAGGGGAGGGGGGAGAAGAAAAGAAGATTCGTTGATTTCTCGAGAATAAACGTTGCTTACTTACGAAAGAAAAGTTATAATCCTTGGATGATTAAACACAACTATCTTTTCAGTATACCTTCCTTCAACCCGATTTGAACTAGCTAACTTGGAGCACAGAAAGTTCCCAAGTAGGCCTAGTGGACGGCAGGGGCGTCCCGAGGGGGGGGGGGGGGGGGGGGGGGGGCTGCCTCAGAAGGTCTGTGGAAAAAAATCCGGTAAATTTTGACTGGTGTGGCGAAAACGTGGTGAAAAAAAGTGTAGGGTGGGTTGAAGGTCGAGGACTTTTTAGTCTTAACTGACAATCTTAAAGTTTAACCGAATAGGTCTAAGGTCCAAGATGTCTAGGAACATTGACTTGTTCACTTAAATATTCCTGAAAACCCGATAAAAACGCGATACTTCGTTTCTCTGTTATCCCAGGATAGTCGATTTCATAGAATGAGCTTATTCTTTCGGATTTGTGATACCTTCATGTGCTTGTCCCTCTACGCTTGAAATATTCATCAACTAGAAATGTAAGCCATTGCCGAAAAATTAAATAAAAATATCAGATTCATTGCAAGACACATCCTAAAATCATTTTCTTATTTGATAGTGGAAAATGGATACGTTAGCTGAATTTTATTATAGCTATATTTCGGTCCTTTTTGGCAAGGGTCCTCTTCAGGCTCAAAGCCGCTCAAGTTGGAAAAACGAACTTGTGGGAAAACCAACAAGTTCGTTTTCAACAAGTTTTGTTTTCCCACAAGTTCGTTTTTCCAACTTGAGCGGCTTTGGAAAAACGAACTTGTGGGAAAACCAACAAGTTCGTTTTCAACAAGTTTTGTTTTCCCACAAGTTCGTTTTTCCAACTTGAGCGGCTTTGAGCCTGAAGAGGACCCTTGCCAAGAAGGACCGAATATAGCTCAAATAAAATTCAGCTGACGTGTCCGTTTTGAACTATCAAATATGATTCGCAATCAGCTTGGGCTGAAGGAATATTTAAAATCATTTTCCTACTTTTCTACAGGCTTAACTTCTTCTATGTCGCATCTTAATCCCTGGGAAGGCAGGCCTTTGTTTAAATTCTGTTTTGCCATGCAAGCAGCCCACTTTCTGAACGTTATTACGAAAACTACATAATCCCTCGGATGTGTTCCAAACATTTCAGTATTCAAATATCAGAATGAACAAGACCAAAGGTTTCGATGGGATCCCAAAAATTCAATATCTAATCCAGACAACTGGGTCTTGTCTTAGCCAGATCCAGTCATCGCCAAACTCCTTGAACATTTTTACAATTAAAATTCAGAAACAGATTAAGGCCAAATAGCTAATCACCTGAGAAAACCAAGTTCAGATATGGATTCAGCATGTGTGTTTACCCCTATAAGTCATATCTGTTTTGACGAAAACTTCCTGCCACTTCTGCCAATTTCCCGGTTCCGGCCGAACTCCAGAACTACTTGTCCGGCGAAAAAAGAAAGCTCAAAGACGAAATCAGGGTATCTTCTTTCCCCAGTAATGAACATCTAATCAACTTCGAATAAAAATTTACCTTATAACAAATTTTCCAATTCCAGCCGGATTCCGGTCGAACTATATGTCCGGGTAAAATATGTTTGTCATACAGGTACTCAGCATCTCTTCTTACCCCTAAATCGCTTATCTAATCAACTAGAAATAAAACTTTAACTTCCAACAGTTTTCCGGTTTTGGCCGGATTCCGGGCGAACTACATGTCCGGGTAGAAAATTGTTTTCACACAAGTGTTCAGCAAGTCTTCTTGCCCTAAATCGAACATCTAATCAACTCCAAATAAAACTTTTAATTTTGACAATCTTTCCGGTTTGGGCCGGATTCCGGTCGAAATACTTGTCCGTCGAGAAAATAGTTTTCACCATCGTCTTCAGCATGTCTTCCTATCTCTAAATCGAACATCTAATCAACTTCAAATAAAACTTTTACTTTCAACAAACTTTCCGGTTTTGGCCGGATTCCGGACGTACTAATTGTCCGATGATAAAATGGTTTTCACCGTCGTGTTCAGCATGTCTTCTTACCCCATAATCGACTATCACATTAGCTTTACAAAATGTTTTGTTTGTCCCTTAATTTGAACCCCCTCCCCCACCCCGACATGTAGGGCTACAAAGCCCATCTACGAAATTGACTGGTCCGACGACCCAACGAATCCTCACACCAAGTTTCATCAAAATATCTCATTCCCTTCGAGAGTTATCGTGCTTACAGACGGATGGACAGACGGACCGACGGACGGACAGACGGACAACTTTTGCGATGTCATAGGTTTCCCTCCACTTACGTTTTGGGATCCCAAAAATAAGCTGCTTTTTCAGTGAAACTTTACTTTGTATGATGTGTAACACATAATAGAAGTGAGAACACAACAGTCGCTCTATTCTAGAGTTTCTGCAGAGATGGTCATTACGGAGACATTTCCGGTAAAAACCTGAAAAAAATCCGGTAAAACTTCGAAAAATCACGTAAAATTCTGCACCACCCCCTATCAGGCAGGTGTCGGGACGGTCCCAGGATCTTCAGAGGTTTCTCTGTCCCCTGGAAAATTACCTTACAGAAAATTTCGGTTTATTGTTGTGTCTGGGTTGCGGTCTCAACATTCATTCATACTATTATGTCGCATGTAGGAAAATCAAAGACAAATTGTGTAGTCAAACGCAGCAGTGGGGATCAGAGCTCAGACCGAAAATCTTGAATCACAGCCTGATAACATCTTCAGGCTTCAGCTGAGCTTCATTATTGAATTTGATCGTTTGGTGCATTTTCAACAAGACTTCCTCTACTAAAATCTGCCATAGCACATGCCATCTAGGAACGATTCTTCAGCGGGAAAAGTTTCAAAACGCAACACAGGGCCACCGTAGCTTTTGAAAGAATGAAAAAGCAAGCTCTGGACCGCTTTGAGCAAGCTCCAACTTGGATTTCAGATATCCGTTTTCGTCTCAGGTGGATTCGGAAGATGAAACTAGACCGAAAATATCTGGAAGTCCGAGGTATTGGACACACGTTTGGGAGACAAAATAAATGCAAGTGGGTGGCTGAGGTAGGGGAAAAGGGAAGAGTGATTTAGACTGTGATTCTGAAACGAATATATTTGAACTGGATATCTAGGAAATGTTGAAGAATAGACAAATTATTGTCATACAAATACAGTTGAAGCCAGGCATCACCTTCCAGATTCGGTGGCCACTCAGGCTTGAGTCTGAGTCAAGCACGGCTGGCCCAAAGGGGGGGGGGGTGAAGGGGGTTGATTCATCCCCCGTGCTTTGCTAAGTCGTATCAGTCGTTTATTTTGACCTCGACGAGGTCCAGGACATTCATTTTAATAAAAAATAAATCCGAGCCGTTTAAAACAAGACCAAAAGGTTTCGATGGGATCCCAAAAATCCAATATTTGATCTAGAAAATTGGGTCTTGTCTACGCCAGGTCCAGTCTTCGCCAGACTCCTTGAACATTTTGAATATCAAAATTCAGAAACAGATTAAGGCCAAATAGCTAATCATCTGTGAAAACCAAGTCTAGATATGGATTGTGCATGTGTGTTTACCCCTATAAGTCATACATATTTTGACGAAAACTTCCTGCCTTACTTCTACCGATTTTCCGGTTTCGACTGAATTCCGGAACTACTTGTCTGGTGAAAAAAGAAGGCTAAGAAACCAATTCAGAGTATCTTCTTTCCCCAGTATCGAACATCTAATCAACTTCAAATACAAATTTAACTTATAACAAATTTTCCGGTTATTTTGTCGCTTTTTTCGACGGACAGATTTGTGATTTATAGCTATTGTTTACTTTTCATTGGGTTAGCAAAAAGACGCTCTGCTCCTCCGCGTTAACGTGCGTAAATCTGGATTTTTTTTTTTATGGCACTTGCCCTTCGGCCAAGTGCCATATAGCAATTGTAATTTCTGTCCGTCAGTCGGTAGGTCGGTCCCGGTTTTGCTAGTTCGGGCACTTCCAGATAAGCTAGGACGATGAAACTTGGCAGGCATATCAGGGACTGGACCAGATTAAATAAGAAATAGTTGCTTTCCTGATCCGACCATCTGGAGGGGAGTGGAGGGAGAGGGAATCCAGAAAAATTAGGAAAACTCAAATATTTTTAGCTTACGAACGGGTAATCGGATCTTAATGAAACTTCATATATGGAAGGACGTCATGTCTCGGACACTCCATTTTAAATCCAGACCGGATCCGGTGACATTGGGTGGAGTTGGAGGGGGAAACCGGAAATCTTGGAAAACACTTAGAGTGAAGGGATCCGAATGAAACTTGGTGGAAAGAACAAGCAGAAGTCCTAGATACGTGACGGATATAACCGGAACGGATCCGCTCACTTTGGGGGAGTTGGGGGGGGGGGGGGGGAGAAGTACGAATTTCTAGTGATCCCGCGAGTTTGGCAGGCATGTAGGGACCCGACCAGATTAAATAGGAAATCGTCATTTCCCCGATCCGACCATCTGGGAGGGGGAGTGGAGGGAGGGGGAAGCCAAAATTTGAGGTATTTTTGTCTTGCGAACGAGTCATCGGATCTTGATGAAATTTTATATTTAGGATGACCTCGTGTCTCAGACGTCCCACTATAAATCCGGACCGGATCCGATGACACTGGGGGGAGTTGGAGGAGGGAACCGGAAATGTTGAGAAACACTTAGAGTGGAGGGATCGGGATGAAACTTGGTGGGAAGAACAAGCACAAGTCCTAGTTACGTCATTGATATAAGCGGACCAGATCCAGGCCAGATCCAGGAAAACTCAAGAAACGCTTAAAGCAGAGGGATTGGGACGGAATTTAATAGAGAGAACAAGCATTAGGCCTAGATCCGAATTTGACGGAGCCAGATGGTTTCGAGGCTCTGTGGGGAGGGGGGGCAGAGGGGGTTTCCTGGAATACCGGTAGTCGGGGTTAGAATAGTTCTAGAAGTACTAAGACAATGAAACTTTATATTAGCGACCCGACTTAATTGACGTATTTATTTAAACTAGGATACGACCAACTAGGGTCAAACAAATGGGTGATAAGAATCGATGGCCTGGATAAGTAAAGAATCGTTCGAACAAATGCGACCACGGTTGGGGGAATTGGGGGGGGACTTTAACCAAACGAATGGCCAGAATGAAATGCAAGTTCGACAGTGCCGAGTTTATGCGGCCTAGATTTGTTATTTGGCGTCCGGGCCGGATGCGGCCAAGGTAGGGGGGGGGGGGTACTGGAAACTTGCAGATAGGCTATGCTCCAATTTCAGTGAAACTTGATGGACAGGAAGAGGGAATTAGGAGATATGACGTGTAAGTTTTCAAGTCCTGTTCGGCCACAGTGGCGGGAATTGGAGGGAGATTGCCGGAAACTTTGAGGCTCGCATAGGAGTCAAACGAGTGCATCAGTTTAAAGAAACATAGAACTTCAAGAGAGCATATACCCTAGATGACATATTATGGGCAAGGATCCGGATCCGACAACGTTGGTGGGGGGAGGGGGTACGGAGGGAGTACCGGAAATTTTGTAGCACGTCTAGGGATCAAACTAGTGGATTTATTAGGCTGAAACTTGGAAGTTTGAACAGTCATGTGCATTTGATAATCGAGACGATGCCGGAACTGCTCAGAAGTGAGTGAAACAAAATATCCTACTTCTATTTCCGAACCGCATTTTTGGATGGCGGGTGTATTTTGTCACGTTCTCATCTACTTTCTTGTACTGCCTACTCGTAACAAGTGCCATATGAGCTCGTATCTCTTGTTTTTAAATGCACTGGCAAACTTTTTCCTCGTTTTGTTTCGAGTAAGCGTGTATCTAATGTAAAAATCACCTTTTCTGTTATTAATTCGGAACAAATCTACTTTGTGTCTACTTTGTTTTCTATGGCCAATTTGTCACTTTTTTCGACGGAAAGATTTGTGATTTCATAGTTATTCTTTCGTATTCAATGGGATCGCAAAAAGATGCTCTGCTCGTCGGCGTTTTACAAAATGTTGCCTGTGTCGCATTTCGTAGTATTCTTTATTTAGAATAACTATGTGTCATTTACTTGGCGAATAGGCTTGGAATTTTTAGATTTTAAACACATTAAAGGCTAGAGTAGGCTACGGAAAGTAGTTAAATCTTGCCAGAAAAGGACAGAATAAAAAAAAAATCGCCTGTGGTGCTTGCTTTAATTTGCCCAGGGTACAGACGTTAGAAGCTTTCCTCTTTAGCGAACACTGAAATGTAAAGCTGAGGTTATGAATGCATGTATAAACAAATTGTGTTTACAAGGAAAATTTCAGCTGATGCACTGCACCTCCCCCCCCCCTAGTCTGAGGGCTTCGGGCCACCCCTGGAGCCTAGCTTGTAGCAAAACGGCTGTCTTGAATCGGAAGAAAAATCTGGAAGATGGTGCTTGGGTTTTCGGGCTGGCTTGACTGTGCGAAAACATATCTGGTGAACCCGGAAGACTAAGCATTTGAATATTACTTGTGACCTTTGCAAATTAGAAGTTTCGAAACCACGATTAACAAATCACATGTTGTTGGATTTGGACATGGACATGGACATGCTGCTCACGTCCAAGTATGCCTAACACTACAAACACACCCCTGCTAAACTGTATGGCACAGTAAATCTGCAAGAACCTCTTTCAGCGATGTCGAAAATGACAGTAAAAACAATTTTTTTTCTTTTCTCTTCTCGCCAGGCTGAGAGAACGCCTGGAGTCCTGAAAAGTCAGGAAAAGTATACAGAATGAAATGCTTTTATACTGTTGACTATTGTCTCTGGCATCCTTTCCTTACTCTTTTCTTCGAACCTTATCGAAACGGCGAAGACCTGACAATCCTGCACATTTCCTACTGAACAACGTGAAAGAGAAGTTCTACTTCCCTTCAGGTGAATATTATATTTGTTCTATTCCTTAAATTCTTTAATGTTACATTGTTGTGGTTGGGACCGACTTGAAAGGGAAAGAAAAAGTGCTGCTATTTCGTTCATCGAACCGAAATAGGTGTTTCTTCCGTGTTGGGTCTTGCACTCACAGAGTTGGGGCCTGCTTTTGTCAAAGATGCTTTCGTGCTGACTTAATGTACACTCAAAGGTAGCCCTGCTCTCGACTTTAGTCAAATGTTTCATCAGACATTGGGATTTTAAGATCAAGTCACTTACCTAAGATTTTGAGCATCGTGCTTCTATATAACTTATTGGCATGCCAAGTTATATGTGCATTGTGCACATTTTCAGATGTGGGAGTACAATCTCGTTAATTGAAAATTATGGATGATCCATTTCTGCTACTGTAAAGTGTGTTCCATCCTTCTTGCTGTCATTACTATGCACAATGTCACAACCAACTTTTGGCTCCTTTGTTAAAAGGCTGGAATTCATTTTCTATTTAGTTAGAAATACCTCAACAGCAGTCTAGTACACTAGCCCCTTTTCAGGCACGGTGCTCAAACGTCTAGCACCATGCCTGGGTGCTACACGTTCAAGCACTGTACCTTGGATTTCATGTACGGTGCATGGATTTCAGTATACAGTGTATACATCAAGAACACAGTTTCTGTCATAAAAACTGAGCACCAGCTTGGACAGGGCTGAAATTACTACCATGAATTAGAGAAATCAAAGACAATCCTTTATATATTTTTCACAAAAAAAACAAAAGGGCTCGGCTGATGACAGATGTGAAAAACCTCATTTCCTTTTCTACATAGTCAAGGGTTTTGCATGCAAAGTGTCCTGTGCCTCAGCTTTTTCTACCTAGCAGCCAACCAGAATATTGGCTCTTGGGGAATAGATAGGGAAAATACATGGAAAAAGATAGGGTGCTGTTAAGATTTTTCAGCTCCATCATCATTAGAGCCCTTTTGTTTTTGTTGTGAAAAATATATAAAGGATTGTCTTTGATTTCTCTAATTCATAGTAGTAATTTCAGCCCTGTCCGAGCCGCTGCTCAGTTGTAATGACAGAAACTGTGTTTTTTCTGTATGCACTGTATACTGAAATCAATGCACCATACATGAAATCCATGGTACAGTGCTTGAACGTCTAGCACCCAGGCATGGTGCTAGACGTTTGAGCACCGTGCCTGAAAAGGGGCTAGTGTACTAGACTGGACGGAACAGAAAATAACTTACAGTTATTATTGTTACAAGTGTGGAACATTGTATGTTGTCACTTGAGTTTTTACTCGTAAAATCGTATATATACAGTTATGGGGGTTGCTAAATTAGCATCAGTTCCTATAACCAACTGTTGACTATTGTACCATTAAGAACAAGCATGTAGCACAGCTTTCCGTTGAATTTAGTGATAAATTATGGAGAGGTAGGCTACACAACCTCAAATCCACATCGTAATAGACATTTTGGCTAGTTCCAACTACAGGAGGCGTATCCAACCTCCCAGCATGTATAACCTCGAACCTTAGATGCTTGAAATACAAATCTCAGTGCAGTTTTGTCAAGTTCCTAACAGAGTGTGAAGATAAAAACCCGGATTTACCTAGGACCTGTTTTGGACTGCACTGAAGTTTCTTGTAAGATTCCTATGTTCAAGTCCGAGATTGATATCTCTCCTGCTGTTGGTGCGCCTAGGTCATTAGTTTTTCTCTCGACGGTTAAAATGCAGCTAGGACTGCAATGGAAAAGGCTAAATTCAATGTTGTTATCTCAACTGTTTTGTAAATCCTCGAGTCAACACCTTATTTACAACTTGCCACAATCCAGCTTTGGGATGGCCTATGCCAAATGCTGGGTATATTTAGTATTATATGCTATATATTGGTGATTAGAGTGAAGTTAAAAAACTAACCAATCAGAACTGATCTGTAGGTTGGTAGGTCAGGGTTAGATTTACCCAGTGTCTGGCATAGGGTATCTAAAAATCAAGTGTTAATGGCCGAGTTGTTGAACCCTAGTTGATTAGCTTAAGCTCATGGCGTCAAAAAAGATGTCAATATTTTCTATTGACGAGCAAAATTGAATGTCCTATAATGCTTTATAAATATTAATGCGAAAGACTTCTATATATATAGGTATGAATATATATTTGCAACATTAATTTAATCAAATTCCCCTGTTTCTGTCTTAAGTTAAGGTTTGGTTTCCATTTTGGTCCAGTCGTTTTTGACAGGAAAATACTTCCCAAAAATATTTTTATTGTCGTTTTACTTACTTTTGAATATATTTCTCTCAGTGCACTTCCACAGGGTTTTCCTTTTGAACAGTGTAAAGCCCGCTTTTCTAAGAGGAACATATCCAAGGAAGTGGAACACTCAACCAAGAAATAATTCAAATAAAATCTTAATTGAATTTCTTCTCAAAGCTAAGGGCTGGATAACTCTGAAATAGTTGATATGAAGTTCTTCATTTCCTTTTTTCTGTTTTACAAGTTAGGAACATGGCCAGGGTAGTGAAACAGTTAAGTGTTCAAATAAGCATACCTCTACTGTACTAAGTAAAGGGTTTTCGGTTTCAGTGGCTAAACTCCCTCACATTCCTGAAGCTGCTTCATTGCCAGTAAATTTAACCAGGGTCATATTTTTGTAAAATTATTGCTCAGGTAGGATGACAGTGACCAGGGTTGGTCACCAAAAGTAACTTCGTACACCCTGGAAAGTAACCCAAAAGTATCTCGAAGTAACCTAATGTAATCCAAACTACCTTGAAGTAACTTGTACACCCTGGTTCTTGGTGACCAACCCTGGGACAGTGCTAATCGGCACAACTGGAATTGTCCATAAACAGGTCTCTATGAACTCATCTGGACTGATGTAATGCATACTTCCTCAAATAAATGCAAGGGTAAATCCTCCCTTAAAACCAACTTCCCCTCATTCTATATAGAAATAAAGGCTAACTTGGAATGACGTGACATGTAACCAGGTTAAACAAATTATCTCAAGGGCTGCTCTAAACACCATTAGGGATTTGTGTTTCCAGCTTGGCAAAGGGTAGGCTATCCCAAAATCCGGAGACTTAGGTAGTCTTTACTCAATAAAGAATTCTACCTTTAATCTTAGAATGTGTATTTTGTAACCAGGTTAAACAGATTATCTTAAGAGCTTACCTATCCAGCATTAGGGATTTGTGTGTCAGCTTGGCAAAGGGTAGGCCATCCCAAATTCTGGGGTTTGTGGTAGTCGGCACTAGTCTACTTTCCTCAATAAAGAATACTTGGTTATTTAGTATGTGTTAACTCATGTTTGCATGTGTATGTGTAGCAACAGTTTCGAGCATAATTAACTGTAAACAAACACGGACTTCTTAACCATCTGTTACATCATAAAAACATTTCTGACATCAGTAGCAACCTCTTTTGATCGTGTCAGAACAAATTGTAGAATGCCTGCTTTAACTATTTAAACTAAGTCATCAAGGTAATCAATGGCAAATATTTCGAATCTTATATATAAACTCTAGATCTAATTTCTTTCTTGCTTTCTGTTACCTAAATGGGTTTTTATTAAATATTCTTTGGTCCCAAGCTGACTTTGAAACATTTCTTCCGAAATATCGCTGAAGAAGAATTATAGCTGACGTATCCGTTGCAAACATTGTTTGAAGAAAAGGGTTTTTATTAATAATTTAGAATGTTAAGAATGGTATCCACAAGTCCCAAGTCTTTATATGGACCTCAGTGACCAGGTGTCATGGATATGTTGGCATATTGCCCGAATTTTAACTCAACCATCATCAACCCCTAGGCTGTGGAGACAGGAATTGGCATCGATTTTAATTGATTATTTTTTGTTTCAGTTGGAAATGAGAGCAAAGTGGAGGAAGAAGCGTATGCGAAGGCTGAAGCGCAAGAGGAGGAAGATGAGGGCGAGGTCCAAGTAGACCTGCTGGTCAAAACTCCCAGGATGGATCGCAGCTCAAACAAACTTTCACACCTTGAATGGATGTTAGCTGTACTTGATGTCTTATAAAATGGGCATTAAAATGATCGTCCTACTAAACTTTTTCCCTTTGTACCTTCGTAGCTGTAGCAATCTGAAAGGGTATAGTGCAAAACAATGTGAAGACTTGCGTTTCTAAGTTGAACGCTTAAAAGATCAGTTCGTGTTCCCCGTCCTCATCGCCGGATTGCGTCCTAACGCTGAACCGACATGTCTAGTTGGCTTCTGTCCCTTTTCAGTACAAACGCCGGGGGGAACTCGCTATCGGGATATTCCTTTTACATCTCATACTCGAGATTGAAAAATTAAGGGTCGGTTGCGCTGCAATGCTAGCTAGAGCCTCGCTTTTGTTTCATGCTGCAGGTGCTTCCGAGGAAGACGGCATTGCTTCTCGAGAATCACGGACTTGCTCCTCGACAAAGTCCGTGCCTTGCAAGATGGTGCAGCGCTGCCGCTTCAACCAAGAAGAAAGTGAATCCAAAAACGCATATTATTGAAAAGCAAAGAAGTGCTGCAGCAGCGCTATTGCAACACAAATGAGGCTTAGAACTCAGCAGGTTAGCATGGAAAAGTTTAAATATTAAAGTGCGAACACCATCAGGATTCTTTCAGACAAATGTTGTCGATT
This sequence comes from Branchinecta lynchi, assembly GCA_023053575.1. Classification (NCBI taxonomy): domain Eukaryota; kingdom Metazoa; phylum Arthropoda; class Branchiopoda; order Anostraca; family Branchinectidae; genus Branchinecta; species Branchinecta lynchi. Next base: position 9,124,410 of record JAKZAP010000001.1, read on the forward strand.
ATGGTGTTGAAAATCCAGTATGCGGGCACTCGACCCTGACTTAGGACCGATAATCAGGGTTCTACGGTCGGGGACCGGAATACTCGAAGCAAGGCTTCTCTCTAGACTTTTCTTCCGGATTCCAGACAGCCGTTTTCGTTGAGACGGATCTGGAAGGTGGAGGCAGGCCAACAACTTCTGGAAGTCTGGGGTGTTCCGTATGTCTGGAAGGGGCCGTAGAGACAACCCTTCGACAGACACTAAAAATATGCAAATTGAGGAAGAAAAGGGAAAGTGATTGACAGTTATGACTGGGACGTCCGGGGCTTCCGCGTAGTCTAGCCAACCCTTCCAGATTTTCATGATGATGATAACATCCAGTTTTGCTTTCTTCAACATTCCTAGATGTCCCTTTCGCATTTCGGATATCTCTTGCATCCCGCAGTCACAACTGTCAATCACTTTCCCTTTCCTTCCTACATTTGCATATTTGTTACCGAATGGATTGCCGCTGTGGTACCTTCCAGACATCCGGAATCTGGGGTGTCCAACGTTGTTGGCCTGGCTTCACCTTCCAGATCCATCTCAACGAAAACGGCTGTCTGGAAGGTGAAGCCTAGCTTTAAAGGGGACATCTAGAAATTGTCGAAGAACCGCAATTTAGCTGTTATCATTATCATGAAAATCTGGAAGGGTTGGCGCGGAAGCCCCGTACGTCTGGTAATCTGAGCCTCGTTTTTATGGCACTTGGCCGAACGATCGCAATTTCTGTCCGTCCGTCGGTCGGTCCGGGTTTTGCTAGTTCGGGCACTTCCACATAAGCTAGGACGATGAAACTTGGCAGGCATATCAGGGAACCCAAAGCATCCGAGCATCGTGGAGGGAGGGGAAATCCTGAATCTTGAGGGATTTGTAACTCATGAACGGGTGATCGGATCTTAATGAAACTTGGTATTTGGAAAGACCTCGTGTCTCAGACGATCCACATAAAATCCAGGCCGTACCCGGTCACTTCGGGGGGAGTTGTGAGAGGGGAACCAGAAATCTTGGGAAATGCTTAGAGTGGAGGGATCACGGTGAAACTTGGTGGGAAAAGCAAGCACAAGTCCTAGATACATCATTGACATAACCGGACCGGATTCGAGCAATATGGGGGGGGGGGGCGGATTTCTGATTAAACGTGAGTTTGGTACTTCCTGATGCACTAGGACGATGCAACTAGGCTAGGATATCAGGGACTTGACAATAGTCGTTTGCATGATCCGATCATCGTGGGGGGAGTGGCCGGAGGGGAAACCGGAATCTTGAGGTATTTATAACTTTGAACGGGTGATCGGATCTTAATGAAACTTGGTATTTGGAAAGACCTCGTGTCTCTAGACCATCCTGACCGGATCCCGTGACTTCGGGGGGGAACCGGAAATCTTGGGAAATGCTTAGAGTGGAGGGATCAGGACGAAACTTGGTCGAAAGAGCGAGCAGGGGCGTCACTAGCCTTTTACCTTTGGGGGGGGACGTCTGGTTTGTGCCGACGGACTAAAAAATGTGCCGACAAAACACGCCGTTGCCGCTTCGCGGCTACGGCGTAAATTTCCCGCCAGCACAGAATAGAACCGGGTTAAAACTAACTGTAATGCATCAGTTGAGATTATTCCTTTGATGTAATTTCGTATTTTAAAGTTTACATATTTGGCTTTTCATTTTAGCGTTCGCTAAAAAGCTAAGCTTCCAATGATTGTACCTAGAGCAAGTTAAAGTAAGCGCCGCAGGCGAAATTTTTTTAAATCTGCCTTTTTTCCGGAAAAATTTAGGTATCTATACCTACCATGCAAGTTCTAGCTTTAAATGTGTTTCAGCGAATTTCAATCCTAAAACGCCAAACTAAACGAAACACTGTTCTTCTAAATAAAGAATACTACAAAATGCGCTGCAGGCGAGATTTTGTGTAAACTAACTGTAACACATCAGTTGAGGTTATTTCTTTGGTATAATTTCGTATTTAAAAATCACATATTCGGCTTTCCATTCTAACTTTCGCTGAAAAGCGAAGCTTCCAACGACTATACCGAGGCAAGTTAAACCAAGCGCCGCAGGCGAAATTTGTTTAATCTTTTTTTTTCGGAAAATTCAGCTGTAGTACCATACAATTTCCGGCTTTTAAAGCAGCAAGGACAGTATATACGATAAATTTTTATAAAATAGGCGAAGAATAAAGATATTTAGAATGGTACGCGTTATCGTTTCACAAGGTCTCGTTTTCTAACTCTTGCAATCCCGAAGTATCTCAACCTTAGACGGAAAATCGTAGATTTCCCAGCGCAGAAGAATTCAAACTTCGTTCGGCGCATGTGTTTTCAGGCTTGAGTTCCAAATTTTCAAGAAAGTGCATTTTTGGCAGTTATTGCAGTATACAGATTGTTCTCTTCAACTTTACACCCTTTATTACGTGGCTGCATGATGTCAGAGAGTTTTATGTTCCTCTGGTATTTTTCAACTGCGTTGTGATGGGTTAAATTTCATCTCGAAAAGAATGCTGATCTACGAAATGTCTCTAAGATTTGAGGAAGCAACTTTCAGGAGGTAAGGGATCGCTTTGCCTATGGGGTGTTGCAGATGGGACAGTTGCTGATGTTTGTTGATTCGTTCAAGTACAGGATCACTTGGTATTTCCGTCATGCTTTCAATCTAGTAATAACAATCTCAAACTTTCAATGTCCCTGTGAGACTTCGCAGTTGTACAAAAATGATAGGAATACCTTGAAAGAAAGATTGTTTCTTTTCTTTTCCCAATATTTTTCCTTCTGACCTATCTTGAGGGTATTCCCAGATTAGTAAAAATACAATAACAACTCCAATACTTGAGCTGACACGTATTTCCGTCATCGCAGATCTTCTTACTGAAAATTTTTATTTCTTGTTAGAATACTATTATCCAGTCTACCACAAATCCCTGATTTCTGGATACCCTACGCCAGATGCTGGGTATATAATAATATAGCAATTGGCATAGCCTATGCCAAATGTCGGATACATGTTGGTAACCTAACCTTGACCTACCTCAATATAAAGTAGTTTTGATTGGTTAATTTTTTAGGTTCACTCAAATCATCAATATTTTTTCGGGTTACAGTATCCAGCACCTGGCATAGTGTATCCAGTGTTGGGCATAGGGTATCGAAAAGTCAGGGGTTTGTGGTTGACTGCTCTCATCCCATTGGCTACTTAAAAGTCTTGAACCTGATTGGCTGGTAATCATCTTTATTATACCTCAACAGCAACATTTCCAGCATCATCATCAGCACCATTTGCTTACCAGTTACATTGGGCACATGTACAGAATTAAAACCTATGCAAATAGAGTGTGATCCTGTATCTCGGATTCACTTTTACTCCAAAACTGAGTGATGAATTGAACGTAGCAGCCCTGTCCAGGTCTTTGTGTGCCTGTGCCAATGTTCTAATTTGTAGACTTGGTAGGTGTGATGCTCCTGTAAGATCTTTTCTTTTGAGCTTACTGTACACAACTCCATAGAGTTTACCTCGTGAACAGGCTTATCCTGAAGTGTAAGAGTGGTTTCTGTGTCCTCTACAACAATTCTCTAAGGTGGTGCATGGGTTGTCTTGGAATCGTAGTGCTTCAGGCATGTTTGTCAGTGAAGGTCTTCCATCTTTTGGTGAAGTGAGGTGGGCATCTGCCCTATCACTTCAGACATGAATTCGTCACGTGGAGAATCCTCTCCTTCTTGTGATGGTGAGTTACTATATGCAGCTAAGTTTGCCAATTTGGCTATCGTGGGGTATCCTACTTTATTGTGGGTTCTCTCCAGGTTGATGTGTTGAATTTTGTTTTATTTATTTGTAGTTTAAAATAAAATACTAAATACTTAAATATTTAAAATTAAAATACTTGCCAAAGCGCTTAATTCATATCCAATATACCCAGGTTCAAAAGTTTGAACATTTTTGGGTTCAGTTTGCCCGTTCAAGCCTACAGGTGAATCTTTTGATTTTGGTTTCTTTGCCTCACTGAAGTTTGATTCAAACCAGAAATTAAAGAAGGAGAATCTTAAAAACTTTGAAGAATTTATGGTAACACAACTTTTCTTAGTTTCATTTTGTGACAGAAGATAGCTGAAATAGTTAGCTGTTCACTGATACCAAATTTGTTTTTGCCTCTCTGTTTGACTGCTTGTAAGCAAGAAACAAAGCCAGGGTACGGAATACTGAGAGAGGTTTTTACCTCTCTTGTTTTTTTAATTTCTTCTGACCAGCCTATATTGAACCGTCGAATTACCCAAATCATTATTGGTTGAGAAATTGGTACATAACCTCATTTAACAAGAAATATAGCAACATTCTATACTTCTTAATTCTTAACCAGGATTTCAGCCAGGAAAGGCCCAGAAAGAAAAATCCTTTAGTTTATCTCCAAATTGGTGGCTCTGATTTGGCTGAAATTTCCTCCAGACATGCAGGATAGAAGTGCAGAAAGAGCAAACTCATCTTGAAAAAAAATGCAGCCAATCCCCAACATATCAGCTGATCAACGAAAAACCAAGGCTATGTGAACCTATTGAATAGTTTTAATCTTGATGTCACAACCTTTTTGTTGACCCTAGAGCATCTGCAGAATTGTACGTCCCTTCTATGTAATCAAATAAGAAAATAAGATCTACAAAGCAAATTTCAAGAATCACAGACAGGATATTTCCTTTACTCAAATAAAACAATGAGACCAGGACCAATCAAATGGAAATTTTAATAGGTGTACTATGATTTTTAATCCAGGGTAGACATCTTATTGGAAGGGTGCTCAGCTTTTCTGAATCTTTGCAATAGGTTACCTAAACCTTTTGCAGAGCATTTAGGCCTGAAATCCGAATTACCGGTATAAGAACGAAACGTTGAGAAAATTGGTCGATAATAGATCATTGCAATTGACTAAAGATGCACCAGTCACAAAAAAAAAGAAGAAAAGACCAAGCTAGATCTCATCATAGCATAGTCTCTCACCACCGGCTCTAGGAACTTGAATATCCTTCAGACGCACAGAAATAAGAAGAGGGATAAATCTACTCTCCTTCTTATAAAGAACAGCCATGTTCGTGCTTTTGAACTGGTAGAGATTGTGACTGTCACTGACTATTCGTGTACACTCACCCATTGGACGTGCATAAAGGTGATAAATATGAGGAAGCTGCTATTGCGCTCTTTTAGTCGCTGACTCCAAGAACATAACCGCTTGTGTTTTTTTAAAGTTTAACAAGCCACACATGTGAAGTTTTTCCGGAACAACAAAATGCTTTTACCAGAAAGGGCCTAAAAGCTTCAGGTTTAAAAAATCTGTAGCTTATCTCCAAAGTAGTGGCTCTGATTTAGCTAAAATTTCTACCAGACATGGAGGATACCAATGCAGATAGGGCACTGTTAAAAAGCCTTTCGCCTTTTGGAGTTGATATAATCCTACTCTACGATCCCAATCTTTTTATTCTTTCAGTTTAATTACTCAAAACTTACTCAATTTACTTAAACAACGATATTTGCAAAGCAGCTTTCAAAAATCATAGACAAATTGTTTCACAATGTATGAACATCAGGGTGTCTTCAAAATAATCTGGAAAGTTCGGATTTTTGGATCAGCTGATCAAACCGACCCCTTTTCGCAGGGAGTAGTGTAGCAGTTTGACAAACTTTTGAGGCCCGATGTATCTTCTGCCTAGAAAGAAAGAATATATGAAGCATCTATGTGCAGGCTCTACACATCAGGAAGCTGAAGTGAGAATGTTTCTTGTTATGTCGTCAGAACAGTACCAGACAGCAAGTACGAACTTGGCATGTATTATGTTCACTAGTAATAGTCCCCCCCCCCCCCTGTCCATGACCAATATTTGCCTGCCTGGTGTGTCACAATAGTTGCATCCAGTCAACTTGATTGCGGTTGATAAAGCTTGAGCGACAGAAGCGTGCTTGAATATGCATAGAACAAGATCAAAAGTTTCTATGGGATCCCACAAATTTTAATACTTATTGAACTATTTTATCCAGACAATCGGGGCTTTTAGAGATCTGGTCTTCTTCAGTTTTCTTAAATATTTTACTATTTATCAAACCCGCCATTTGAAAATAAACAAATGACACCGTAGTAATGTGTTTTTGAAAAATTACAGCCAAACTAAGCACCTAGTAATCTAGCAGGACTAGAGACTAGGGTCATGTGTGGTCTCAGAATGAATGAAGGAAGTGACAATGTTTTGGGGAAGCACCAATCCGCACATTATAGCTGACTAAACCAAATTTCCCAGGTTTGAGTTAATTTGGTCTGGAGAAGCACCTTAATTTCTTTTTTACTCGCTATCTTTGGCGGAAATAAAATATTGATTGATTGATTGATTGATTGATTGATAAATCCCAGCCGATTTTCCGAGACAGCCGTTATGTCAAGTAGGGAGCCAAGGATCAAAATAATAATTTCCATCTAATGCTCCAACTGTTTAGTACAAATAAATTAAACAAGAGCTACGAGCTCATATGGCCCTTGTTACGAGTAGGCAGTACAAGAAAGTAGATGAGAACGTGACAAAATACACCCGCCATCCAAAAATGCGGTTCGGAAATAGAAGTAGGATATTCTGTTTAACTCACTTCTGAGCCTTTCCGGCATCGTCTCGACTATCAAATGCACATGACTGTTCAAACTTCCAAGTTTCAGCCTAATAAATCCACTCGTTTGATCCCTAGACGTGCTACAATATTTTCGGTACTTCCTCCATCTCCCCCTACCATGGCCGAATCCGGTTCGGACTAAAAAAATGGATCATCTAAAGAATCTTCTTTTATACCACCTATCAAGTTTCGGTCGAACCTGAGCACTTTTGGAAATTCTGGTACCCCCCCCCCCCCCACCAACACCACCAACGTTGTCGGATCCAGATCCTGGCCCAAAATATGTCATCTAGAGTATATGCTCTCTCTACGTTCTATGTTCATTTAAACTAATGCACTCGTTTGACCCCTATGCGAGCCTCAAAGTTTCCGGCAATCTCCCTCCAATTCCCCCCACTGTGGCCGAACAGGACTTGAAAACATAAACGTCAATCTCTTAATTCCCTCTCCTGTCCATCAAGTTCTACTGAAACTGGAGCATAGCCTATCTGAAAGTTTCCAGTACCCCCCCCCCCCCCCCGCCCTACCTTGGCCGCATCCGGCCCGGACGCCAAATAACAATCTAGGCCGCATAAACTCGGCACTGTCGAACTTGCATCTCATTCGGTCCATTCGTTTGGTTTGTGTGCGTGTCAAAAGTCCCCGCCCCCCCCCCCAATTCCCCCAACCGTGGTCGCATATAGTTCGAACGCATCTTTTACATGTCGAGGCCATCGATTCTCATCCCCCATTTCTTTGACCCTAGTTGGTCGTATCCTAGTTTAAATAAATAAGTCAATTAAGCCTAATATACCTGCAAAGTTTCGTTGTCTTAGTACATCTGGAACTATTCTAACTCCCGACTACCGGTATTCCAGGAAATCCCCTCTACCCCCCCCCACGGAGCCCCGAAACCATCTGGCTCCGTCAATTTCGGATCTAGTGCTAATGCTTGTTCTCTCCATTAAATTCAGTCCCTATCCCTCTGCTTTAAGTGATTCTTGGGTTTTCCGGTCCCTCCCCATCCCCCACAGGTATCGGACCCGACCCGGACTTGACACTGAACATCCGAGGCGATAGCTCTTTCCACCAGACAAGTTTCATTCAAATCCGATCACCCGTTCAAAAGTTATGCAGGCCACTAGATTCCGCACTCCCCATCCATCCACTCCCCCCACGATGGTCGGATCGAGGAAACGGCTGTTCTCAAGTGAACCTGTTCGGGTCCTTGACATACCTGCCAAGTTTCTTTGCCCTAGTACATCAGGAAGTATGCCGAACTCCCGGGATCGCTAGAAATCCGGACCCCCCAACTCCCCCAGAGTGCCCGGATCCGGTCCGCTTATATCAATGACGTATCTAGGACTTGTTTCATCCCGATCCCTCCACTCTAAGCGTTTCTCAAGATTTCCGGTTCCATCCTCCAACTCCTCCCAGTGTCATCGGATCCGGTCAGGATTTATAGTGGGACGTCTGAGACACAATGTCATCCTAATATCAAATTTCATCAAGATCCGATCACTCGTTCGCAAGATAAAAATACCTCAAATTTTGGTTTCCCCCTCCCTCCAATCCCCCCTCCCAGATGGTCGGATCGGGGAAATGACTATTTACTATTTAATGTGGTCTGCCAATTTTCAGCATCCCAGCACATAAGGAAGCACCCAACTCGCGGGATCACTAGAAATTCGGACTTCTCCCCGCCCCCCAACTCCCCCAAAGTGAGCGGATCCGTTCCGGTTATATCCATCACGTATCTAGGACTTGTGATTGTTCTTTCCGCCAAGTTTCATCCAGATCTCTCCACTCTAAGTGTTTTCCAAGATTTCCGGTTTCCCCCTCCAGCTCCCCCCAATGACACCGGATCCGGTCTGGATTTATATTGGAGCGTCTGAGACATGACGTCCTTCTGTATATCAAGTTTCATTAAGATCAGATTACCCGTTCGTAAGCTAAAAATATTTAAGTTTTCCTAATTTTTCCGGATTCCCCCTCCCTCCACTCCCCTCCAGATGGTCGGATCAGGGAAGCGACTATTTCTTATTTAATCTGGTCCAGTCCCTGATATGCCTGCCAAGTTTTATCGTCCTGGCTTATCTGGAAGTGCCCGAACTACAGAACCGGGACCGACAGACCAACTGACGGACATAAATTACAATCGCTATATGGCACTTGGCCGAAGGGCAAGTGCCATAAAAACCAAGACCAGTGTGGTACTTCTAAACACATGAGAAAAGTAATCAGTTAAGTCTATAATTCTTTGCTAATCAATCGTGGGAAGTTTCATCATCTGGAAAAGAAGACGTTCTGCGTGTTTTTTTTTCTCAAGCCAAAAAAGCATCACGGCAATCTAAGTCAAAATCTAAATAAACTGGTGGCTTGCGAGTAGTAAGAGAAGGTAAACAGAATGTCTGGATTAGCTCTTTAATCAATCCAATGATTAATGATCGCTTTAGGAAGAAACTTTCTCATGTCACAAGTGATAATTTTTCCTACTTTGACTACTGTTCATTAACAGTTTTATTTAGACGATAAGCACGCACCTGTTTACCGGAATTCGTGTTATAGACCAGTCAGCAATGTTTGGCACTAGGTAGCTCTAGACAAAGCTTGTTAAATCATGGATCCAATGTAGTAGTGTCGTGGAGCACAACAGTTAATGATCGTTTGTGTTGGACCAATTACAGTAGGCATCTTGTGTATTGATTGGCCAAGTATCACATTTCCAGCAGCTGTACCTGTAAAAAATTTATTTTTTATGGAAAGTGAAAATAGTTAGTTTTCTTATTTTATTTTGGCAGTTTTCGGTTTCAGTTCACAGACAATTTTCAATCATGGGAATGGCCTGGCTAAAATGTTTTAGAACAATAGGCACTTTCCACTTTATTAGAAATATGACAGCTAGAAATCATTATTTTGTGGTCTCCGGAATTGCTGTGGGCAACCTTCTAACAACTGCTTAGAGAAGGACAATCAGGCTATTGTCTTTTGCCTAGCCTTGTTATGATAATGACCTAATAAGTTAACTAGTATACTCTGATTGACGACCTAGAAATTTCCTTTCAACATTCTGATGTTCAGCCTATGTACTTGAGATGGGTAACTCCTCCTGTCAGACGAACGGAGTCTAAAAAACCATGAAGTAACTGAAACATTACAAAGATATATGGTTGGTGGTTTACGATTCTCCAGTAATCAGGACAGTAATCTTAGCCCAGTTTTCCTAGGATTTGGACTAAGAGTATGTTATACTGTTACGATGACTGACTATTTAGTCTTCCATGTACCTGTATAAGATCATGAAATTGCGACCTGGTCAAAATTTTTAGCACTCGGGTTAACCCCGTATTCCTTACAGGGTGCAATTACTTTGAGCTTTCCTATGATCTTACTAGCGCAAGTTAGACAAAATGTCATCCTTTTTTTCCAGAATTGTATTTTCCAAGGCAAAAATACAACTCATCTCCAAATTTCAAGCTAAAATTCAGAAGAATTCAGACAATCAAAATGTATCCGGCCGGCCGTAGGGACTCGGTCTTCTTGGACCTAAGTGCTTGGATACAAATTTGGACTAGGTCTTAATTCAGCCTCTTTTCAGGAGAACCGCCTCCGCCTTTCGTCTTGAACGATGTTTATTAGCAGACGATCCTCTTGCCACTATAGTTGCGTTTTATGTCTCTGGTTCGTGTTCTGTGTTCACAGTTGTCTGGTTTGGGTAAACAACTGTGTTTTGCTTACGCTGTTCCTTTTTGTCGCTGTTCGGACGAAAACGCAAATTTGGGATCCTGAGCATGTCTTAAGCGGAAAATCTGTTAAATTGCAAATTATATTCCAAAACGACGATACTTCAGGATCCTACTTTATCCTCCAAACTTCTGCAATTCTTTCTTTTCTATCTGTGAATCGCTCTGCAATTTTCTATCTGAACAGCAATAAAACATGCTAGGAGAGCAAAACAGACAGCGGAACAGAGAACACGGAACACAGAACAGCGTACACAAACGGGAAAATGAGTAACAGCGAGTTCCGTGTTTTGACAAAAAAGGAGAGAAAACAGCGAACAGAAGAGGGACAAAAAACGCAACTTATGTTAGCCGTCGTACACCTGTAAGAAAATAACCTTTATCCCCTGGTTAAGATTTATTGACCCGATGCCTACCGTTAGTTCTGAGTGAGGATTCGACAATACGCGGTGACCGATAGAAGCGGCAGCGGAGCGCTGTATCATTAATGCTAGTATCATGACGCGTAAACATAGTGACGTCCGATCGTGACGCACTAGAGCGAGGCCGTGTTTACTGGCGCAGCACTTTATAGATGCGGAGGTCATTGCAATTCTGAGGGAGGCAGACACGTTTGCCTCCGTGGATCTTTATAGAGGTGAGGTGGGCAGTCAGGTATCTGTTGGAAGCCAGTATTGGCTGTGTATTAGTGTTCTAGACTGGGACATATCTGATTATGTCCATTATTGTGGCAAAGGAAACTCGACTCGCTGAAGGTATTAGACATCTTTGTATCTTGAAATAGCCTTATCACTCTCTACTTTCATTTGACAGTTTTAGAGGCAGAAATTAAAACCAAAGTAGACAAAACTAACAATGAATTGACATATTACTGCCAGAATTCAGAGACGTGTCCAAACAAACATTCCACCTGGGCTATCCCAATACATACCAAGTAAATGTATCTTTCTGTGGTGGTCATTATGCTGTAAGAGGACAGCTCTGTCCTCTGGGTGAGCAAACCCTGCTCCTAACCAAGTAATTCCTCCATTTGTGACTGACTTTTCCGGCGTTTCAGCAATTTGAAATTCTACGACTTTCCTACGGAGCACTCCGAAGTGGCAACACAGCCGAAGTCTTGCGAAACAGTGGAAACAGTGCCCAGTTTCCGAGACGCGTGAAAATTGGACAAAGAGCTGTAACTCAAATTCAAAAGAATTTCAATGAAAAGAGATTTCGGGTGGAAGTGGGCATTCTAGGGGGGCTGCCAGAGGGTAGAAATAGCGTAAAAGGTCGCTGATGCTTTGCATGACAGTAGTCCGAGGGGGATGTCCGAAGACTGAATGCGTATTCTCGCTGTTCCGCGAGGACTCCTCTTGAGGAGTCCCCGCGTTTTTCTTTGTCGCAAGGAGTCACTCCTGCTCCTCGTACTCTTGCGAGTCCCCATGGACAGGGAATGCTTCGATCATCATCACCATCATCAACTAGAGCTAGAAGCTCATTTGGCACTTGCAAGGCTGGGTCAGAAGATGAAAGTAGGAATTTGACAATTTGTGGGTTTGTCATGATCAATTGTAAGCAAACTCTTGAGATAATTATGATCATGGGTCATGATCACGAGAATGTATCCTATCGTTTGCTACTTTATTTCTACCCTTGGCTGTGATGATGCGCACTTTAAGGGTGCTGGAAACTCATGGGTAAGCAAAGCCCTTGAGACAAACATTATCATCGGCTCATCGGGATCATAAAAACGTATATTTTGCCGAAAGTATTTTTTTGAAAAATTCACTTACAAGCAAAAACCCTTGAGGCAAAAATGAACATGGGCCCTTGGGGATCACGAATATATATCTATTCCTGCAGCCCTAACTGACTGCGAATCATATTTGACGGTGCAAAACGGATAAGTCAGCTACATTTTATTAGAGCTATATTTCGGCCCTTCTTGGCAAGGGTCCTCTTCAGGCTCAAGCCGCTCTAGCTGAAAAATGAACTTATGGAAAAACAGTTAAGATTCTTCCTTAAATATCTGATTTTGTGAACTTCTTCTTTGAAAATTGGCTGGAGTTAAAGTTGGTGCTGCGATTTCATTCTGGACACGGCTGCCGTTTTTGCCTTCGAGTGGGTTATCGAAAGGGTAAAGATTCTTCTGCATTTTGTTTTTGGAGTCACCTGTCTCTTCTTCTTCTTTCTAGCTAAGATGGATACTTGTAGGCGGCATGTATGGGCGATTTGAAGTTCCGTACTTTGGTGATAGATATTCCTTCAGCCCAAGATGACTGCGAATCATATTTGTGATTCGCAGTGCGCATCTTAACGAAAAAGTGAAAAAAAAAATGCTATTCATGATGCCCAAGGGCCATGATAATTTTTGCTTCAAGGGTATTGCTTACAACTGAATTCCTTAAAGTCCAAAAAATAGTTTGAGCAAAATATACATTTTCATGATTCCAATGAACCGGGAGCCCATCATCATTTTTGCCTCAAGGGTTTTGCTTTCAGATAAATTTCTAGTGCCCTTAAAGTGCAAAAATAAAATACTTTTTACCAGATCATTCTCTTGATTTCCAAGCGCGCTTGATCATTCTTATTTCAAGGGTATTGCTTATAAAATAAACACAAGAAAGTACCATATGAGCTTCTACCTCTTGTATTCAAGCCAAGCTCATTGAACGTTGTAGATTTGTTCATTCTTGGCCAATATCTGATGACGTTTGTTTTCATGTACCTCAGAAATCATGATTTATCGCAATATTTTAATTAAAAAAAAAAAAAAAAAAGCGGCACGGCATCGCGGCACGCGCCACTTGGTGTACATCGTTTGTGGGAGTGAGCAACCCCTCGCTCGAACCAGGGCGATGCAGGATAAATCGTTTCAGCAATTCATTCGCTCCTTTTTTTACTTTTAAAAAAGTGAACTTTCACTTACTTTTAAGTAAGTGAAAAATTCACTTACAAGCAAAAACCCTTGAGGCAAAAATGAACATGGGCCCTTGGGGATCACGAATATATATCTATTCCTGCAGCCCTAACTGACTGCGAATCATATTTGACGGTGCAAAACGGATAAGTCAGCTACATTTTATTAGAGCTATATTTCGGCCCTTCTTGGCAAGGGTCCTCTTCAGGCTCAAGCCGCTCTAGCTGAAAAATGAACTTATGGAAAAACAGTTAAGATTCTTCCTTAAATATCTGATTTTGTGAACTTCTTCTTTGAAAATTGGCTGGAGTTAAAGTTGGTGCTGCGATTTCATTCTGGACACGGCTGCCGTTTTTGCCTTCGAGTGGGTTATCGAAAGGGTAAAGATTCTTCTGCATTTTGTTTTTGGAGTCACCTGTCTCTTCTTCTGCTTTCTAGCTAAGATGGATACTTGTAGGCGGCATGTATGGACGATTTGAAGTTCCGTACTTTGGTGATAGATATTCCTTCAGCCCAAAATGACTGCGAATCATATTTGTGATTCGCAGTGCGCATCTTAACGAAAAAGTGAAAAAAAAATGCTATTCATGATGCCCAAGGGCCATGATAATTTTTGCTTCAAGGGTATTGCTTACAACTGAATTCCTTAAAGTCCAAAAAATAGTTTGAGCAAAATATACATTTTCATGATTCCAATGAACCGGGAGCCCATCATCATTTTTGCCTCAAGGGTTTTGCTTTCAGATAAATTTCTAGTGCCCTTAAAGTGCAAAAATAAAATACTTTTTACCAGATCATTCTCTTGATTTCCAAGCGCGCTTGATCATTCTTATTTCAAGGGTATTGCTTATAAAATAAACACAAGAAAGTACCATATGAGCTTCTACCTCTTGTATTCAAGCCAAGCTCATTGAACGTTGTAGATTTGTTCATTCTTGGCCAATATCTGATGACGTTTGTTTTCATGTACCTCAGAAATCATGATTTATTGCAATATTTTAATTAAAAAAAAAAAAAAAACGCGGCACGGCATCGCGGCACGCGCCACTTGGTGTACATCGTTTGTGGGAGTGAGCAACCCCTCGCTCGAACCAGTGCGATGCAGGATAAATCGTTTCAGCAATTCATTCGCTCCTTTTTTTACTAGTGTGATTAATCATACATAGTGCTTATTATGTTGTAAAAGGTAGCGTAAATTAGTTGCGGCGGTAGTAACTACGATAGCTATTTTATTAAATGAATCTTGAATCTTTTTGTCGGGTAAGCAGTGAAATACGCGGCGAAATCAATGGTTGCGTTTTCTATATCTCAATTCTTCTCGCGATCTCCTCATAATTCTCCCATGTCGCCTTTTTTGTACTACTGTTATGAAGCCAGCTGTGCTTTGTTTTACGTTTTCGACAAAACTGAGAAAGTGGAAAGCTTCGCGATTTTGCAGAATCGAGAAGTTAGTTGGATAGTTCTCAATTCTAGTTTCTCGTTCTCAATTATCCCCGATTAAGAACACTAATTTGTAAGAGAATTGAGAAACGAGAACCGAGATAAAAAAAAAAACCGCCAGTTATAGTCGTCTTAAATACGCGTCGCGGACATACACCGAAGAAGGAAACAAAGGATGTAATATATTATTCAGACATGTGTCACACATCTCATGGGTGAGGCTTATCAAAAGGTGCGCCTGCTATGCCACACGGGGCATCAATTATACGCAACAAACATCAAGGAAAGCTATTTTCTTTGATGAAACAAGCTCCAAAGTTGAACGACCCGTGGTGAAATACGCCAACCAGTTTTTTGAATGCAACAATCCAGGAATGCTAAATAAGGTTTTTCCTCGCTGTTTCGTATGTAATAACCAGTGCTATATAACAGCAATAACAAGTATGTACGTATCAGAAGGGCATGGACAGCTTAGAGAGTAAAGTGTTACTGAAGGAGGCGGAACCCCAGTATTTTCTACGGTGGAGCTAAGAGTAAAGCGTTAGAACAGCGATAGTAGTTTCGTTATTAGAGCTATATCAATTATCAAGTTTTAATTACTAATTCGCAAGTACAGGGACGTCCCGAGGGGGGCACAGCGCCCCCCTCCCTTACGTTATGGGCATTTGTTCAAATTTCGCTGAAACGTGTTTATTTGGTCTCATTCGTTGCTGAATTGTGTAATTCACCGGATTTTTCTCAAGCCCCTGTCTGTTCTATCGCATTTGATCAGTTCATTTCGTAATTCGGTCATTAATCAGGTTCATTTGGTTCTGATTCGTGACCAAATTCGATAATTCACCAGATTTTGTTTAGACCGTATCTATTACAAGACTTGCGAAGTTCGGTTGTTTGGTGGTCCTAACAAGAGTTTTATTCCACTACGAAATTCGATCTATTCCTTATTTTTATGGCACTTGAGCTTAATCAAGTGCCATATAGCGATCGTAATGTCTATCTGTCTGTCGGTCTGTGCGCATTTTGCTAGTCTGGGCACTTCCACATGACCTAGGACGATAAAACTTGGCACGCATATCAGGGACCCAACCGGATTAACTTGGACATAATCGCTTCCCCGATCCGACCATCAATGGGGGAGTGGCATGATGGGGAATCCGGAAATTAGTAACATTCATAACTTCGGAACGGGCGTGCATTAAACTTGACAGGTATCAAGAACAAGTGTCTTGGATGTTCATTGTCTAATTCGGATCGGATCCGATAACTGGGGGGGGGGGGGGGGCTGGAGGGGGACACCCGAAATATCCTGAAACGCTTTTTGGGATCCCAAAACGTAAGTGGAGGGATACCTATGACATCGCAAAAGTTATCCGTCTGTCCGTCCGTCCGTCTGTGCGCACGTAACTGTCGTAAGGGCATGAGATATTTTGATGAAACTTGGTGTGAGGATTCTGTGGATCAAGAGTAGGATCAAGTTCGTAGATGGGCTCTGTAGCCCTACATTTAGGGGTGGGGGAGGGGGTTTAAATTAAGGGTAAAATGAAATATTCTTAAACAGATAATGTGATAGTCGATTATGGGTTAAGAAGACATGCTTAACACGATGGTGAAAACCATTTGTAATCTGACAAGTAGTTCGCCCGGAATCCAGACAAAACCGGAAAGTCCGAAAACCGGAAAGTAAAGGTTTTATTTGATGTTGATTAGATGTTCGATTTAGGGGTAGGAAAATATGCGGAACTCGACGGTGAAAACCATTTTCTTGCCGGATACGCAGTTCGCCCCGAATCCGGCCAAAACCGGAAAGTTTGTTGAAAGTAAAAGTTTCATTTGGAGTTGATTAGATGTTGAATTTAGGGATAAGAAAACATGCTGAACAGTTCTGTCAAAACAAAACAACCCGGACAACTAGTTCGCCCGGAAACCGGCCGGAACCGGAAAATTATTAAAGGTTAAAGTTTTATTTGTAGTTGATTAGATATCCGATTCAGGGGTAAGACGAGATGCTGAATCCATGTATGACAATCATTTTTTACTCGGACATAAAGTTCGACCGGAATCCGGCTGGAGCCGGAAAATTTGTTGTAAGTTAAATTTTCATTTGAATTTTATTAGATGTTCAATATTGGGCAAAGAAGATACACTGAGCTCGTTTTTGAGCTTTCTTTTTTCGCCGGACAAGTACTACAAAACAGATATGACTTATAGGGGTAAACACACATGCTGACTCCATATCTGAGCTTGGTTTTCTCAGATGATTAGCTATTTGGCCTTAATCTGTTTCTGAATTTTAATAGTACAAATGTTCAAGGAGACTGGCAAAGACTGGATCTGGCGAAGACAAGACCCAATTTTCTGGATCAAATATTGAATTTTTGGGATTCCATCGAAACCTTTGGTCTTGTTTGTGTTTGATGGCAAAGCCTTTGTTCGAACAAGTAATCAGTTAAAGCAAGTGGTGGTAAATCAATCATTGTAGAGAGATTGCGAATAATTGTGATATTGTCAAGCTGAAATGCAGTGGAGTTGCAAATTCGAAAAGATTGGCTTAGAAATCGCCACTTTCCAAATCCGACCATTCCTTAAAGTACCAATCATGACGGCAAATTAAGAAAACTACTTTTAAGCCAAATATGCATTTTCATGATCCCCATGAGCCCATTACCATTTTTGCCTCAAGGGTTTTGCTTACAAATGAGGTTCTTGCTCCCTTAAAGTGCACATCTTCACCGCAAGGTCGAAAAGTACTTTTTATCACACGATACATCTCAACCCATGATCATTTGTGCCACAAGGATTCTACTTTTGACCAAACGGTATATATCAATGACCCCTAAGAACCTGCTATCGTTTTTGCCTCAAGGGTTTTGCTTACAGATGTATTTCTAGCGCCTTTAAAGTCCGCATTATTACAGCCAAGTTCAACAATAAAAAACTTTTTGGGATCCCAAAACGTAAGTGGCGGGAACCTATGGCGATGACACCGCAAAAGTTGTCCGTCTGTCCGTCTGTGCGCACTATAACTCTCGAAGGGAATGAGATATTTCGATGAAACTTGGTGTGAGGATTCTTTGGGTCAAGAGTAAGATTAAGTTCGTAGATGGGCTATGTAGCCCTACATTTAGGGGTGGGGGAGGGGGTTAAAATTAAGGGGCAAATTGAAATATGAAATGATATGAAATATCGATTATGGGGTAAGAAGACATGTTGAACACGATGGTGAAAACCATTTTGTCATCGGAAAAGTTCGCCCGGAATCCGGCCAGAACCGGGAAGCTTGTTAAAAGTAAAAGTTTTATTTGAAGCTGATTAGATATAGGGGTAAGAAGACATGCTTAACACGATGGTGAAAACCGTTTTTTCGCCGGACAAGTAGTTAGCTCGGAATCCGGCCAAAACCGGAAAGTCTGTTAAAAGTGAAGTTTTATTTGAACTTGATTAGATGTTTGATTTAGGGGTAAGAAGACATTCTAAACAGAATGGTGAAACCATTTTCTCGCCGAACAAGTAGTTCGCCCGGAATCCGGCCAAAACCAGAAAGTTTGTTAAAATTAAAAGTTTTATTTGGAGTTGATTAGATTTTCGATTTAGGAGGAAGAAGAAATGCTGAACGCTTAAGTGAAAACAATTTTCTACCCAGACAAGTAGTTCGCCCGGAATCCGGCCAAAACCGAAAATTGTTAAAAGTTAGAGTTTTAATTTGTAGTTGATTAGAGATTCGATTTAGGGGTAAAGAGATGGTGAATCCGTGTATGACAATCATTTTTTACCCGGACATATACTTCGACCGGAATCCGGCTGGAGCCGGAAAATTTGTTATAAGTTGAATTTTTATTTCAAGTTGATTAGATGTTCAATATTGGGGAAAGAAGATACGTTGAGTTCGTTTTTTAGCTTTCTTTTTTTTAGTTCCGGAATTCGGCCGAAACCGGGAAATTTGCAGAACTGGCAGGAAGTTTTCGTCAAAACATATATGACTTATAGGGGTAAGTACACATGCTGATTCAATATCTGAACTTGGTTTTCTCAGATGATTAATCTGTTTCTGAATTTTAATGGGAAACATGTTCAAGGAGTCTACTTTTTACTTACTAGTGTATACTAAAATAATATTCGACTCTATACAAAGTTCAAAAACAAAAAACTCCTGCCAACATTTTGCCTGTTCTTGCAAGTGCCATATGAGCATTCAGCTCTTGTTTTAGATAGTTTTTCGGTAGTATGAATTCCTTATTTGGTTCAACCCATGCAATTACTGAGCTTGGTAATTTAATTGGCATTTATGTAGCTCTTGTTCCTTAAAATTCAACAGTATAGCTTCAGCTGGTTGCCATTCATTACATAACTTTTACTTCTAATGATTGTAGTACTTCAGGAATAAGTATGTGTGTTGACGTGAAGCCTACTTTTGTTTGCTGGAAATTCATAATAAATGTACTTTGTATCTACTTTACCTTGGAGGCCTGGATGGTCCCTCTTTCTGCCAGACAGCTCTTTGGTTTAATAGGTAGTCTTGGGATCACGAATAATTCCACAAAATTTCGTTTGGGATCGCAAAAAGGCACTTTGATCATCAATATTCCACAAAATTTCGCCTGCGGCGCATTTTACAGTCTTTACTATTTAAAAGAAGGGTGCGTGATTTACTTGGCGTTTTAGGCTTGGAATATTGAGGGGTTTCAACCACATTCAGAGCTAGAATTTGCATGGAAAGTAGTTAAATGTTGGCAGAAAAAAGGCTGATTAAATTTGTTTCGCCTTCTGTGGTTTCATTTGTCCTATGTACAGCCGTTAGCGACGTTTTCGCTATGCGACAGCGGCGTTTTGTCGGCAGATTTTTGAGTACTGTTGGCAAAACTGGACGTCCCCCGAAGGTAAAAGGCTAGTGACCGCGTATCCCTAAAAAAAAAAGAAAAAAGAACTACGCGCTCAGATGGCACTTGTTACGAGTAGGTAACGAGAAAGTAATTTCGAGCATTTTTCCGGAAATTCCGGTACCCCTCCCAACCTTGCTCTGATCCGGTCCGAACACTAAAATATGTCATCTAAGGCATACTATCTCTCTATTTTTAAAGTTTCATTCGAATCCCTCCACTAACCCCTATGCCAGCCACAACATTTCCGGGACTCCCCTTCCAACTCCCCCCACTGTGGTCGAATACGACTTGAACACATGAACTTCGCATCAACATCTTCTCTTTCCGTCCATCAAGTTTAACTCGAATCGGAGCAAATTTCCGGTTCCCACTTCATCCTCCTCCTACCTCCAGATCAATCAATCAATCAATCTTTACTATTCGAAAATCATTCCTTACGGTATTAACAAAAAACCGAATATTTGTTCTCTCGTCAAACATAACTATATACAATTGCGCTTTTACATAGTCAAATATTCAATAATTACACAAGTACAAGAATTGCAACAAATTTAAGCGCTAAACTTCAATAATCAAGATAAGAAATATGAAAAGAATTTAAAATTTCGCGTTAAAAAAACTCACAAAGGAGGAGACAAAACTTCTTTCGTACCGCGCATGAATTGCCCGAACGGGTTGGATCTTAGGAACTGGTTGTGCTGCCATTCTGTGTGGCCTTATGGGGGAATTTGCTGTTTCTACGTTAATAATTTCGTATCCCTGATATGCCTGCCAATCTTCGTCGTCCTAACTTATGTGGAAGTGCCTGGACTAGCAAAACCCGGACCAAACGACAGACGAACAGAAATTGCGATTGTTTTATAAAAACAAAAGAGGAAGAGCTTGAAAACGCGTCAAATTTGCTCTTATACTTGATTTTGTACATATTATGCAACCTTTACATGGTAGCTTCCTGAAAGCAGCTCGCTTTATTTTTAGAAGAAAAAAAGGCGGTCAAAATCAATACCGATTCGGTCAATGTTACCAGGTCCCCCTCCCCCCCCCCCCAATGAAGAAAGGGTCGGGACGCCCCTGGTTCCGTATAACAGTACATGCACATTTTATGATTATTCTTATTTTTGCGTAATGGAGTAAAACCAATTATCGGTTGCGTCCGGCTTGCATATTTAGAACAATAAACTGATTGACTGTTGAAGGTGCAACCAATGAATAAGGTAATCCATCCTTTTTTTGGGATCCCAAAACGTAAGTGGAGGGATACCTATGACATCGCAAAAGTTGTCCGTCTGTCCGTCCGTCCGTCCGTCTGTCCGTCCGTCTGTAAGCACGATAACTCTCGAAGGGGTTGAGATATTTTGATCAAACTTGGCATGAGGACTCTTTAGGTCAAAGTACAGGTCAAATTCGAAGAATCCATATCTGAACTTGGTTTTCTCATATGATTAGCTATTTGGCCTTAATCTGTTTTTAAATTTTAATGGTAAGTTCAAGGAGTCTGGCGAAGACTGGATTTGGCGAAGACAAGACCCAGTTGTCTGGATCAAATTTGAACTTTTGGGATCCGGTCGAAACCTTTGGTCTTGTTATATCTGACACTACCGGTGCCCTAGCTCACGAGCGCTGGGTTCCATGATTAAAAATTATCGGCTCCCGGACTCCTAGTCTACATGAAGTGTTGCAGAGCAACACTATAGTTTTGTCCCATTTCGTGTTCCTAGTTCGCTGACTCCAACTTACTGTTAGAAAGTAGTAAGGGTCCAACCTCTGCGGTTTTTGCGCAAAGTGCGGACATCAGGCCGGATTGACGACGATGACACTACATTTCGGAAAGCTCCGTAGAACTTATGTGCAGGGACAAAAAGGATATTTTTTGCTTGTCCTCGAGCCAGAGCATACAGTATGTGAAGCGGAGCTTTATAGTCTATAGGTGTATTCTCGCCATTCCCCGAGGACTCCACTTGAGGAGTCCCCGCATTTCTGTTTGTCCCGGGGAGTCACTCCCCGTATCCCCACGACGGGGAAGGCTCCGATTATTATCACCATCATAAAAAAGGACTCCCTTTCGGATTTGGAGGGAAACCAATATTTGCTGGTGCAATTTAAAATTACTCAAAACAAGAGCTACGAGCTCATATGGCACTTTGTTGCGAGTAGCTGGTGTGAGAAGTGAGAAAGTAAATCTTCCCGGGAATTTCGATAGGGGAGAGGGGGGCAGGTCCGGACATCGGCTCTGCAAACCTCGGTGTCGAAATTTAAATTACGCGAAATTGTTTTTCAGAGCTGCTACATTATGCGCTTCTTCTGTACAAAATTCCCGCAGCTATACTCGTGCTATCATCAGGGGCGTCCCGATACCTTCCTGATCGGGGGGTGCAGCTTCAGAATTTTACCGGAATTTTTCAAGGTTTTGTCGGAAATTCTCCATAGTGACAATCTCTGCAGAAAGCCTAGAATACTGTTGTGTTCTGACGTCGATTATGTATTGTAAACAAAAAGAAGGCTCGTTAACACTTCAAACAAAACAAAAATCTGACATTCGACACACCCTACACATTTATTCGTCGCATTTTAACGATTTTCTACTTATCCACAACACATCCAGTTTCACACTCATCAACTAGATCTCTTTCACATGCTATTTAATAGCAGACTTTCAAGACGCTGGTCAGCCATTGTTGAACGCAAGGTGGTCTTAACCAGCGGGATCAACTAAAAAGAGGCACGGCACGGCACGAAATACTGTAGGAGGCACGAGTACTAAAAAGAGGCACGAAAGCTAAAAGGGCCCTTCCAGGCTTACGAGTGAGGGGCAGGAATAATGTTCTATCGTGCCTTCTTCTAGGCTCTGGAGTTAGGAACACTCACTTACTCGTCTACTTCTATTATTTGCGAATCTCTTCTTTATTACTCGTGCCTCCAACAACATAGTGTGCCGTGCCATGCCTCTTTTTAGTCGATCCCTTAACCAGCTTCATCTTGCTAAAAATTCGTTCGCCTTTTGCTGAGGTAACAGGGATTGTATTAGCTGGCTTGAACGCTTTCCATAATAGTGGAACGTGGTAAGACGTCTTTCAGTTGACGAGAGACCTCAAATATATCTTCAAAGTTTTTGTTTATTTCGAGGCTCTCATGGCGACTTTCTACATCATGTCGAAACAAAGCAAATCCATTTTTATGGCACTTGCAGCCTCTGGCTCAAGTGCCATATAGCGATCGCAGTCCCGTCGGTCGGTCCTGTTCAATTCTTCCAAGTTCAAGTTCCAGTTCTGTTTATTTCAAATTAAACTAGACCTACGTTGCCCGGGCAACGTGAAGTGTTGCGGCAACCTTTGTCCGGCTTCGCCGACTAAAGTGTTGCGAGAGCAACACTTTGGTTTTGTTTCTTCGCTGTCGGTTAGATGCTGAAATTGTCAACTTATCGAAGCTTTTAAAACGGTATGTTCTAAAAAGAATAATCACATAATCAAAAGCTGTTCTTTAGCGTTGTAAAACCAACAACAAAACAATATCGGGAGAAGGCTATCCGTAATGTTTCAGGATTAAAATACCATAGATGACACTATTAATTATTACACAACTACCTTATTGTTTTACATTACCGTATCGTTTGTACCCGTTGCGTAAACAGTTAATCCTAGGTTATAGCGATAGACCATCGATACAAACTTTCTTACTGTCATATTTACAGAAATCGAATACAATGTGTACCAATTTTCAAAAACTTCTAGCCCCTCGTGAACCGATCTTACTTACAAGTCCGTCTCCCGTGATTGACATCAAATTCACCGGAAACAAATAATGGATACACCAGCTATCAAAAGTTGCAAACCCCTCATCGCTGAAGATGATTATAGCATAAAAGCCGATTATTACTTACAAGTCCCATGCATGTCTTACAATTGGGAACAAAATTGTTCTTACCATCGAATACACCTGAGACAAATAACAGGTATACCAACTAGCAAAAGCTTTAAACTCCTCGTTGCCGAAGATGATTATGAGCTAACAGTCGACTGTTGCTTACAGTCGACTGTTGCTTACAAGTCCCTTACATGTCTCATAACTGGTATCGCCTATTTTTGGTTTCAGTGTGTACCTTACTCCTGAAGTTGTCAACCCCTTGAAACTTTCAAACTGGTTTATCTCATGAAGGATTTTTGTTCAAAAAAATGGATGGCATATATTTTGATCAGCTCTCCAAGGGCTATCGATTGCCCTAACCACAACAAAAGCATATCGGAAAAAGGAACTAAATTCACTTTGCAGTCAGTTGAACTTTATCCTTTTCAATCGTTGACATCGTGACGGATGAAAACTTGGAATAATATCCTATATAATCTAGTTGGTATTATAAAGCTATCCGTAACTTTTTAGGATTAAAATACCATAGATGACACTATTAATTATTACGAAACTACCTTGTTTTACATTACAGTATCGTTTGTACCCGTTGCGTTAACAGTAAATCCTAGGTTACAGCGATAGACCAACGATACAAACTTTCTTACCATCAGATTTATATAAATCGAATACAATGTGCAACAATTTGAACAAATTTCTAGCCCCTCGTGCACCGATTCTACTGACAAGTCCCTTTCCCGTGATAGACATCAAGTTCACCGGATAAAAATAATGGGTACACCGACTAGCAAAAGTTGCAAACCCCTCATCGCTGAAGATTTGTGTAGCATAACAGCCAATTATTACTTACAAGTCCCTTGCATGTTTTACATTTGGGAACCAAATTGTTCATCAAATGACAGGTACGCCAACTAGCGAGAGCTGCAAACCCCTCATTGCCGAAGATGATTATGAGCTAACAGTCGCCTGTCGCGTACAAGTCCCCTAAATGTCTCACAACTGGTATCGCCTATTTTTGGTTTCAGTGTGTACCTTACTACTGAAGTTGTCAACCCCTTGAAACTTTCAAACTGGTGTATCTCATAAAGGAATTTTTTTACCAAAAATGGATGTCATATACTTTGATCAGCTCATTAGCGGCTATCGATTGCCGTCGAAGTTGAACTTTATCCTTTTCAATCGTAGATATCGTGACGGATGAAAACTTGGAACAATATCTTATATAATCTAGTTGATATTATAAAGCTATCCGTAACTTTTCAGGATTAAAATACCATAGATGACACTATTAATTATTACAAAATTACCTTATTGTTTTACATTACCGTATCGTTTGTACCCGTTGCGTAAACAGTTAATCCTAGGTTATAGCGATAGACCATCGATACAAACTTTCTTACTGTCATATGCACAGAAATCGAATACAAATGTGCACCAATTTTCAAAAATTTCTAGCCCCTCGTGAACCGATTCTTACTTACAAGTCCCTCTCCCGTGATCGACATCAAATTCACCGGAAACAAATAATGGATATACCAGCTATCAAAAGTTGCAAGCCCCTCATCGCTGAAGATGATTATAGCATAAACTTTTTAAACGGGATGTTCTAAAAAAATTAATCACATGATCAAAAGGTATTCTTCAGCGTTGTAAAAACAACAACAAAATAATATAGGAAGAAGGGACTAAATTAACTTTGCAGTCAGTTGTACTTTATCCTTTTCAATCGTAGACATCGTGACGGATGAAAACTTGGAACAATATCTTATATAATCTAGTTGGTAATAGAAAGCTATCCGTAACTTTTCAGGATTAAAATACCATAGATGACACTATTAATTATTATGAAACTACCTCATTGCTTTACATTTTCGTTTGTATCCGTTTTGTAAACAGTTAATCCTCGGTTACATTGATAGACCATCGACACAAACTTTCTTACCGTCAGATTTATAGAAATCGAATACAATGTGCACCCATTTGCAAAAATTCCTAGCCCCTCGTGAACCGATTCCTACTTACCTAGTCCCTCTCCAGTGATATACATTAAGTTAACCGGAAACAAATAATGGGTACACCAGCTAGCAAAAGCTGCAAACCCATCATCGCAGAAGATGATTGTAGCATAACAGCCGATTATTACTTACAAGTCCCTTGCATATCTTACCATTGGGAACCAAATTGTTCTTACCATCGAATACACCGGAAACAAATAACAGGTATACCAACTAGCAAAAGCTGCAAACCCCTCATTACCGAAGATGATTATGGGCTAACAGTCGACTGTTGCTTAAAAGTCCCCTATATGTATCATAACTGGTATCGCCTATTTTTGGTTTCAATGTACCTTACTATGAAGTTGTCAACCCCTTTGAAATTTTCAAACTGGTGTATCTCATGAAGGAATTTTTGTACCAAAAAATGGATGACATATACTTTGATCAGCTCATCAATGGCTATCGATTGCCGTCGAAAAAAAAATTCTACCTGTCTTAGTTCAAAAGTTGACTTTTTTGCCGTAGGCCAACTTTCTAACGTCACGACTTAGAAAGGAGCAAAGGATAAGCTCTAGTTGCTTTAGCAATGAGAGAACTTTTAAAGTTTAAGAGGCACATCTGATACCGTTACTCTACCACAAACCAAAGTGCAAAAAAAAAAAATTATAAACTCAGCTGAAATCGTCGCAGACATGGACAGAAACAATAGATGGCAGCACTTTCGGACCCGTGGGAAAAAGCCACTTTTTTGTCTCTGTAGATTTTTATGGCACTTGAGCTTACTCAAGTGCCATATAGCGATTGTTATTTCTGTCCGTCAGTCGGTCTGTCGGTCTGTCGGTCTGTCGGTCCCGGTTTTGCTAGTTCGGGCACTTCCAGATAAGCTAGGACGATGAAACTTGGCAGGCATATCAGGAACTGGACCAGATTAAATTAGAAATACTCGCTTCCCCGATCCGACCATCTGGAGGGGAGTGGAGGGAGGGGGAATCCGGAAAAATGAGGAAAAATGAGATATTTTTAGCTTACAAACAGGTTATCGGATCTTAATGGAACTTGATATAAGGAAGGAACTCGTGTCTCAGACCCTCCATTTTAAATCCAAACCGGATCCGGTGACATTGGGGGGAGTTGGAGGGGGAAACCGGAAATCTTGAAAAACACTTAGAGTGGAGGGATCCGGATGAAACTTGGTGGAAAGTACAAGCACAAGTCCTAGATACATGGCTGATATAACCGGAACGGGTCCGCTCACTTTGGGGGAGTTGGGGGGGGGGGGAGAAGTCCGAATTTGTAGTGATCCCGCGATTTCCGTGCTTCCTGATGTGCTGGGACGATGGAAATTGACAGGCATCTCTGGGACCCGACCAGATTAAATAGGAAATCGTCAATTCCCCGATTCGACCATCTGGGGGGGGGGGGGGAGTGGAGGGAGGGGGAAGCCAAAATTTGAGGTATTTTTATCTTACGAACGAGTCATCGGATCTTGATGAAATTTTATATTTAGGATGACCTCGTGTCTCAGACGTCCCATTATAAATCCGGACCGGATCCGATGACACTGGGGGGAGTTGGAGGAGGGAACCGGAAATCTTGAGAAACGCTTAGAGTGGAGGGATCGGGATGAAACTTGGTGGGAAGAACAAGCACAAGTCCTAGATACGTCATTGATATAAGCGGACCAGATCCAGGCACTCTGGGGGAGTTGGGGGGGGGTCCGGATTTCTAGCGATCCCGCGAGTTCGGCATACTTCCTGATGTGCTAGGGCGATGAAACTTGGCAGGTATGTCAGGGACCCGAACAGGTTCACTTGAGAACAGCCGTTTCCCCAATCCGACCATACTGGGGGGAGTGGATGGATGGGGAGTCCGGAATCTAGTGGCGTGTATAACTTTTGAACAGGTGATCGGATCTTGATGAAATTTTATATTTAGGATGACCTCGTGTCTCAGACATCTCACTTTAAATCCGGGCCGGATCCGATGACACTGGGGGGAGTTGGAGGAGGGAACCGGAAATTTTGAGAAACGCTTAGAGTGGAGGGATCGGGATGAAACTTGGTGGGAAAAACAAGCACAAGTCCTAGACACGTCATTGACATAACCGGACCAAATCAGGGCACTGTGGGGGAGTTGGGGTCGGGGTCCGGATTTCTAGCGATCCCGCGAGTTCGGCATACTTCCTGATGTCCTAGGGCGATGAAACTTGGCAGGTATGTCAGGGATCCGAACATAATGACTTGAGAACAGCGGTTTCCCCGACCCGACCATCGTGGGGGGAGTGGGTGGATGGGGAGTCCGGAATCTAGTGGCGTGCATAACTTTTGAACGGGTGATCGGATTTGAATGAAACATGTCTGGTGAGCTATCGCCTCGGACGTTAAGTGTCACGTCCGGGTCGGGTCCGACCCGACCATCGTGGGGGGAGTGGGTGGATGGGGAGTCCAGAATCTAGTGGCGTGCATAACTTTTGAACGGGTGATCGGATTTGAATGAAACATGTCTGGTGAGCTATCGCCTCGGACGTTCAGTGTCACGTCCGGGTCGGGTCCGATACCTGTGGGGATGGAGGGGGGGGGGGGAACTCGAGAAACTCTAAAAGCAGAGGGATTGGGACGAAACTTAATGGAAGGAACAAGCATTAGGCCTAGATGAAATTGAAGGAGCCAGATGGTTTCGGGGCTCTGTGGGGGGAGTTGGAGGGGTTTCCTGGAATTCCGGTAGTCGTGAGTTAGAATAGTTCCAGATGTAAAACGACAACGAAACTTTGCAGGCATATTAGCGACCCGAATTATCTTGACTTAAGAACCTGACACAACATACCCCCGGAAACTTCCGTTCCTAGATCCGAGCATTTTTTGGGGAGCACGAGAAGAGAAATATGGAAATTGACTTCTATAAATTGCAAACGAGTGGTCTGATTCGAGTGAAACTTTATGGGTGATACGAATCGATGGCCTCGACATGTAAAACATGCGTTCGAACCATATGCGACCACGATTAGGGGAATTGGGGGTGGGGGGACTTTTGACATGCACAAAAACCAAACGGATGGACCGAATGAGAAGCAAATTCGACAGTGCCGAGTTTATGCGGCCTAGATTTGTTATTTGGCGTCCCGGCCGAATTCCGCCAAGGTAGGGGGGGGGGGGGTACTGGAAACTTGCAGATAGGCTAAGCTTCAATTTCAGTAAAACTTGATGGACAGGAACAGGGAATTAAGAGATTGGGCCCGAACCGGCTCCGACAACGTTGGTGGGAGGGGGGGGGGGGGGGTACCGGAACTTTCCAAAAATGCTCAGATTCGAGTGAAACTTGATAGATGGTATAAAAGAAGATGCTTTAAGTGGTCGATTTTTTATATCCCGAACCAGATTCGGCCACGGTAGGTCGAGATAGAGTGGGTACCGGAAATCGTGTAGCACGTCTAGGGATCAAACAAATGGATTTATTGGGATGAAAGTTTGAACAGTCATGTGCATTTGCTACAGCCAATCGAGACGATGCCGAAACTGCTCAGAAATGAATGAAACTAAATATCCTATTTCTATTTCCGAACCGCATTTTTGGATGGCGGGTGTATTTTGTGACGTTCTCATCTACTTTCTTGTACAGCCTACTCGTACAAGTGCCATATGAGCTCGTAGCTCTTGTTCTATTTATCACTCAAAGAAGATATGTTGGCTATGGGGCCGGGTAACTGCCGCATATATTTAACACTTATAGATTTTAGTCCATCTTCAATTTGAAACTGGTGCCTGCCTGCTTGCGTGCTAGAACGGAGCTTTCCACTCGAAAGCAGAAACATCTTTTGATGAAACGAAAGGTTCGCTACACAACTTCAGATAGTCCTCTCTGACATAGGCTATACAACTCCACTTCACTTCGCAAACCGTAGGCTCTGGCTCGAGGACAAGCAAAAACCATCCTTATTGGCCCCAGGCAAGAGTTCTACGGAGCTTTCCAAAATGTAATGTCATATTCATCAATCCGGCCTAAGGTCCACACTTTCCGTAAAAACCGCACAGGTTAGACCCTTCTCAGTTACCAGGAATAAAATGAAATCGGAGTCATAGAAAAAAAAAAAAAAAAAAAAAAAAAAACGAGGACAAAACCAAAGTGTTGCTCTCGCAACACAATTCAACATGAAGAGCCAATTTGGCAGAGAGAAGGCTCTAGGCCAAATGGCGGCTAGGACGCTAGGACTAGGCTCCAGATGTGCTAGGACGATGAAACTTCGCAGGCATACGAGAGACCCTACCAAAATAACTTGGAAATAATCAGTTTCCTAATCCGATCATCTAGGGGGGGGGGGGAGGAATCTGGAAATTGGGTAGTGTGTAACTTTGAACGGGCGATCGAATTGGAATAAAACTTGATAACTGAATAAAGGACATACCTCTGATGTCCCATTTGAAGTCCGGACCGGATTTGGTAGCTATCGGTGAGTTGGGGGGGGGGGGAGACCGGAAATCTCGAGAAACGGTTAGAATAGAGGGATCGGAGTGAAACTTGCTGGGAAGAACAAACATCTTCCCTAGATAAGTCGATTACACAATAGGACTGGATGCTGACCCTTGGGGGGTGGGGGTGGAGGGGAATTCCAGTGATGTCAGTTTTGGGGATTTTCGCGACGTAACATATTACGAAGGCATATTAGGGACCCGTTCAATCTGACAGAGCCCTTACCTACTACATACAGTTGCAAGTGCAATATGAGCTTACAGCTCTTGTTGAACTCTTCTTGGTTCACCAGTGTCCGGAAAGGATTCGAGAAAGATGTCGGCACTTTTGGATTCAGATTCAGCCGAATCCCGGTAGATTCAGTGGGGTAAATTCCCTGAGACAAGTTCCGGTAGATTCCTTGTGAAAGATATCGCAGGAATTCCGGTAGGTTCCCTGAGCCGAATTCTGGTAGATTCCGTGGGGTAAATTCCGCTACATTCCCTGAGACAAATTCCGGTAGGTTCCCTGAGCCGAATTCTGGTACATTTTGTGGGTGAATTCCGGTAGATTCTCTGAGACAAGTTCCGGTAGATTTCCTGAGACAAATTCCGGTAGATTCCTTGTGAAAGATTTAGCGTAAATTTCGTGAGAAAAATCCGGTAGGTTCCCTGAGCAATAATCCGGTAGATTCCCTAAAAATCATCAAGTCCAGGTGAATTTGACAAATTTTAACTGGCGCGGCTTCGCCGCACCAGTCAAAATTTACCTTAATTTTTTCCTACAGGCTTCTGGGGGGGGGGGGGGGGTCATATCCTGGCTATCATAGTGAAATGATGCTAGTGTCACCTTTTTTGCGCGAATGGAGGAGTTATACTTGACACCTGATTTTGGTAGTTCCAAACCCATTTATATCGTCGGTGACTTTTATTTAGCTAGTTTAAGATTGCCTCTACCATGTCGAATAAGAACTTCCTTGATTGATACAAAGGTACGAGAGTTACAAATTTATTTCTGCGAAAACAGAACCAGGGGCAGTTCCGGACAAAAACACTTGAGGCAGGTTCGGACAGCAAAGCTGAATGAAAAAAAAAAAATAATGAAAGAAGATAGAATCGGAAAAGGGAAGGAAAAAGTCAGCAAAAAGGCTCAGAAAGCCTTTAAGACTGTTCTGGAAGAAAACAAGTCATGTTCAGACCCAGCTGTAACAGCATATCCGGATGATAATAACAGATGTTGATAAAGTGACGATATACTTGTGCAGTTTTGCCAACAGAAGCAAATGAACGAAACTGGATTGAGACAACGAAAGCAAATGAAAAAAAAATTGCATACAACTTTCTTGAAAGTCCTTCCTGGGTTAAGCAAAAGTGTTGTCCGGAACTGCCCCAGCCATGTCCGAACCTGCCCACGGTTTGGGGGCAGGTCCGGACGAAAGTAGCTAATAGGAAAATAAGATTCGCAAAGAACATTTTACAGGTAACAAGATTCTACAAAATAACAATAGCAGCTCAGACATGATTCTAAACAGTCGATAAAGGAATCAACAGACCCTACAACAAAATCTTGGTATGCAGAAAAGCAAAAACGTAACGAACCTGCCCCCCTCATCCTCCCCACCGTGGATCGGGTCCAGACCCTAAAATATGTCATCTAGGGCATACAATCTCTCTACTTTTCAAGTTTCATTCCAATCATTTCACTCGTTTAACCCCTATGCGAGCCACAACATTTACAGGACTCTCCCGCTAATACGACTCGGACACATAAACTTCGCATCTCTAACATCTCCTCTTCCCGTCCATCAAGTTTAACTCGAATCGGAGCATATCTGCAAATTTCCGGTTCTCTATTGATCATCCTCCTGCCTTGGTTGGATCCGGTTCGGACGCCAATGACATCTAGGCCATAGACTTGGTACTCCCCAAGTTGCTTTCCATTCTGCCCATCCCTTTGGTTTTTGTGCATGTCACAAAGTTCCCGGACCCCCCAGCCTCTAACTCCCCTAACCACGACCGCATGGGTTCGTACACATGCTTTGCACATTTAGGTCATCAGTTCTTATCACCCATAAAGTTTCACTTGAATCGGACCATTTTTTCGCAACCTACGGAAGTCAGTAATTTCCGGATTACCTCTCCCTCAACTCCTCGAAAAATGGTCGTATCCAGGAACGAAACTCTTCCTGGGGCATTGTGTCTATTCCTTAAGTCTATTTGGTCGGGTCACTAATACATCTGCCAAGTTTTATCGTACTTACCAATCTGGAAGTATCCTATCTCGCGACCACCGGGATTCCGAGAAACCCCCTTCAGGTCCCACCAAAGAGCCCAGACATGATCTGGTTCTGTCAAGACGGTATCTAATGCTTCTGCTTGTTCTTCCCACCAAATTCCATCCCGATCCCTCGACACTAAGCGTTTCACAAAATTTCGGTGCCCCCTTCCAAACCCCAGTATCGGATCCGGTCCCGACTTGACCTGGAACATCTGAGACAAAAGCTCTTTCCACTCGCCAAGTTTCATTCAAATCAGATCACCCGTTCAAAATTTATAGATGCCAGTAGATTCCGGATTCCCCATCCCTCCACTCCCCCCACGATGTTCGAATCGTGCAGACAACTATTTTCAAGTCAGTCAATACTGATCCCCCATATTCCTGCCGAGTTTACAGCAGCAAGTACCGAACTCGCTGGATCATCAGACCCCCCCCCCCAACTCCCCACACAGTGCCCAAATCCGGTCCAGTGATGTCAATGATATATCTAGGACTTATGCTTGGTTTTCCTACCAAGTTTCATCCCGATCCCTCTACTCTAAACGTTTCCCAAGATTTCCGCCTCCCCCCTCCAACTCCCCTAAAAGTCACTGGATTCTGTTCGGATTTGAACTGTATGGTCTGAGACACGAGGTCTTTCCAAATATCAAGTTTCATTAAGATCTAATCACACGTTCAAAAGTTATAAATACCTCAAGATTCTGGATTCCCCCTCCCTCCACTCCCCCCACGATGCTCGAAATAGGGAAGTGAATAGTTCCAACTTAATCTCTTGGGGTCCCTGATATGCCTGCTAAGTTTCATCGCCCTCGCTTCTGTGGAAGTGCCCAAACTAGCAAAACTCGGACCGACCGACAGAAATTGCGATCGCTATATGGCAGTTGGTAGAAGGGCAAGTACCATAGACAATCAGAATAAACAAAAGAGAAAATAAAGTGACCCAGACTGATTTTGTCAATTGCATTTTTTTGTCTGAACAAAATCCGTTCTGGAAGTATTCCCCGTGTCCTCGCTGTTTTCCGCACGCCGAGTCCGCGTGGAGTGACTCCCTCTATTATCGCCGTTCCCTTCGATTCCCCGAGGAGTACTCGGGGAACGGCGAGAATACGCCTTATGTCAGAGAGACAGTGAAGCTTTCGTTTCTTCAAGCTATTTCTCTGCTTTCGAGTTAAAGCTCCGTTCTAGCAGGCACCAATTTCGACTAAAGATGGACTCAAATACAAGTGCTAATATGTGCGGCAGTTCACTGGCTTCAGGGCCGAACTATCTTTTTCGACTGACAAACATAAACGTTTATAGAGACAACAAGAGCTAGAAGCTCATATGGCACTTGCAAGGTTGGGTCAGATGACGAAAGTAGGAATTCACCAATTCGTGGGTTTATTGTGACCATTCATAAGTAAGACCCTTGATATAAGAATGACCATGTGCCCTTGGAAATCCCGAGAGTGTATCGTTTGATCAAAACTGTTTTGCTTTTGCACTTGGCTGTGATGATGCTTACTTTAAGGGCGCTTGAAATTGATCTGTAATCAAAACCCTCGAAGCAAAATGATCACGGGCCCTTTAGGATCATGAATATATATCGTTCGGTCAAAAGTATTTTTTTTCACTGTTCAGTTAAGATGCGCACTTTAAGGGTGCTAGAAATTCATTTTCAAGCAAAACCCTTGTGGCACAAAGATCATGGGCCCTGAAATGTATCGTTTGTTGAAAAGTATTTTTTGTTCACTTTGCAGTTAAGATGCGCTCTTTAAGGGAGCTAGACCATGGGCCCTCGGGCATCATAAAATGTACCGTTTGACCAATTTTTTTTTCACTTTCCGGTTAAGATGCGCACGTAAGCTACACATAAGTTTCTAAACAAAACCCTTGAGCACTTGGTGTGAGGATTCGTTGGGTCGTCGGACCAGTCAAGTTCGTAGATGGGCTTTGTAGCTCTACATTTAGGGGTGGGGGAGGGGATTCAAATTAAGGGGTAAACAAAATATTTTGAAACAGCTAATGTGAGAGTCGATTATGGGGTAAGAAGACATGCTGAACACGATGGTGAAAACTATTTTGTCATCGGACAAGTAGTTCAACCGGAATCCGGCCAAAACCGGAAAGTTTGTTGAAATTAAAAGTTTTATTTGAAGTTGATTAGATGTTCGATTTAGGGGTAGGAAGACGATGTTAAAAACTATTTTCTCGACGGACAAGTATTTCGCCCGGAATCCGGCCCAAACCGGAAAGTTTGTTGAAAGTAAAAGTTTTATTTGAAATTGATTAGATGTTCGATTTAGGGGTAGGAAGACATGCTGAAGACGATGGTGAAAATTATTTTCTCGACGGACAAGTATTTCGCTCGGAATCCGGACCAAACCGGAAAGTTTGTTGAAAGTAAAAGTTTTATTTGAAGTTGATTAGATGTTCGGTTTAGAGGTAGGAAGACATGCTGAAGATGATGCTGAAAACTATTTTCTCGACGGACAAGTATTTCGACCGGAGTCCAGCCCAAACCGGAAAGTTTGTCAAAATTATAAGTTTTATTTGGAGTTGATTAGATGTTCGATTTAGGGCAAGAAGACATGCTGAACACTTATGTGAAAACAATTTTCTACCCGGACATGTAGTTCCCCCCGAATCCGGCCAAAACCGGAAAACTGTTGGAAGTCAAAGTTTTATTTCTAGTTGATTAGATAAGCGATTTAAGGGTAAGAAGAGATGCTGAGTCCCTGTATGACAATCATATTTTACCCAGACATATAGTTCGACCGGAATCCGGCTGGAATCGGAAAATTTGTTATAAGCTATATTTCTATTTGAAGTTGATTAGATGTTCATTACTGGGGAAAGAAGATACCCTGATTTCGTCTTTGAGCTTTCTTTTTTCGCCGGACAAGTAGTCCTGGAGTTCGGCCGAAACCGGGAAATTGGCAGAAGTGGCAGGAAGTTTTCGTCAAAACAGATATGGCATATAGGGGTAAACACACATGCTTAATCCATATCTGAACTTGGTTTTCTCAGGTGATTAGCTATTTGGCCTTAATGTGTTTCTGAATTTTAATTGTAAAAATGTTCAAGGAGTCTGGCGATGACTGGATCTGGCTAAGACAAGACCCAGTTGTCAGGATCAGATATTGAATTTTTGGGATCCCATCGAAACCTTTGGTCTTGTTGTACTTTGTGGTTAAGATGAGTGCTTTAAGGGATGGTCGGTTCTGGAAAGTGACAATTTCTAAGCCAATCTTGGCCCTTTGTGCTTTTCCGGAAATAAATCTTAAATCTTATCTTAAAAAAATCTTATCTTGTGAAGTGTCTAATGTTCAAGTCGATTTTCATCGTCCTAGCACATCTGGAAGTACCTTAACTCTCGATCACCGGAATCCCCCTCCCCCTACACTCAGATCCCCTAACAGTGTCCGAATCCTGTCCGGTTCTATCACTATTTATCTCCGCCTTGTGCCTGTTCTTCCGAACAAGTTTCATCCCGATCGCTCCATTCTAAGCGCGTCACAAGATTTCCGGTTCTCCCCCCAACATTCATCGCATCCGGTCTGGACTTGACTTGGAACACTTGAGACACGAGGTCTTTCCAAATATTAAGTTTCATTAAGATCCGATCACCCGTTCGGAAGTTATACATGCCTCAAGATTCCTGATTTCTCATCCCTCCACCCACCCCCCTTCGATGGTCGGATCGAGGAACTGACTATTTCTAAGCCAATCTTTTCAAGTCTCTGATGTTCAAGCCAATTTTTGTCGTACTAGCACATCTGGAAATACCTAAACAGCGATCACCAGTATTCCTGACCCCCTCCCTCCCAAGTGCCCAAATCCGGTCCTGTTCTGTCGCTGATGTATCAAGGGCTTGTGATTGTTCTTCCCATCTAGTTTCATCCCAATCGCTCCAGTCTAAGCGTGTCATTTTTCAGCTTGAGCGAAAATGTAGCTGACTTATCCGTTATGCACCGTCAAATATATACAGCTTGAGCCTGAAGAGGACCCTTGCCAAGAAGGGTTCTCTAATAAAATGTAGCGGACTTCTCCGTTTTGCACCGTCAAATATGAGTCGCAAGATTTCTGGTTCCCCCCTCCGACTCCCCCAGATTCATCGGATCCTGTCCGGACCTGAAACGGGAAATCCGAGACACGAGATCTTCCCAAATATAAAGTTTCACTAGGATCCGATCACCCGTTCGGAAGTTATATATGCCTCAAAATTCGAATTTCCCATCCTACCACTCCCCCCACGTGGTCTGATCGGGGAAGTGACTAATTCCAAGTTAGTTTAGTCGGGTCCCTGATACGCCAAGTTTCAACGTCTAAACGAACAATGAACCGACTGACCGACCGAAAAGTGATCGATTTATGACACAGCACCTGAACGAAGCTGCAAGTGCCCGAAAAAGGGGCATTTTCCCATGGGCCCGAAAGCGCTGCCATCTGTTTTACTAAACGACAGGCACTCGAACCCCTTTAAGCCCTCTAGGTGGTTTCCTGGGAAACGTTTTGGGTGTCTTAATCAGCGGCTCTCATGCGAAGATAAGCTAAATGCCAAGAACAAATCAGTAGAAAGATGCAAATCATATCCTCTGTGCTGTAAGGAAAAAGTCACATTCTAATGTGGCAGATTTGTTTTCGGACGGGCAAAAATGCTGGTCAGCAAACATCTGGGAAGGAATAAAAAACTGCAAACAACTTAAAATACAAAATGCTGGTCAACAAATATGTTTATTAAAACACACGGAATCACCCTACAGCACCCTGCAATTATGCCAACAAACCTTAAATTGGGTACACTGCCAACAGGTACGATACCACAATCTAACCATCAACAAACTCCTTCATTACGTTCGAAACACGATCATTTTAAAATCAGCAACAAAACAAAAGAGCCAAAGCAAAAAACAAACAATTTGTACTAAATTCCAACCTTTCACGGTCGGGTATGACCACATAACAATAAAAGCAGGTGCGAGTGAAACCAGTCCATAGTCATCTTAAAAACAGCAGACATTACCCCACTTCTATCCCGCACCCATGTACACCTTTGAACTAAATGAAAAAAAACCACACAGCATTATTTGTGATTACTTTGCAATAACTGTTTGACTTTTCATGCACAAGACAGCAAAATGCTAAGCACTAATTTCGCACAAGAAGATATAAGTGCGTTTCTTTGGTTAGCTAAAGTCGCATTAAAGGACACCTGGTACTTATTCTACCTTTTATACTATCCCCATAGCTCCCCTTTGGAATTATGAACTTCAGATATTCCCGCCCTTCGCCGTTGCACCTACGAATTTTTGGCCCTTTTCCGGCCGAGCCTAGTTTGCCAGTCAAGCTGCTGAAAGTTCACCGAAAGCCCTAAGTTCCGCCAACAAATCTTTCAAAAAACAAGGGCATGAGAAGCTTTGAAATTTTCTATTTTTTTCTTTTTGATTACATGATTGGCCAACAGGTCTACCTTTTGATTCGGACCGGATTTTGTTTTTTTTGCCTTGTCGCGCAGTTTTCAAATATTTTCCACATAACCTGTTCTTCGGGGAGCGGGAAATCTCGACATAGTCGATAAGCTCCAACAACAAAATCGCTTATTTAATGGGGTACATACTAGTATCGTTATTTTTGTGAACCATTTTGTCGTAAAAAGATCATTTCTGATAAGACTATTTTCCAGGATTCCGCAGTCTACAATGAGGTAGTGACAATCACTCTACTATATACAAATACCTGCTACGTCAGTTCTTTACTTCTTGGGTACGTATTTGGATACTGCTTGGATGGTAATTTCACCATGGAAAATAATCAAACTCGTTATTTTTATTTCTAGCTTTCCGTTTTGTCGTGATTATTATCGATCGTCAGCCCACCCCCCAGCTCCCATTAGAACATTTGGTCACAGGCGAAATGGGGGTAATCTCTGCTTTCGTTTTCGATAACTTGAAGATGAAACAACAGTTCTAAATAAAATGACCATATCAGTCCTCCGACACTGTTCTTAAATTGATTTTCAGCACTAATCTGTAATAGAGCATCGGTCTCTCTTCTCGTTCCCTTAATTCTCGACCTGAAAAAGTGTTTTGTGCGCCACGTAGTGGTTGAGAGACAGACGTTCTTCTTTTTATCGGTTCCTCAGGGACGTCGTTTTGCGAGAACTTAGAGGGGCAGCAGCGTCATTCCGAATCACTAAAAAGGTCAAAGTCTGGTGCAAGACCTTCTTAACATCAAGGGGAAATTTTCGCGTGGATGGCTGTAGAGCTGAACGGGTGATCCTGTTCACGCGAAAATGAGAAAATCGATCGGGCGTTGAACAGCAGAGGAAGATGGGTTCCGTCCACGCGAAAATGCCCGTTCGGCTGGATGGAAGCATATGAGTGGGAAGGTCCATAAAATATCCACGTACAGCTCAACGCTGCCCCCGAAGCGGTGTTGAACGGGAGGCGTCCATCGAGCTGGATGGCCCGTTCACCTATTCATCCGTACACGCGAAAATGACAAAAAGATCGACGGAATCCACACGAAAATGTCCGTCGAGGTCGACGGGACCAGAGCCATCCACGCGAAAACATCTCCCAACTTTACGAACTACCTGTCATAATTTTGTCAAATCACTTAGTTTCTCGCTGATTCTATAATTTTCCATAGATAGCTGCTACCCCCCGGGAGATGCAAATGACGCCTCTGGGTGCTTGGTAGTGAACCGTTTTAAACAGGAAGTTATGAGCCGCTGAGATACGGAGTCGTAGGACACCACTGGACAAGGGCTATTCTTGCTACTGCGATGTGTGATTCGAAGATAAATTATAACATTTAAATATAGAAAAGAAACCATGGTAATAGTGTTTCTACTTTCATTCTTGCACTGAAGCGGCATTGAAACATGTGAATAATACATATTTACGCCTTGTTCCCGGCACAAGACCTGGAAGTTATAATGGGTGCCTTGTCTGCTGGTCTTACTATGCGTTTGAAAACCGAATTTGCGGTGATCCGTCGCGTTCATGACTTCCTGTTAAAACTTGAGTCTTTTTGAATTGCTCGATTTTTCTTGGCCAAGAATTAAAAGACGTAATCCGTTTCTTAGCCTCTGATGCTTCATTCGTGAACGTGCACAGAAGTTAGCACCTTAATCTTCATTCAGTCTTAACTGACTGTTATCATGTTTGACGGTACTAAACAGAAAGTCAGCTGACATTTTAAATATTCTTTCAGTCCAAGTGAACTGCGAATCATGTTTGACAGCGAAAAACGGATACGTCAGCTGAATTTTATTAGAGTTCGGCCCCTCTTGGCAAGGGTCCTCTTCAGGCTCAAGCGAGAAAATGAAGATGAAAATGAACAAGAAAATGGACTTGTCAAGTTCTAAATCATAGGTCTAATAAAATGCAGCTGAATTATCCGTTTTGCACTATTTCGTCTCTTCTTGGCATGGATCCTTTTCAGACCGCAGTTCCAAATATTAACTTGTGATCAGGGATCATACGAACATGAACTTGCGATCGGTTGCATCACATTATTTCTAGCTACGGTATCGAAAGGACCCTTGTCAAGAAGGGTCGAAATTAAATCTTTCGTTTGATCCGTTTATCACGATCAAAGTTATTCATGCTCTATGCAAGCGAAAGATGAAAAAAACAACAACTGAGAAACACGACCTTCTCCGCG
The DNA here is from genome assembly GCA_023053575.1 of Branchinecta lynchi. Taxonomy (NCBI): domain Eukaryota; kingdom Metazoa; phylum Arthropoda; class Branchiopoda; order Anostraca; family Branchinectidae; genus Branchinecta; species Branchinecta lynchi. Next base: position 9,164,224 of record JAKZAP010000001.1, read on the forward strand.
CAGGCCCTTTCACAACGCGTTTTGGCTAATACTCGATACAGCCAGTTCCGGAAACCGCTGTGAGACCAAGAATCAGCTGGGTTTCTGACGTTCGCAATTGATCTTGAAGCCAGTTTCGAATACCAGCTAGTCTCGCACCCAAGTTGAAATCAGTTCAACTTTCGAGGGTACTAGCTAATCAGATTATTTTGGGGAGTATTCTGATTGGCTAGTTTCGAACCAAGCCCAATAGATAAAATCACATCCACTCCTCGCTGTCTTGAAAACCGAAAGTGAATTTAGGTGATTGTTCTTCGGTCTGACGTGTTCAGCGTTAGCCAATTGGAACATACCTGAGAATTCCCCCAAGTAATGTGATTGGCTAGTACCCTGAAAAGTTGAACTAAGTTCAACTTGGGTGCGAGACTAGCTGGTACCCGAAACTGGCACCAGTATCGATTGCGAACGGCAAAAACCCAGCTAATTCTCGGCCTCAGAGCGATTTCCGCAACTGGCTGTTACGGAGTATTAGCTAAATCCCGTTGTGAATGGACCTTGAGTTCACGAAAGGCTCCACTAAGCTCATAGATTTCGAGCAACAAAAAAAGACTGAGAATGGCTAGTCTTACATTACTAGCACCTGGGAAACTCGTCTGCTGCTGCAGGAAAGCTCAGGCGAGCTTTACTCGAGCCCCAGACACAGGCATCATCCCGGCATCGTGGCTCATTTTCTGACTTCTCTAATTTTCCTTGCGGAAGAGAAATAAGTCTGACTTTTCCTGAAACCCAGCCAGGAATCCCGATCTTGGATGCCAGGATTGTCAGCCGCCTTCCGCGGGCACTAAACCAGTAACCACCTTTCCTTGTAAGGTAAAGCTCTACGGTGTTAGTGGGAGGTACGATAGGTTTACGGTAAAGAGTAGAAAAGGAACTACTTAGAGAAACAAGAACTTAGAAGTCTGAGGATCAGGATTGCACTGCTGGGCCGCGTCGCTCCTCTGGCGAACGTCATCACTGGGCTGTAAACTCCCATTTAAAGGGTTCATAGTCTGATTGGATATATTGCTGCTACTCGCGGCATCTAACACACTTTCAGCAAACTCCAGCTGACCACTGGCATACACCTGCAACAGTAAACTAATATTTAGGGGATAGCGCGGCTGTTAACAAATCTCTTTTCTGTTTATCTCTCTTAATTTTCTTTGAAGGAGGGGTGGGGCTGGCATTTGGAAATGAGTTAAAACACAATTTTTTATATTCTAGATTTGCGTTGCGTTTTTATGGCACTTGCCCTTCGGCCAAGTGCCATATAGCGATTGTAATTTCTGTCCGTCAGTCGGTCTGTCGGTCCCGGTTTTGCTAGTTCGGGCACTTCCAGATAAGCTAGGACGATGAAACTTGGCAGGCATATCAGGGACTGGACCAGATTAAATTAGAAATAGTCGCTTCCCGAATCCGACCGGGAGTGGAGGGAGGGGGAATCCGGAAAAATTAGGAAAAGTTAGATATTTTTAGCTTACGAACGGGTTATCGGGTCTTAACGAAACTTGATATATGGAAGGACCTCATGTCTCAGACGCTCCATTTCAAATCCAGACCGGATCCGGTGACACTGGGGGGAGTTCGAAGGGGAAACCGGAAATCTTGGAAAACACTTAGAGTGGAGAGATCCGGATGAAACTTGGTGGACAGCACAAGCACAAGTCCTAGATACGTGACTGATATAACCGGAACGGATCCGCTCACTTTTGGGGAGTCGGGGGGGGGGGGGGGAGAAGTCCGAATTTGTAGTGATCCCGCCACGTCGGTACTTCCTGATGTTCTGAAATGAAAATTGGCAGGCATGTCATGTACCCGACCAGATTAAATAGGAAATAGTCACTTCCCATCGGGGGGGGGGGGGGGGGGACGGAGAGACTGGGAATCTATAAAATTTAGGAAAAATGAATATTTTTAGCTTACGAACGAGTGATCGGATGTTGATGAAAGTTCATATTTAGGATGACCTCGTGTCTCAGACGTCCCACTTTAAATCCGGACTGGATGCGATGACACTGGGGGGAGTTGGAGTAGGGAACCGGAAATCTTGAGAAACGCTTAGAACGGAGGGATCGAGATGAAACTTGGTGGGAAGAACAAGCACAAGTCGTAGATACCTCATTGACATAACCGGAACGGATCAGGGCACTCTGGGGGAGTTGGGGTGGGGGTCCGGATTTCTGGCGATCCTGCGAGTTCGGCATACTTCCTGATGTGCTAGGGCGATGAAACTTATGTCAGGGATCCGAACAGATTGACTTGAGACCAGCCGTTTCCCCGATCCGACCATCGTGGGGGGAGTGGATGGATGGGGAGTCCGGAATCTAGTGGACGTGCATAACTTTTGAACGGGTGATCGGATTTGAATGAAACTTGTCTGGCGGAAAGAGCTATCGCCTCGGATGTTCAGTGTCAAGTACGGGTCGGGTCCGTGGGGGGATGGGGGGGGGACCAGAAAACTGAAGAAATGGAGAGAACAAGCATTATGCCTAGTGCCGAGTTTATGCGGCCTAGATTCGTTATTTGGCGTCCGGGTCGGATTCGGCCAAGGTAGGGGGGGGGGGGGGGTACTGGAAACTTGCAGATGGGCTATGCTCCAAGTTCAGTAAAACTTGATGGAGAGAAGAGGGAATTAAGAGATACGACGTTTATGTTTCCTGTTCGGCCACAGTAGTCCTGTTCGGCCACAGTAGGGGGGAGTTGGATGGAGATTGTCGGAAACTTTGAGGCTCGCATAGGGGTCAAACGAGTGCATCAGTTTAAATGAAACATGGAACGTAGAGAGAGCATGTACTCTAGATGACATATTTTGGGCCAGAACCGGATCCGACAACGTTGGTGGGGGGGGGGGGGGGGGTACCGGAATTTTCTAAAAATGCTCAGATTCGAGTGAAACTTGGTAGATGATATAAAAGAAGATGCTTTTTATGGTCCATTTTTTAGTCCGAACCAGATTCGGCCACGGTAGGGGGAGGTAGAGGGATTACCGGAAATCGTGTAGCACGTCTACGGATCAAGCGAATGGATTTATTGGGCTCAAATTTGGAAGCTTGAACAGTCATGAGCATCTGCTACAGATAATCGAGACGATGCCGGACTGCTCAGAAGTGAGTGAAACTAAATATTCTATTTCTAATTCCGAACCACATTTTGGATGGCGGGTGTATTTTGTGACGTTCTCATCTACTTTCTTGTACTGCCTACTCGTAACAAGTGCCATATGAGCTCGTAGCTCTTGTTTTTTTAAACAGCTGTAGATTGAAGGTTGAGTTTTTGAGGTTTCGGAAATTCTTTTTAGCTATTTTAGTTATTAGTCCTCAATCAATCAACTTTAATCCAAATAGCTACAACCTAGACGAGGAATACAAATTTACGAAATACACAGACACGAAACAAATTAACTAATGCACTTACAAGATATGATCAGAAATAAATGATGTGATGAAACTACGTAAAAATTGGGCAGAAGAATTAGCAGGATATGGAGAAAACTGATTGCCAGTATTCCTCTCAGACCGACGCACGGAAGACGAGAGGAGAGGGGGGAATAGATGGGCCATCTGGGGACAACACATTATCTTAGCTCCAAGTTTGTTTGAAAGAGTATTTCTGCGTTCAGGTTATTTAGGAGCGTCGAGTTTAATGAGATCCTCTTCCTATGAAATATAATGATCACACAGAATGATTCTCACTGCTCTCTTTTGGACATTTTCCAGGCGATCAGAGAGCTCTGCAGAAAGAGAAGAATGCCAAACCGGTGAAGCATATTCCAAATGAGGACGGATATAAGTTTTAAAATAACAGAGGAGGCATTTAGTATCCAAACCGAAAGATTTAAGGGTGGAGAGGGATTTAATTAAAAAGTTGGTTTCACGGATATTATTCCCTTTCATATTATTCCATTTCAGATTGTCATCTATTATTACCCCAAGCAATTTAACGGATTTACACTGCCTGAATGACAATAGATATTCAGCAGTTTCTCTGGCACACTCGGCACAAGCAGAATCTTAGATCAACGAAAACAAGCTGTTACCTCACTAATAATGCTATGCAAGCTGTCGGCGTCGATGGCATCTGGTCCAAAGTCATAGCATTCGGACGGCACAGGGGTAGGGGTCATCCCAGGGTTCTCCATCCACGGACTCGGTGGGAAATGAATCGGCGTACATCCGACAGGAGTCGAAGGTGTCGAGCCAGGATCTCCACACATCATCTAGAAATCCCAATTCTGTACAAACCGCAATCTAGGTCAAGCTAAATCGTAAGCAGAGCAAATACTCTCTCAATTACAGGCCAAAGTCAAGAAGGCTCAACGGAGAAGTAAATCTGAGCCTTTTTTAATGAGGAATTTGTAATGGCAATTCCAGCTGTAGCTTGAGTGCCTCATTGTTGACTGGCTTAAAACTGGACAAGATGTACTATTTTACATACGACAGGTGGACTGTCTGATGTTGTGCATACCTACTATATTTCGCGGGATGTTTTACTAGGATCCCCCTGTTCCAAGCGGGAGTGTAAATAGTACGCAATTTATGTCAAACAAAATAATGAACTGAGGGAAATTTTCCATCCCATTTACAGGCACCAAGTCAAGCAGAAAAGCGCAAAAACATTAACATCTGACTCCTTCTTTTTTCTTTTTATATCATGACAATCCTAGCTGTAGCTGAAGTGCCATAGGACTATGGCGATACAACTGTCTGATCTCGATCTCGAGTTAGATGATAGGCAAGGGTTTTCGAAACCTTGTTGACAGGCTTCGTGATTCAAGAAGATGAACTAATTTGGAACAGAACGCCTCCATACCCTTGAACATTCAATTTCCCACAGTACAAAACAAAACAGAGACACGATTTATGACATTCCAAGATAAATACTTGAAACTATAATAAGTTAATCATCACGTCATGCGAATCGTGCAGTCGTGAGTTTATCGCACTTGGTTTGATTGACGGTTGCGGGTAAAGAGATTTTGAGTATCGAACCAAGAGCTTTCGTCTTGGTCCTGGTGTAAGGTACCAGAAATGTACCTTACTCTCGATGTCTTGCCGCCTTTACGCTGTTTTCGAAAATCGAGAATTTGAAGTTGAAACGGGGCTTTGTCACAGGGAGGACACTACAACGACGAAAACGGTCGGTTGAATCTTTTTTGCTGAATTCACCAATCGTGACCCTAAGACAAATTTTTGGGCAAGTGCCATATAGTGATCGCAATCTCCGTCCGTCCGTCGGTGGTGCGGGTTTTGCTAGTTCCGGCACTTCCACATAAGCTAGGACGATGAAACATATTTGACCGTGCAAAACGGATAAGCCAGCTACATTTTATTCGAGCTATATTTCGGCCCTTCTTGAAGTTTATTTTCCAGCTTGAGCGGTTTGAGCCTGAAGAGGACCCTTGCCAAGAAGGGCCGAAATATAGCTCGAATAAAATGTAGCTGGCTTATCCGTTTTGCACGGTCAAATATGATTCGCAGTCAGCTTGGGCCGAAGGAACACGATGAAACATGGCAGGCATATCAGGGACCCCAAAGATTAAGTTGGAAATAGTCACTTCCCCGATTCGGAGCATCGTGGGGAGAGTAGAGAGAGAGGGAATCTTGAGGTATATATAACTTAACGGGTGATGAGATCTCAATGAAACTGGAAGTTTAGAAAGACCCAGTGTCTCAGACGACCTGCTTCAAATCCAGACCGGATCCGTTGACTTTGGGGGGGGGGGGAACTGGAGGTGGGAACTGGAAATCTTGGGGAACGCCAAGATTTATTATAGTGGAAGGATCGGGATGAAATAACCGGACCGGATTCCGTCACTGCGGGGAGCTGAGGGGGGGGGGGCCGAGTTTGGTACTTTCTGATGTGCTAGGACGATGAAACTGGAAGACGAATCAGGGATCCGAAGAGACTGACTTGAGGATTGTCATTTCCCCGATACCAGAAATCTCGTGAAACGCTTTAGAGTCATTTTACGGACTATTGGTGATCGCCAGTTAGGATAGTTCCAGATATTCTAAGGACGATGAAACTCTGCGGGCGTGTTAGTGACCGAAGGACCCGACATAATGCCCTAGTAAAACTTGTGTTCCTAGATCCGACCATCTTTAAGGAATGGAGGGAAGGGGAATCCACAAATCACTGGCTTTCGTAGGTTTCGAACGGGTGGTCCGATTCGAGTGAAACTGTATGGGTGATAAGAACTGATGACATAGACAAGCTACGAAACATGCGTCAGAACCACATGCGGTCACGGTTGGAGTTCAAGGCGGGGGGGGGGGGGGGGCGTAAACTTTTGGACATGCACACAAACCAAATAGATCTACAGAATGGGATGCAAGTTGGTCAGTACCGAGTTTGTGCGGCCTCGCTCTGTTATTACGCGGGAACAAGAAATTTGCAGATAGGTTATGCTCAGATTCCAGTTAAACTTGACGGACGGGAATAGGAGATGTCAGAGATGCGACGTTTACGTTTCCGAGTCGTATTCAGCCACAGTTGGGGGAGTTGGAAGGGGAGTCCCGGAAATGTTGTGGCTGGGTCAAACAAGTGGAGCGATCTAAATGAAACTCGGAATTTAGAGAGATCACCCTAGATGACATATTTTAGAGTTCGAACCGGATACGACCACGATGGGGGAGGAGGGGGAGTTAACCGGAGGTCCTCCAAAATGCTTCAGATGGTCCATTTAGGAGTCCAACCAGGTTCGGTCGTGGTAGGGAATGTTGGGAGGGGGGGGGGGGGGGTAACGAAAAATGTGTGGCACTTCGAGACCAAACGAGTGGGTCTATTGAGTTGAAAATTGGAAGGTAGAAAAGCCACCAGATGGTCCGAGACGATGCCGGTAATGCTCAGACTTGAGTCAAAATAGACATCATATTTCTAGCTCCGAACCGCATTTTTGGATGGCGGGTATTTTCTGACATTCTCATCTACTTGCTTGTACCACCTACTCGTACCAAGTGCCATATGAGCTCGTAGCTCTTATTTTTAGATATAATTAAATTGCCATCTGCGGTTGCACGACATGTTTAAGTTACTGGGAAGAGCTCGTGTCATTATTAGTTTGATTCACAATGTATTTAAAAGAAAGGTATCAGTAGATTCTTCCTAGGTGTCACCACGAATAGAAATCCGGAACAAACTGTGACAGGCTTTTGAAAATATTGTGAACATTTTACGACTCCATTATCTATTGCCGGATCTTTTGGAGAATCACCCATCCAGACACACCGATGACCCAACTCACTAGAGCTGTGGCTTAATACAGTATACCTCTCTAGTATTGGATCTCAGAAACCACGATGCTCTATTGGCAAGCCATTTCGCTTCCTTCTACTCTAATCATTGAACAAACCAATACGAATCCTTCACGACTAATTTTATGACACTTATAAGTGGCTGAAAAGGACAGCCCTTTGCGAGCTAAGGCAGACCCGACAGACCCCAGTCTAGGCCCACACCTAACAAGTGAACTGTCGCAGTTCATGCTAGAATGTCAACAGATAGGCGCGGAACATGGACTAAAACCGAATATTCTACAGAGGGGAGCACATCTGCTCTCAACGGTGACATGGGAAGCGCCTAAGGTTAAAGAACGGCTTTTTTTTTCAAGGAAGACTCTACCGTCTACAGAGAACCGGTCAGTAGCAATACCCTTCAACACTGCGGATACCATACTTTCTTTTCCACTACCCTGATTTACCTAGACCTGACTTTCAGTCCCGATCCACGATTAGATACAATAACAAGATACCAAAAAGGTGATATGTCTCTGTCTGAGGACGTATGCTCCATCTTCGTCTCATGTTATTAAATATCTTGCGACCGGGCCCGTGTCAGTCAAAAGGCAGCAATTAATTTCAGAAGCCATGGGAATCAGAAGATTAGAGAATGGCAAACAAAACGATTTTATAATAGTCGAATTCAACCTTGGAGAATATCTTGTCGCCATTCAAGGGTCATTTCTTTACGTTTCAATGTAATTCTACGATTTCCGCTTCTTCGGATACTCTTTTTATGTGACTCACTACTGCACTGAACAGTTCAAACTTGGACCCTACGATCTGAGTAAACCCCTGTTGTTTCCATATCATCATGACTGTCGGGTTTCTAAAAAAAGATTTCACTAAACTGCCAGGTTTAAAGGAGTGAATTCGGAAACATTCTCACGTTTTCGATGTCTAGATCACCCCCCCCCCCCTCAAGTCTCGAGTTCAAACTAGGACCAGGGTACAACCATGGGACCCTCTCGTGGAGGAATTCGAAAAGTAACCTAAAGTGCTGGGCACTAACAATCAAAACACAATAATCAAAGAGAACGAAAACCATTTAGCCGGCCAAAAAGGCAAAATATTCGGTAGTGTTCATTTCTTTCAATAAGATGTTTAGAGTGTGTTTTAAAATCTCTGGTGAAAATCCGCCACACTATCAAGAAGAAAAGATGTGTCCGCTAGGGTAGGCGAACACTATCAGGTCTAATGAGTATTTTCTGAGCCAAAGAAAAAGAGAGGGACGAACCAAGAAATTGGTTTCTTAATCTGGGAGTAATGTTGGCTGGTGATAGAATTTTGGAGAAAAAGGTAGCCTACAGTTATGTTCGCAAAAATTTGTCATATCATAGTCAACTAGCAATGCTTTCTCCACGGTGTTCCGACACATCAATCAACTTAGGACCAAAACAGTATAACACACGAATACCATGGTTCTATTGTCGGACAATCTTAAATGACTGACCAGGAGCAGACTAACTCATTTACTATGCATTTACTATTCCGCTTAGTATCCACCGTAGTAAACTAAGGGGTGGCAGGGGATTTCACGACATTACAAAATAAATCAAAAAGGGTATTTTCGTTTCAGCCAAACCCGGAATTAAGCCACTTCTTACAATACATTACTTATATATATGCTTATTACTTGACTGTAAGAAGTGGCTGAATTTCGGGTACCAGCTTCTGTGGTTTATTGGTTCCGTATCGTTTTTGGGATCCCAAAACGCAAGTGGAGGGATACCTATGACATCGCAAAAGTTGTCCGTCTGTCCGTCTGTAAGCACGATAACTCTCGAAGGGAATGATATATTTCGATGAGACTTGGTGCGAGGATTCGTTGGGTCGTCGGACCAGTCAAGTTCGTAGATGGGCTTTGTAGCCCTCCATTTAAGTGTAGCCCTATAATCGATTATGGGGCAAGAAGACATGCTGAACACGATGGTCAAAACTATTTTGTCCTCGGACAAGTAGGAATCTGGCCAAAACCGGAAAGTTTGTTAAAAGTAAAAGTTTTATTTGAAGTTGATTAAATGTTCGATTTAGGGGTAGGAAGACATGCTGAGGACGATGGGGAAAACCATTTTCTCGACGGACAAGTAGTTCGCCCGGAATCCGGCCCGAACCGGAAAGTTTGTTTAAATTAAAAGTATTATTTGGAGTTGACTGGATGTTCGATTTAGGGCAAGAAGACATGCTGAACACTTATGTGACAAAATTTCTACCTGGACATGTAGTTCCCCCCGAATCCGGGCAAAACCGGAAAATTGTTAGAAGCTTAAGTTTTATTTCTAGTTGATTAGATAACCGATTTAAGGGTAAGAAGAGATGCTAAATGCATGTTTGACAATCATATTTTACCCGGAAATTTAGTTCGACCGGAATCCGGCTGGAGTCGGAAAATTGTTATAAGTTAAATTTTTATTGGAAGTTGATTAGATGTTCATTATTGGGGAAAGAAGATACCCTGAGTTCGTTTTTGAGCTTTCTTTTTTCGCCGGACAAGTAGTTCTGGAGTTCGGCCGAAACCAGGAAATTGGCAGAAGTAGCAGGAAGTTTTCGTCAAAACAGATATGACTTATAGGGGTAAACACACATACTGAATCCATATCTGAATGGTTTTCTCAGATGACTAGCTATTTGGCCTTAATCTGTTTCTGAATTTTAATTGTAAAAATGTTCAAGGAGTCTGGCGATGACTGGATCTGGCTAAGACAAGACCCAGTTGTCTGGATCAGATATTGAATTTTTGGGATCCCATCGAAACTTTTGGTCTTGTTCTGTTAGTATTGTTTTGGATTTTACAATTTAGTTTGATTTTCGCTGGGGACGGTTTGCCGAAAGTGCAACCTGAGTATTCGAGTATATATTTAGCCCTCTTAAGGGACAACTAGCTGATCAAGAAAAACCTCGAAATTTCGCACTTTAGCTCCGTTAAGTGCCATATACCGATCATTTTTCGGTCTATAGGTCTGTCTGTCATGCCACTGATCTCGAGTTAGGGTACTTCCAGATATGCTAGGACTATGAAACTTGGCAAGCATATTTAAGACCCTACCAAACTAACTTGGAAATAGTCACTTCCCCGACCCGACCACCGTGGGGGAGTGGGTGAAGGGGGAATCCGAAATGTTGACGTATTTATAGCTTTTGAACGGGGAATCCGATCTTGATGAAACTTGATATTTGGAAAGACCTCATGTCTCAGATGTCACACTTCAAGTCAGGAATGGATCCGGTGACTTTGGGGGGAGTTGGAGGGGGGAATCGGAAATTGTACGAAATGCTCATAGTGGACGGATAGGGATGAAACTTGGTGGGAAGAACAAGCACAAGCCCTAGATGCATAGTTGACAAAACCGGACAGGATCAGAGCACTGTAGGGGGAGTTGGAGGGAAGGTTCTGGAATTACGGTGGTGTGCTAGGACGATGAAACTTGGCAGGCATATCAGGGATACGACCAAACTAACTTGGAAATAGTCACTTCCCTGATCCGAGTACCGTGGGGAGAGTGGAGGAGGGGGAATCCGGAATATTGACGTATTTATAACTTTTGAATGGGGAATCGGATCTTAATGAAACTTGATATTTGGAAAGACCTCGTGTCTCAGGTGTCCCATTTCAAGTGCGGAAAGGATACGAACAATGTGGGGGAGTCGGGGGTGGGGAGCCAACATTTTGTGACACGCTTGGAATATAACGATTAGGATAAGACTTGGTTGGAAGAATAAGCGTAAGCCCTAGATACATCAGTGATAGAACCGGACCGGATTCGGTCAGTCTGGGGGGTGGGGTGGAGGGGGTGGGGTGGTGAATTCCAGTGATCGCAGTTTAAGGTAGGCTACTTCCAGATGTGCTAGGAGATGAAATTGGCTTGAACATTAGAGACTTGGCAAGATTGGCTTAGAAATTGTCACTTCCCAGATCCAAGCATCCCTTAAAGTACTCATCTTAACCGCAAAACCTACATTTTCATGATTCCCTTGATCCCGTGATAATTTTTGAATGATTACATTTTTTATTTTTTTTTACTAAACGATACAATCTCGTGATTTCCAAGGATCCATCGTCACTCTTATTTACCAGGTTTTGCAAGTGCCATATGAGCTTCCAGCTCTTGTTTAAGTTTACTTTGTGGCTTCAACCCTTATATGTTCATGACATTCACCATCAATGTTACTCGTATAACTGCTTGTCGCCGACCATCGTAATTATCGCTGTCTGAATTATCGTCCTTAAAGTTTAACTGAAAAGCCAACTTATTTTTGTCTCATTTAATTGAACACACTGCAATATTTGGTTTGTGCAAAGGAATTTTTTTATTATCACTATTTGCTCTAGAATGATCTTCTGAATATATACGGCTGTCCTAACAGCGCACAATTCTACTATGACGCGGAAAATATGAATCTCAATCAAAACTTGACTGTTTAGGCCAGATATCATCTTGCGGAAGGTAGCACACTGCGTGAATACTTATTTTCCATAAAACCTTTTCATCAAGCATACAACATAGTTACAAGCGATGCAGGTACCGCAAATACGACAGGAGAGTTCCACTATTTGAAAATCGATTATTCGTGAATAGCGGAGCGACGAAATACTACATTTTCATGGGGTTTTCAAGCCTCTTTAATTGAATAAGTGAAGGGTAACTAAACTGTCCTACCTCAGCCCTTTTCAGTTAAACTTTAAAAACAAGGTCATCAGCATTTAACGTGAATGGATCATGGATTGTTAAAGTTTCACCGAAAGCGCGGGGACAGGACAATCTAGGTATCCATCACTTATTCAGTTAAACTGGCTTGAAGACCGCTGAAAATGCATTACTTCGTTGTTCCGCTATTCACAAATAATCGATTTCCAAACAGTGCATTTTCCGTGAGATTTGTGGTACCTCTATACGCTTGTATTTTTGTAGTTTGTTTTACGAGAAAGATTTATGGTTTTTATGGCACTTGCCCTTCGGCCAAGTGCCATATAGCGATCGCAATTTCTGTCCGTCCGTCGGTCTGTCCAGGTTTTGCTAGTTCGGGCACTTCCACATAAGCTAGGACGATAAAACTTGGCAGGCGTATCAGGGACCCCAAATGATTAAGTTGGAAATAGTCAGTTCCCCCATCCGAGCACCGTGGGGGGAGTGGAGGGAGGGGGAATCCGGAATCTTGAGGTATTTATAACTTTTGAAAGGGGGATATCAGATCTCGATGAAACTTGATATTTGGAAAGACCTCATGCCTCAAACAACCCACTTAAAATCCGGACCAGATCCGGTGACTTTTGGGGGCAGCCGGAAATATTGGAAAACGCTATGAGTGGAGGGATCGAGATGAAACTTGGTGGGAAGACACCTAGCAAACACTAGACATATCATTGACATAACCGAGCCGTGCCTACTCGTAACAAGTGCCATATGAGCTCGTAGCTCTTGTTTATTGTTCAGGCGCTAAGAATGTTCACTAATATCACCACTGGCCAATGAAAAGCCGTGTTTGTGTTGAGATCGAAATTTCCCACCTGATAGTAGAATTTACGCTGTGAGGACGGCCGCAGATATTCTGAACGTCATCACTAGAGCAGATAGTAGAAAATAAAAAAATTCCCTCTGCAGAACCCAAATAATTCAGTGTACACAACTGAATAACACAAACATAAGTTGGCTTTTCAGTTAAACTTTGATACCATTTCAACTCGCTCAATTATAAAAAATTTTTGTTGATCGCAAAACGTAAGTGGAGGGATACCTATGACATCGCAAAAGTTGTCCGTCCGTCCGACTGTGCGCTCTATAACTCTCGAAGGGAATGAAATATTTTGATGAAATTGGGTGTGAGGATTCATTGGGTCAAGTTCGTAGGTGGGCTTTGTAGCCCTACATTTAGGGATGGGGTCCAAATTAAGCGACAAACAAAATATTTTTAAGCAGCTAATGTGATAGTCGATTAGGGTGTAAGATGCCATGCTGAGCACGATAGTGAAAACCATTTTCTCGCCGAACAAATAGTTCGTCCGGAATCCGGCAAAAGCCGGAAAGTTGGTTAGAAGTAAAAGTTTCATTTGAAGTTGATTAAATGTTCGGTTTAGAGGTAAAAAGACATGCTGAACACGATGGTGAAAACCATTCTCTCGCTGGACAACTAGTTCGCCCGGAATCTGGCAAAAACCGGACAAGTTGTTAAAAGCAAAAGTTTGACTAGATGACAGATTACGGGGTAAGAAGAGAGGCTGAGTCTGTATATGACAATCGTTTTTTACCTGGACATATAATTAGTCCGGAATCCGGTTGTAACCGGATTTTTTTTAAGTCAAACTTTCATTCAAAGTTGATTAGATGTTATTTATAGGAATTTGTTTCTGAATTTTCTTTTTTTGCTGGACTAGTAGTTTGCTCGGAATTCCGGCGAAACCGGAAACTTGGAAGAAGTAAAGCAAGAAATCTCGGTCAGTATCGTCAAAATACATATGGCTGATAGAGGTATATCTGAACTTGGCTTTCTCTGATGATTAGCCTGGCGAAGACTGGATCTGGCGAAGACAAGACCCTATTGTCTGAATCAAATATTAGATTTGAGAAGTGGTGTCACATCTGCTCCCAAAGATCGCAGTGATTAGTTGACACAGGATTTGAGTCGTTGAGTTCGAGTCGTTGCGGAGACGCTTACTCCTTCTTCCTGAGGATCACTGGCGTGTTTTGGACTTAGTCATAATAATAATAATAATTGTATTCAAAGCCAAAGTCCATATATTAGAAAATACATATAAATCAACAAAACAAAATAACTTTACATGAACTAAACTGCACCATCGCTCTCTCGAAATTGCAAACTTTACATATAACGCTTGGGGTCGTGCTCTTTAAGATGTCAGGAAGTAACATAACATCACCTCCCAATAACTCCTTTCTTAGCCCAGAAAGCTCTGGATACCGGCACAGAACATGGACCAAATCATCAACCACCATTACCATTACAACATAGAGTATTCTAAATCTTGTTCAAACCACATACCTATGTGTTCCAATGCGAGAAACCTTTCGTAGGCAAGCCAGCATGTTTACAAAACCGTAAACTATCTCAGGTTGGCGGAGGTCGGCTTTCCGGGAATCAATGTTTTTTAAGCACGTCTCCTTAGAGGACAGACTACTAGTACTGTCAAACACTTACCTGCTGTAAAGGTACGGACTGAGATCTGAGCAACAAGGGTAAGCGGCTTTGAGCATCCATTCCAAGGTCACTAAAAGGCATGTCACCAATGAAGCGAGGGTTCACGCCGACGATTCCAGCTGACATATGCCGTCGCCTAGAAGATTTCCGTTATAACTCGCGTTGTACCAGTTTTGCATAGGTTCATGCATCTCCTCTGTTCTCGTCAAAGTTGATAAGACGAACCACCAAAGAAAACACAGTTTCTCAGTTCCACCGCGGAGTATGGTGTCATAAATCGAATGGAACATAAGGCTCAAGAATACCTTCCATGTTGATTTCTCACGATGAAGCATTCGACGAATAAGAGCCGTGAGCGAAAGCCAGCTATGTATTATGAGGTTTTACGATTGATAGATAATAAAGGTAAAGTCCGATATCAAGGTTGATATCGGAAAACAACACCGACCCGGCCATTGAAAACAACCTATCCGAGCACGGCGACATTGATATTTCTCAATGTCCGTCAAGGGTGTTATTCCTATTACATCTTATCGAAATCGAAATCTTATCGAAATTCTTATCGAAATTCAAAAACTCTTAACGTAGCCTACTGTTAAAGCACAATGTACACTTCTAATGATTTAGTCTGTATTAAATGCTTCACAAATAAATATTTCCGACTTCCTCTGGAAGGCGCTACGAAAATCGGCCGTTTTCTTGTTATCGCTTGTCTTTATCTCTCTGGCATTTCGGCGATCCAAATCTTAGGAGCTGGGATATCGTGGCAGGAAATTCAAAAACATCCGGCAATGCTTGATAGAAAAGGATATATTTGAGATGTCACCAAAGCAGGGTGCAAATGGGGAATCGGAATCACTAGAAGACATGTAAATCTCCAAAATATTCTAGACATGTATAATTTAAGTCTTCGATCGTTTTCTTCCACTTCTTCTTCGGTCGTAATTTGGCTAACATGCTTTATAAAATGTACCGGAACATGTAATAAGTTTATAAGAAATAACTTAGGTTCAAAAATCATTAAAAAAGAAATAGCCTATTCAAATCTAAATTCTACAAGCTGATTTAGGCATTAAATAAAGATCAAGTAAGTATTAAAAGAAACATCACTCTTATCTTTGTCCAAGCTCGTAAATTTCAAATCTAAATTCTACAAGCTGATTTAGGCATTAAATAAAGATCAACTAAGTATTAAAAGAAACATCACTCTTATCTTAGTCCAAACTCGTAAATTTGAGCATGTACTGACCGAAAAATTATGCTTTAAAATATTACACAGAGGAAACCGCTGAAAAATCTGCCGAGCTAGGGTACTAGGTTGTTACAGAGTGGGATTGGGGTAGTTTGATTTGCCCATTGAACTTTAATACTTTTTCTTCTTTGGTAGTACATTTTTGCTTCTTGGGTAATGAATCTTACTTTTGTGAAGTGGTAACCTATTTAGGCAAGAGCCATCTTCTGAGTTTATGTAGGAACCAGATGTCATCTAGCGGTAGTCGTTCGTTTCATGTCGAACTTTTACGCTCTGTTCGCGTTTAGTATACGCCCTTCATAAATTCGTTCCATAATATTTTTTTTTCGCCACTAGATGCACTAGCATAAACTAAACAATGACATTCTATATGGTTAATTTGGCTGTTTTCAATTTCTCTTAGGCCTAACAATGTTTAAAACTAGTTAAAATGCCTCTAAGTGTGCTCTACCTAACTTTGTTTTTTCAAACTTCATCAGGTTTGTCATTCTGGCTTCAGACTTTAGTGCTGACTGCTGGTTGACTTTTTCAAGGGGCTAATGCGGGCTCGGTATCAACCGAAAGCCTAATCGCTTATTCCCCCTTCAGATAACTTATACCAAGATCTAACGTGTGATTGTTATTATTTCTCTAGCGCACCTGGCGGCAATTTGTCAGTGGATTTTGTGAAGGACTTATTAGCATATTTGATAACACATACGCGCAAGAAATATGAAACCAAAGAGGATGTGTGCGATGATAAATACTTTCAAGCCCAAGACAATGAGAAACATTACCTTCAGGAAAGCGCAAGGAAAAGTAAGATGTTGTTTCAGTTTTAGATTTTTTTGTTTTAATGTTTTTCTCTTGTTATTTCTTTCTGAAAGTAACTGTCACCTCTGTGAAGGTTGATACGGGTTCATATCGACTCTCTGGAGGTTGAATACGATATCGCAAGTATCTGAATACAATAATGAAACTGAATAAATAACTACCAAACAAACAACGAACCTTTTCAATCTTCGGCTTCGTCCGCGAGGGAATTTTTGAAAATAAACTGAACTGAATTGAATTGACATAGGACGATATGCATTACAAACCTGTTCGAAAAAAGGAACCTCCCTAGTCCCCTTATTTTTCCAGAAGTTTGAATGCTGCAAGGTCAGGTCAGACTATCAAAAGAAGAGTTATATAACGTTTCACGTTCGTGAGACTTGAAGCGCGCGACAAGAACAGGTTTGCATTGCAATGACGGAAACCGGCAACACTTTGCGTGGGCTGTCTAGCTTTGAAAGCGTCGTTACACGTTCATCCTCTAACAAACTACAGGAGTGTTGCATGAAGCTGCCACCCTAAACTCCTATTTTGGGGAAATGACTTAGGGAAAAAGAGTAAAGGTTGAAATAAAATTCAGTGGATTATCCTGAAAGGAAGCTTAGAACCTTCGCTTTCTGCTGGTACCATAGTTTACTTGTAATTGTTCTAGACTAAGCTGGAGAACACAAAAGAATATAGGCACCCAAGTGATCATGAAGTCGCCCACTTTGCTGAAAATGGTATTTTGCTACATGGTGAAGTTAGAAGCCAGCTGTTTGGTCAGAGAGGTTCCTTGACCTTTTGCAAATAACAAAATTTGCTGTTTTCTTGGAATTTGCATGATTTTTCTGGTGGTGGCAGCTTCATGATCCAAGGTGGCAGGATCATGTACCATGGCCAATTGGGGGGCGGGCGGTGCCATAGTAAGGGCAGCTTCATGCAACACTCCTGTAATCAAGTTCTGTTTATGGTCCATTTATACACTGGGTAAAATCCGAGCGTATTTTGAAATCTGAGCGTATTTTACGCAGGTTTTGAGCTTGAAAACATTTCTCGCAATACGGACGTATTTGAGAAATGGGTCCGTTTTGTATCTAAATACGTCCGTATTGCTAGAAATCTTTTCAAGCTCAAAACGTGCGTAAAATACGCTCGGATTTTAGGCAGTGTGTAAACCCACCATTACCTTGGATCGCCGGGAGGTAGTCCTCTATTACGGCATTCATTGTGGACGAGAGGAGACATGGGCGCCGATCTGGGGTAAGGTTGAGCCATCGACGACACCGGCCTCGTTCGCTGCTGCAGCAAGAGACTAGATGCAGAACTGTGTCGGGACCGTCCAGCAGGTGACAGAAATTGCTCACCATTGCTTTCGGTACACTAGAGAGAAAAGAGACAGATGAGCTAAATGTCGGAACCTTTACTAGCTCTCGAGATAAATCCCCACTGAGTACAAAGGGAATTCCCTGTGCAGACGTTTGCGCTGTCATAAGTTGCGTTTTTGCTTGCCTTGGACCATGCCTGCGGAACGCCGTTTTGCTTATAAGGCGTTTTCAAACTTCTTCGGCTTTAGCCGTTTTGCTAATAAGGTGTTTTTGCTACAACGGTCAAAGGAAAAAGTCCAAAGCCAGCGGCCAACGGTCAACGGACTCCTCTTCGCTTTTTTCCTCTGGCCTTGGCCTGTAGGTACTAGTTAGATAGAAAATCGAATAGCCTCATTGGAAACCTGTAGTTCTTTGCATATGAAATGGGAACTGGAAATGGCGGAAGGAATGGAAGAAGAGAAGTTTTTGGAAGTACCGAAGTACACAAATAAACTCTTTACTGTGAGATCTAAGCACTTTTGATTTTGTGTTCTATGTTGTACAGGAGAGCCCACAAAAGTTGGACCGTTTCAAATGTCAGACCCCTTGGAAAAAAGGGTTGAATGCAATTTTAATTTGTTTCAAACATGGGTCAGTGACTAAAGCTTTTGCCAAAGCTACTTGGGAGTTGCTTATAAGGCGTTTTTGTGTTTCAAACCCCAAGGCAAAGTCTAAGGGCTAAGGACTGAAAAAACGCCTAAGGTCAAAGTTCAAGGCAAGCAAAAACGCAACTATAGTTTTTCGGGAACAAGAGCGACCTGGAGACCCCTTTTGCGAGAATTCGACTTTAGGGGAGTATTCGCAAATCTAAACGGGATGTTTGAATTTTCACCAATAAAAAGTGCTGTGACCTGGAAACGATTTATCATGTAAAATTCAACAAAAATTAATGCACGCAGAGCGTAAGTGTTTTTTATATTTTTTCTTTCTTCGTGATTATACTGTAGATGGATCTATTAATTTTCATACTGGTAACCAGGGGCGTCACTATGGGGGGAGGGGGGGGGGGCTTCCCCCCCCCTAAAGGTCCTGAGAAAGTACTTTCGTCGGGCGAAGCCCCGCGAAAGTTCACTTGTTTGTCGGCGCGAAGCGCCGGCAAACACAGAAAAAATAATATTTTTTGCTTTTTATCAGGCATCGGTCGATTCGTCGGCACATCGGATGTTTTTATATGCAAGAAATAAAATCCTGCAAACGTTTGTCGGGCAAAACACTGAAGAAATCAAATTCTGCATGCTTTTGTCGTTCCTCGGTATTCTCGTCGGCACATCGGGTTCTTTTTATACAGAAGAAATAAAAACAAATTAAGTTTTTGTCGGGCGTCGGTCGACTCGTCGGCACATCGGGTTCTTTTATACGCAAGAAATGAAATCCTGCAAACATTTGTCAGGCAAAGCACTGGAGAAATCGAATTCTGCAGGCTTTTGTCGTGCCTCGGTTCATCGGCACATCGGGTTCTTTTTATACATAAGAAATCCAGAAGAAATATTTTTTTATGCTTTTGTCGGGCTTGTCGGTCAACTCGTCGGCATATCGGGATCTACTTATACGTAAGAAATCAAATTTTGCAAACTTTGTCGGGCGCACCCAGGAAGTTTAAGTTTCATTGGCACAAGGGGTTATTTTTACACGTATGAATCAAGTTCTGTACAGTCTAGTCGAGCAAAACACAGAACAAATCAAATGCTCGATGGTTTTCTCGGGCGTCGGTATTTTCGTCGGCACATCGGGTTCTTTAAAAAAAAAAAAAAAACAAGAGCTACGAGCTCATATGGCACTTGTTACGAGTAGGCACGGCTCGGTTATGTCAATGATATATCTAGTGTTTGCTAGGTGTCTTCCCACCAAGTTTCATCTCGACCCTCCACTCATAGCGTTTTCCAATATTTCCGGTTCTCCCCTCCAGCTCCCCCCAAAAGTCACCGGATCCGGTCCGGATTTTAAGTGGGTCGTCTGAGGCATGAGATCTTTCCAAATATCAAGTTTCATCGAGATCCGGTCACCCGTTCAAAAGTTATAAATACCTCAAGATTCCGGATTCCCCCTCCCTCCACTCCCCCGACAGTGCCCGAATCGGCTCGGTTATGTCAATGATGTATCTAGTGTTTGCTAGGTGTCTTCCCACCAAGTTTCATCTCGATCCCTCCACTCATAGCGTTTCCCAAGATTTCCGGTTGCCCCCTCCGGCTCCCCCAAAAGTCACCGGATCCGGTCCGGATCTTAAGTGGGTCGTCTGAGGCATGAGGTAGTTCCAAATATCAAGTTTCATCGAGATCCGGTCACCCGTTCAAAAGTTATAAATACCTCAAGATTCCGGATTCCCCCTCCCTCTACTCCCCCCACAGTACCCGAATCGGCTCGGTTATGTCAATGATGTATCTAGTGTTTGCTAGGTGTCTTCCCACCAAGTTTCATCTCGATCCCTCCACTCATAGCGTTTCCCAAGATTTCCGGTTGCCCCCTCCAGCTCCCCCCAAAAGTCACCGGATCCGGTCCAGATTTTAAGTGGGTCGTCTGAGGGATGAGATCTTTCCAAATATTAAGTTCCATCGAGATCCGATCCCCCGTTCAAAAGTTATAAATACCTCAAGATTCTGGATTCCCCCTCCCTCTACTCCCCCCACAGTGCCCGAATCGGCTCGGTTATGTCAACGATGTATCTAGTGTTTGCTAGGTGTCTTCCCACCAAGTTTCATCTCGATCCCTCCACTCATAGCGTTTCCCAAGATTTCCGGTTGCCCCCTCCAGCTCCCCCCAAAAGTCACCG
Source organism: Branchinecta lynchi (assembly GCA_023053575.1). Lineage (NCBI taxonomy): Eukaryota > Metazoa > Arthropoda > Branchiopoda > Anostraca > Branchinectidae > Branchinecta > Branchinecta lynchi. The sequence continues at coordinate 9,184,849 of JAKZAP010000001.1, forward strand.
GATCCGGTCCAGATTTTAAGTGGGTCGTCTGAGGGATGAGGTCTTTCCAAATATCAAGTTCCATCGAGATCCGATCACCCGTTCAAAAGTGATAAATACCTCAAGATTCCGGATTCCCCCTCCCTCTACTCCCCCCACAGTACCCGAATCGGCTCGGTTATGTCAATGATGTATCTAGTGTTTGCTAGGTGTCTTCCCACCAAGTTTCATCTCGATCCCTCCACTCATAGCGTTTCCCAAGATTTCCGGTTGCCCCCTCCAGCTCCCCCCAAAAGTCACCGGATCCGGTCCGGATTTTAAGTAGGTCGTCTGAGGCATGAGGTCTTTCCAAATATCAAGTTCCATCGAGATCCGATCACCCGTTCAAAAGTTATAAATACCTCAAGATTCCGGATTCCCCCTCCCTCCACTCCCCCTCACAGTGCCCGAATCGGCTCGGTTATGTCAACGATGTATCTAGTGTTTGCTAGGTGTCTTCCCACCAAGTTTCATCTCGATCCCTCCACTCATAGCGTTTCCCAAGATTTCCAGTTGCCCCCTCCAGCTCCCCCCAAAAGTCACCGGATCCGGTCCGGATTTTAAGTGGGTCGTCTGAGGCATGAGGTCGTTCCAAATATCAAGTTTCATCGAGATCCGATCACCCGTTCAAAAGTTAAAAATACCTCAAGATTCCGGATTCCCCCTCCCTCCACTCCCCCCACGGTGCTCTGATCGGGGAAGTGACTATTTCCAACTTAATCATTTGGGGTCCCTGATATGCCTGCCAAGTTTTATCATCCTAGCTTATGTGGAAGTGCCCGAACTAGCAAAACCTGGACAGACCGACAGACCGACAGACCGACGGACGGACAGAAATTGCGATCGCTATATGGCACTTGGCCGAAGGGCAAGTGCCATAAAAAAAAAATCAAATTCTCTAACTTTTTTATCGGGCGCATGCCGAAAGTTCAAGTCTCGTCGGTACATCGGCTTCAATATACGCGTAAAAAATAAAGTTCTTTACAATCTTGTCGGGCAAAACACAGAAGAAATCGAATTGTGAATGCTTTTGTCGGGCGTCGATGTTCTTGTCCGCACACCGGGTCTTTTATACGTAAGAAATCAAATTCTGCAAACATTTGTCGGTCGCAAATTTTTCAGGAAAAATACAGATTAAAAAAAAATTCGCCGGCGTTGCTTAGTTCAACTTGTTCTGGGTACAGTCGTTGGAAGCTTCGCTTCTTAGCAGAAGTTAAAACGAAAAGCCGAATATGTGAAATTAAATATATGTTTTTACATCAAAGGAACAATGTCAACTGATACATTACAGTAAGTTTTACACAAAATTTCGCCTGCGGCGCATTTTGTAGTATTCCCTATTTGGAAGAATGGTGTATCATTTAGTTTTCCTTTTAGGATAGAAATACTTGGGGTTTGAAAAACGTTAAAAGCCGGAAATTGTATGGTACTATAGCTGAATTTTCCGCAAAAAAAAAACAGATTAAAAAAGTTTCGCCTGCGGCGCTTGGTTTAACTTGCCTTGGTACAGTCGTTGGAAGCTTCGCTTTCTAGCGAAAGTTATAATGAAAAGCCGAATATGTGAACTTTAAAATTCGAAATTATACCAAAGGAATAACCTCAATTGATGCGTTGTTACAGTTAGTTCACACAAATTTCGCCTGCGGCGCATTTTGTAGTATTCTTTATTTAGAAGAACAGTGTTTCATTTAGCTTGGCGTTTTAGGATTGAAATTCGCTGAAACACGTTAAAAGCTAGAACTGTATGGTAGGTATAGCTAAATTTTTATAGAAAAAAAGGCAGATTTAAAAAATTTCGCCTACGGCGCTTTGTTTAACTTGTTTTTTGGTACAGTCGTTGGAAGCTTCGCTTTTTAGCGAAGGCTAAAATGAAAAGTCAGATATGTGAACTTAAAATACGAAATTACATCAAAGGAATAATCTCAACTGATGCATTACAGTTAGTTTTACCCCGATTCTATTCTGTGCTGGCGGGAAATGTACGCCGTTGCCGCGAAGCGGCAACGGCGTGTTTTGTCGGCACATTTTTTAGTCCGTCGTCACAAACCGGACGTCCCCCCCCCCCCCAAAGGTAAAAGGCTAGTGACGCCCCTGCTGGTAACACCCTTCTATCGGCAGCAGACTCCGTGTTCTCAATACACTGTCACATCAGACACCTTCATAAAATTTAAGCAAGGATGCGCAATTCCAACAGATATGAGATAAAACACTATTTATTTACGTCACAGAATATTTCCGTTATGACCATTCACTAGCTGTTCTTTCGCTAAAAGAAAGGTGCTAACCCAATTTAGGTTGTATTCCTTTTTGCAGACTTTTTTGCGTTTCAGGTTTCTGATTTCGAAATTTAAGCTCCGCATACCTACGATTTTCGTTGCAGAGCTTAACGATTGTTAAAGTTCAATAGGCACATCAAACTACCCCAATCCCACTCTGTAACAACATAGGAACAATGCTTACCCCCTAGATCAGCAGCTTTTTCAACAGTTTCCTCTCTGTGATTTTTCAAAGCGTATTATTTTGGGCCAGTACATTCTCAATTTACTAGCTTGGACAAAGATAAAAGTAATGTTTCTTATAATACTTAGTAGATCTTTAGCATAAATCAGCTTGTATAATTCAGACTTGAATAGGTTATTTGTTTTTGAATGATTTTTGTAGCTATGTTATTTTTTGCATATTCTGGTACATTTTATAAAGCAAGCTAATCAAGCTTCACAACACTATTCCACAAAGAAAAACTTTTAATAGTCACTTTAAGCCATGGCACTTCTGATGAGACTCTAGAACAATCAGGTAAACTGCATCTGCGGCTTTGACTTTGGTGACATTTCAAATATATCCTTTTCTATCAAGCATTGCTGGGAGTTTTGTCAATTTCCTGCCACGATATCCCAGCTCCTAAGACTTGGATCGCCGAAATGCCAGAGAGGTAAAGACAAGGGATAACAAGAAAACGGCCGATTTTCGTAGCGCCTTCTAAAGGAAGTCGGAAATGTTTATTTGTGAAGCATTTAATACAAAGTAAAGCCTTAGAAGTGTCCATTGTGCTTTAACTATTTTGTAACGATGGCTGGTGAGCATCGTTGGGAAAAGTTATACAATTGTAGGATTGGGAAAAATTAACTATCATTAAAGCAGTTAGCTCCGCCCGGAAATAAAGTTGACGATTGTTAAAAACTTTTTAAGTTTCTGGAACGCAACCTTAGTGTATGTTCTACAAAAGCGCAACACTTAAAAGGCTATATAACACAACTTTCTCTATCATAAACAGATAAGTCTGTTACCTCATATACGCTGAAAGCACACATCATTGTGTAAATGTTGCGGAAGTTCTGACAGTATATTCCGTAGAGCGTAATCAATTCATTCATTCAGTACTGTATATATGTTTCTCTCTCTAACGGCGGTAGCCGACAAATACTCGAGCCGTGTCCTGGGAAACGTATTGCGTGTTGGGAAGAAACAAGGATGTGTCAAAGGAAGTCGTTCAACTTCGCGACCAACACGTTACTCGCGTGTCAGTCTCGCAAAGGAGGAAACAATGAAAAAGAAAACACGCAAACGAGGTATCAACCAAGCTACTTTCGCCCTGACTGCCATCCGATTTCAAAGATAAGTCGGTTCCGGAAGGACGATGCACGATTGTTCGTAAAAGTCTGTGAATACATTTATTCATTTAGCCAACTTTCGGTTTAGTTTGGCCACTGGCCACTAAGAACACGAGCTACGATTTCATCTGTCCCCTATTACGGACGTAGCTACCGTAAATTGTGCATGGCGAATTTCTTAATTCACATTCTGTCAACGCCCCTATTTCTACAGCAGATTGGATCTCGACGATTTTCTCAAGGCGCTGACAGACCACCAGGGTCCTTTATACACTGTCAGAAGTTTCATAACAGACAGCACAAGGATGCGCGATGTTTTCACAGACCATGCGTAACAAACAACACTAGGGATATTATATATGGTGTCTGAAAACGTTATGCATAACAAGCATTGCCAAGAAGCAAGTCAGCAGATACTTTTTTGGCTCTTCACGGCAATGCTTGATCTGCATAAAATTTCATGCACAACGTTTTCAAACACAAAAGATAACATCCCAAGTGTTGCCTGTTACGCATTATCTGTTGAAACCGCGCATCCTTGTGTTGTCTGTTATGAAACTTCTAACAGTGTACCATACAAGTTTCATCGCAGTCACCTACACATGCCACATACCCCCCCCCCCCCTTCCAAATCTAGCAATCGTGGTGCGATGCCTCCTGAGCTCGTATCCCGCCAGACCTGAGAATGGCACATCTAGGACATGTGACCTATTTACCATCCAATTTTAATTCCAACCACTTCATCCCCTGCTTTCCCCACCATGGCCGGATGCCGGTCTGACCCATAAATAGAAAATTTTCATCCTCTTAGCTTCCGTGGAACTGCGAGAAGTAGCAAAAAACTGGGCAGAGCGACAGACGGACAGAAAAAGAGAACCTATGTATGGCACTTGAGCGGAAGACTGCAAGTTCCAAACAAGACCAAAGATTCCGATGGGATTACAAACATTTTGATATTTGATCCAGACAATTGGGCCTTGTAGATATCCTTGTAGACTCCTTAAACATTTTAACATTTTCCGGTTTCAGCCGGATTTCGGTTGAACTATACATCAGGTGAGAAAATGATTGTCATATATGGATTCAGCACGTTTTCTTACCCATAAACCAAATATCTAATCAAATTCAATACAACTTTTACTGTTAACAAATTTTCCGGTTTTGGCCGGATTCTGGGCGAACTACTTGTCATATTCGTACTCATCATGTCTCCTTACCCCTAAATCGACTATCTCATTACCTTTAAAACAAAAAAATCGCACCTTAATTTGAAACCCCCCTCCCACCCCTAAATATACAGCTATGTGGCCCATCTTCGAACGTGACATGTACTTCGACCCAAAGGATCCTCACACCAAGTTTGGGCAAAATGTCTCAATCCCTTCGAGAGTTTCCGTGCTAACAGACATATGGACGGAGAGACGGACGGATGTACAGAAGAAAAACTTTACGAAGTCATATGTATCAAGTCACTTCACATCCCGGAAATCGATAAAGTATTGCGTCACATAAACACGTAAAGCCGTTGTTTCAGTCAATGCTTTGTATTCCATCCAAATACAATCGTGATGGTCTGAAGGACTAAGGCAGTTTTTTTTTCTTGAAAGGGAGCCCCCACGAAACAAGACCAAAGGTTTCAATGGGATCACTACAATTTAAAATTTGATCCAGACAATTGCGTCTTGTCATCCAGTCTTCGCCAGACTCCTCGAACATTTTACTGTTAAATTTGTTTACATTAAAACAATGGCTAATCGTCTGAGAAAATTAAGTTCAGGTATGGATTCAGCATGCGTGGGCATTTACCCCTATACGTCATATCTACTTTGACGAAATTGATAGAAACTTCCTGCCTTAACTTCTGCCAAATTTCCAGTTTCAGACAGATTCCGGGTGAACTAGTTGTACGACAATACCAAAGCTCAAAACGAATTCAGCATATCTTCTTACTCCTATATCGAACCCCTAACCAACTTCAGATATACTTTTAACAAATTTTCATGATTTGGCCGGGTTCCGAGCGAACTTTTTGTCTGACTAGAAAATAAGTTTCAGATATGGATTCAGCATGTCTCCTTACCCCTAAATCGACTCTCATTAGCTTTATAAAACTATTTTTTTGTCATTTAATTTCAAAACCCTCCCCCAAATATAAAGCGATGGGGCCCATCTACGAACTTGACCTGTACTTTGACCCAATGGATCCTTACACCAAGTTTCAGCAAAATATTCAATCCCTTCGAGAGTTACCGTGCTAACATGCAGACGGACGGAAGGAAGGATGGACAACTTTACCCCGTCACTTACGTTTTGGCATTCCAAAAACTGTAAATTCGCTAGTATTCTATACGTGCGTGACAGACGCTGATTTTATTTTATATTATTTGTATGGCTGATAATCGCTTCTGTTTTATAAATATTAGTATACCCGTGCTGTTTTGGCAATAAGCTTCTACAAACCACAATAATTTTGGTATGGCACTTAGGCTACCGCAGCCTTCGGTCCAATTGCCATTTCAGCGATCGTATGTCAGTCACACTTTTTGCATTTCCAGCTCTTTCGCACAAGCTAGGGGGATGAGATTGGAGCACCCTAATGTTGCCGGATATCTTTTCCGCATTCGATCATCCGTGGAGGTGGTGGAGGGAGGGGAAGCCTGGGTCCTAGTGACACGCCCAAGTTGCAAACGTATGAACCTGAAGTGAAACTTGATGGGTTATAAAAGGAGATGCCCCAGATGTGTTACTATGTGCCCCCAGCCTGGAACGAGAAGAGCGACTGAGACGAAACTTGGTTGACCCTATCCGACCTCGGTATGTGGAGTTGGAGGGGGAGGGAGGTAGAGGTACAGTTTCTGTGTCTGTACCGCATCCGGCCACGATGGGGGGGGGGGGGGGTTCGAGCGGAATCCCGGAATTATTCTTTTTAGCACGCTAAGGACCAAACACTTGAGCGATTACGATGATATTGGTACAAAGGTCATACCATAGACGTAGGATTTTCGGTCCCGGCCGGACCCGAACTCAGTGGGCGGAGTCGGAGCTGAGTCGTTTGATTTACCGGAAATGCTTCAATTTGAATGAAAGTGGATTTGCTGTAAGCAGAGGTATAGATGTAATATTTCAATACCCCATTTTATCTTGCGAAAAGTGCGAATATTCGCTGAAAAAAACTTTGAAAAATTAACAATATAGCTGAAATATAAGGTGCTGAGCTAGAGTGTGTTGTTTCCGCAAATTTGCATATGTCAGACGACAACTGAGGAACTCGCTCAAGATTATGCTTCTTCTCTCACTCACTCACCCCGTATCCCTGACCAGAAGCATCCAACAAGTAGGAACATTTCCGGGTTAGCCGCAATTAAAACCTCAATATTTCCATCCTGTGTACACCAATTTAGCTTGACTGGAAGAAACATTTGGAATTTGTAAGAATAGGGTCTTTACTTCGTAAGAAACTCACAGGTTGAGGGGATTTGCGCTGCTAACAAAACAAGAGCTACGAGCTCATATGGCACTTGTTACGAGTAGGCACGGCTCGGTTATGTCAATGATATATCTAGTGTTTGCTAGGTGTCTTCCCACCAAGTTTCATCTCGATCCCTCCACTCATAGCGTTTTCCAATATTTCCGGTTCTCCCCTCCAGCTCCCCCCAAAAGTCACCGGATCCGGTCCGGATTTTAAGTGGGTCGTCTGAGGCATGAGGTCTTTCCAAATATCAAGTTTCATCGAGATCCGGTCACCCGTTCAAAAGTTATAAATACCTCAAGATTCCGGATTCCCCCTCCCTCCACTCCCCCGACAGTGCCCGAATCGGCTCGGTTATGTCAATGATGTATCTAGTGTTTGCTAGGTGTCTTCCCACCAAGTTTCATCTCGATCCCTCCACTCATAGCGTTTCCAAAGATTTCCGGTTGCCCCCTCCAGCTCCCCCCAAAAGTCACCGGATCCGGTCCAGATTTTAAGTAGGTCGTCTGAGGCATGAGGTCTTTCCAAATATCAAGTTCCATCGAGATCCGATCACCCGTTCAAAAGTTATAAATACCTCAAGATTCCGGATTCCCCCTCCCTCTACTCCCCCCACAGTACCCGAATCGGCTCGGTTATGTCAATGATGTATCTAGTGTTTGCTAGGTGTCTTCCCACCAAGTTTCATCTCGATCCCTCCACTCATAGCGTTTCCCAAGATTTCCGGTTGCCCCCTCCAGCTCCCCCCAAAAGTCACCGGATCCGGTCCGGATTTTAAGTAGGTCGTCTGAGGCATGAGGTCTTTCTAAATATCAAGTTCCATCGAGATCCGATCACCCGTTCAAAAGTTATAAATACCTCAAGATTCCGGATTCCCCCTCCCTCCACTCCCCCCCCCCCCCACAGTGCCCGAATCGGCTCGGTTATGTCAACGATATATCTAGTGTTTGCTAGGTGTCTTCCCACCAAGTTTCATCTCGATCCCTCCACTCATAGCGTTTCCCAAGATTTCCGGTTGCCCCCTCCAGCTCCCCCCAAAAGTCACCGGATCCGGTCCGGGTTTTAAGTGGGTCGTCTGAGACATGAGGTCGTTCCAAATATCAAGTTTCATCGAGATCCGATCACCCGTTCAAAAGTTAAAAATACCTCAAGATTCCGGATTCCCCCTCCCTCCACTCCCCCCACGGTGCTCGGATCGGGGAAGTGACTATTTCCAACTTAATCATTTGGGGTCCCTGATATGCCTGCCAAGTTTTATCATCCTAGCTTATGTGGAAGTGCCCGAACTAGCAAAACCTGGACAGACCGACAGACCGACAGACCGACGGACGGACAGAAATTGCGATCGCTATATGGCACTTGGCCGAAGGGCAAGTGCCATAAAAATATTGGGGAAAACCTTGTTCGCTCGCATATGTCTTCTTTTTTTCCCATCGCCGTCTACTGTTTCAACAAAGAATTTCCAGACTGTAGACTTTATCTAGCCATTTCTTCATGTGCCAGTGCTAAAAAAATAGATATTTATGCGATATCTTAAATTAAGTTTGCCAAACAAGCTTGAGGGGGCTCCGAGGAATCTGTAGAGCTCCTTCGAATGTGCTTCAAGCGTTTGACAATACTAAGAGATTTTTCTGACACGGAATTTCCCATGTTGAAGACGTTGCCAAACGTACTAAACGGGGGATTTTCGAGTCCCGGAGTCCCCGATTAAAAATACTGAATAGATCTAGTAAGAAGTCTCTGTTATCGAAATCGAGACTGGTCCTGTGTTCCGCGCATGAATATTTTTCTTTTTTCATTTTTTTTCCACTTCTTACCTTATTGATTATTATAATACACTTTCAATTGAAAAAGAAAGAAACAAGACCAAAGGTTTCGACGGGATCCCAAAAATTCAATATCTGATCCAGACAACAGGGTCTTGTCTTAGCCAGATCCAGTCTTCGCCAGACTCCTTGAACATTTTTACAATTAAAATTCAGAAACAGATTAAGGCAAAATAGCTAATCACCTGAGAAAACCAAGTTCAGATTTGGATTCAGCATGTGTGTTTACCCCTATCATATCTGTTTTGACGAAAACTTCCTGCCACTTCTGCTAATTTCCCGGTTCCGGCCGAACTCCAGAACTACTTGTCCGGCGAAAAAAGAAAGCTCAAACACGAAATCAGGGCATCTTCTTTCCCCAGTAATGAACATCTAATCAACTTCAAATAGAAATTTAGCTTATAACAAATTTTCCGATTCCAGCCGGATTCCGGTCGAACTATATGTCCGGGTAAAATATGATTGTCATGCAGGGACTCAGCATCTCTTCTTACCCCTAAATCGCTTATCTAATCAACTAGAAATAAAACTTTGACTTCCAACAGTTTTCCGGTTTTGGCCGGATTCCGGACGAACTATACATGTCCGGGTAGAAACTTGTTTTCACATAAGTGTTCAGCATGTCTTCTTGCCCTAAATCGAACATCTAATCAACTCTAAATAAAACTTTTAATTTTGACAAACTTTCCGGTTTGGGCAGGATTCCGGTCGAAATACTTGTCCGTCGAGAAAATAGTTTTCACGATCGTCTTCAGCATGTCTTCCTACCTCTAAAGCGAACATCTAATCAACTTCAAATAAAACTTTTACTTTCAACAAACTTTCCGGTTTGGGCCGGATTCCGGGCGAAATACTTGTCCGTCGAGAAAATAGTTTTCACCATCGCCTTCAGCATGTCTTCCTACCCCTAAATCGAACATCTAATCAATTTCAAATAAAACTTTTACTTTCAACAAACTTTCCGGTTTGGGCCGGATTCCGGGCGAAATACTTGTCCGTCGAGAAAATAATTTCCACCATCGTCTTCAGCATGTCTTCCTACCCCTGAATCGAACATCTAATCAACTTCAAATAAAACTTTTACTTTCAACAAACTTTCCGGTTTGGGCCGGATTCCGGGCGAAATACTTGTCCGTCGAGAAAATAATTTTCACCATCGTCTTCAGCATGTCTTCCTACCCCTAAATCGAACATCTAATCAACTTCAAATAAAACTTTTACTTTCAACAAACTTTCCGGTTTTGGCCGGATTCCGGGCGAACTACTTGTCCGATGACAAAATGGTTTTCACCATCGTGTTCAGCATGTCTTCTTACCCCATAATCGACTATCACATTAGCTGTTTCAAAACATTTTGTTTGTCCCTTAATTTGAATCCCCTCCCCCACCCCTAAATGTAGAGCTACAAAGCCCATCTACGAACTTGACTGGTCCGACGACCCAACGAACCCTCACACCAAGTTTCATCAAAATATCTCATTCCCTTCGAGAGTTATCGTGCTTACAGACGGACGGACGGACGGACAGACGGACAACTTTTGCGATGTCATAGGTATCCCTCCACTTACGTTTTGGGATCCCAAAAAGACGTAAAATAAGGTCACATGGATCATGTGCATATTCTCAACAAAACACCCGATGGTGCTGCAGACCGATATGCGGATTCTGTAAAATTAGTAAGTGCACCTGACTGACACCTGGTGTACATGGGTTTCACAAGTAAGAAATCCCTCTGATTTATCCAAGCATTGTTATTTCTCATAAGCTTACTGTTTAGGGTAGTTAAGGATAGGTTATTTCTGATTTAACGCCAGCGTTCATCAAGCCTAATGAACAGAAGAATCTAATTTTGTAAGACCAACAAGAATTTCCGCCTTCAGTTATGAAGTCGTGGTCCATACCGATCCCGTTTTTTCCAACCTACTAATCAAATGAAATAGGATCTCCAATCACAAATAATTCCCCCTTCTTTTTTTTTTATCGTGTGTAACGAATCCCTCGTCTCGAATTTACGCTCTAATTTGCTCTAATTGAAAGCATTGACTAAGATTTTGTTCCCTCCCGATATGACTTAGTAGTCTAGGAGGCGCAAATCTCCCGAAAACTGCAGCGAAAATTGCATTTCTCTTGCGAAAATTTGATTTTTGATTTAATTTTACAATATATCCCAGTTTTACGCAACTTTCGAGACGCCTCCGAATAGTTTGCGAGAGGCCTCTAACTTTGCGAAAATTTGACTGAATTTCAGTTGCAAAATTCGCTTCTTACATCTATAAGCACAGGTGTTCTAAATGTGTAATTTTCGAGTCCTAACCGTTTCCGGGAGAGTTGGAGACGGGGGGGGGGGGGGGGCAAGCCTATGGACGAAACGGATGGAGGAATGATGAAACTTCGTCATCCGCTTTAAATGCCCCATTCTGGGACCCGGGCCGGATCCAACCTCGGTGGGCGAAGTCATCCAGCCACCGTGCTCGCAGTTGGAGGACGGTGTCCGACATGTCGCGGAAATACAATTTTCATAATGAACAATGATCCGATTCTGAACAATGATCCGATTGGAGTGGGACGTGATGGGCGGCAGGAGTAGATGACGTGCATGTGACACAGATTACGGAGACAAATTTAAAATATTCAGCGCATTACGAAACTACCATCAAGAAAACTACAAGAATTGTGAATCTTATGAGAGGACATTCACGTTTAAGGGCAATTCCCTATTTTATTTAAGGCACTAGCTCGCCCACTAACTGAATATGACCACGCAACAACAAGGCCCTTCTATAAGGATATTATTGCCATTGAACAAGTTCAAGAGCAACAAGTGCCAGCCATTCGCCATCTGCCTTAATAAAAGCGGCTTAAAAAATAACAATTACGCAGTTTATCATACAGATTTCTACGAGGTGATTTGATTGAAACTTTTAAAACTTGTCATAGTTATTATGATAACATAAGGCCTGATGATCTCCTCACTTTCAACACAACGGTCTCAGAGGACACAACTTGAAACTGAGTGGTAAGAAATTCCGAAAAGACATTGGAAAATGGATCTTTAGAAACCGAATAGTAGAATACTGGAATAATCTCCCAGAAACTGTTGTAAGTGCCGAAAATATCAACCAATTCAAAGGAGGTGTCGACTACCACCAGGCTGAAATTCAATTTATTATGTAAAGTGTCCCGAGAAATGTATAGAGGCGAAAGTCTTTTTATTGCAATTACATTATTTTCTGCCATTCTAGGGCCCGGGCCGGCTGCCGACCTCGGTGTGGGGAGTTGGAGGGCGTATCGGACATGTCACATATGGATAAGTGCGGCCCATCCAGATCCGCATACGGATAAGTGACCCAAGTAGAGCGAAACTTTATGTGCGATACGAGTTGTCCAAGGTATTATGTTTATCAGTCCTCATTAACATTCTTGCACAGTTTTCCGTAACAAGCGCCATATGAGCTCGTCACTCTTGTTTTGTGGATAAGTTAACGTTCGAAGGAACGCATTCGTATTTTCGTTGAAGGTATACACCTGCTGGCTCACCCAGCGACACGTTAACTGCGTTTTTGATCGAAGTTCGAGGCACCTTCAAATCCGAAGATCTCTTGTTAAATAAAGTTAGATCACCGTCCCCTTGTCGTCGTAGCCAGTCAACGTGGACTATCAGTAAAAACAAAACTTAGCGTTTTGGCACTAAATCTGATCTTGTTTGTTTTTTTAGCACTACCACAATCTGTATCTTTAACGTTCGCCGTTATTTTATTTTTTTCTCCTTTTCTTTCAAACTTCGAACGTCGAACTTGGTGAGCTAGCAAGTCTGAAGTTTGCGTGCAAGGTGGGCGAAATGAAAACCGGGCAAGGATCGCAGGAGTAAACAAAAAAAAACAACTTAAAACAGTAAACTTCGATGTGGTTTGAAAAGGGAAATTAGGCAACCGGCCAATTCAGCGGCCATCAAAATTTCGATAAAAAAAAGCAGCTATTCCCGAACGAAAAGATCTAGACTAGCGACCGGCATTTACCTACAAATCTTAACCTCACTGGCGCTGTGGTTACTGCTGCTCCTGGAACCAGACTTACCCTTCAATAGTTTAAAGTATTAGTTGTGAAGCCAGGTATACTCATCCACGAAGCATGCTGGAGCGGGGGCTGTTAGTATCAGCGGCTGTAGGGTTAAAGGAGTAGCTTGAATTTGGTCACCTCTCCGTGTTCACGAATATCTCATCAGAAGAAGCGTGTCGAGCCACTTCATTGCCTTGGTGGCGGTCGGGCTGGCGTTCGCCGTGTTTCAGGTTCAGACTGGGGGAGTTCGGCCAAGGGTGGGAGATTCTTTTGGGATTGTATTTTTGGTTCGGGGGGAGGGGGGGTCGCCGGAACCCACTGTTTTGCAACATATGAAGTTGGTCTTACCTGATTTCGCATATGGACTGGAGTTTGTCGGGGTGAGACAAAAGGGGAGGCCACAGGAGTATGTCGCGGCGATATAGGTGTGAAATCGAACGCTCGCCGCCTCGTGTTCGGACTCGAGGGGACTTCGTCCTAGAAATAATTGCTTTATTAATTTAATTATGTTTTTATTTCAGAGTAGCGGGACGGTCTAGGTCAATTTTTTTAATTCAACCGCTCAAAAACTCGCGGTTAAAAATGCTAAAAATACTGTAAAATCCAAGCTCAATGAAAGGAACAAGGACTGAGCTGCAGAGAAGACACGGAACATAGATTGAGCTAACTGAAAAGCCAATTTATTCTTGTATCACTTAACTGAATACACTACACTATCTGGATTATGTAAAGGGATTTTTTTTTATTTTTCACTATTTGCTCTAGAATGACATTCAGAATATCTGCGGCCATCCCCACAACGCAAAATTCTACTATGACTTAAAAAATTTGAATCTCAATCGAAACGCGCCTTTTCAGCGGCCACTGATCATCTTGGTAGGTAGCTAATTGCGTGAACACTCGTTTTTCGTAAATCGTATTCATTAAGCATGCAACACTGGTACAAGCGCATACACGTAGGCTACCATAAATCCGACAGGGAAATTCCATTACTTGAAATTCATCATTCGTGAATAGCCTCGTAACAACGAAGTAACGCATTTTTATTCGTAACTAGATTGTCCTATCTCAGCCCTTTTCAGTTAAACTTTAAAGACAGGCTCAAATACGATAACTCTGCTAAAAACCACCTGTACTATCTGTTTCGTGAATTATAGTAGATGGCGATGCGCCTCGTACGGCCTTGCAAACCATCTATCAAGTTTAGCTTTAAATTGTGCCGGACAAAGTTTTCATTCTAAGTGATTTTTTTTTCTTTTATGTAACAATTGTATATATTCAAGTATTTTACTCAGTTATTCAAGTATTTAAATGTAATGGTCGACGTATTTAGTGCCATGTCGGCGCTACGAGTTGGATCAATAAACATATCTATCTATCTATCTATCTATCTTATGTAAACTTCGATTCGAATCGTTTCTTAAAAACCCAACTTCATAGCTTCCGTGAAAGATGCTAAACAAAATCGAAAAAAAAAATTTCACGGTTTTTCTTGATCAGCTAGTTACCTCTCCAAGATGATGTGCGAGGGATACATAAATTTCGGTTGCACTTCCGGGAAACTCGTCCTCAGCGAAAAACAAATCTCAATCATAAAATCCACCACAATAACAACAGAAAAACGATGCGGAACCAACAAACAATAAGACGACATGCAACTAAAAACCAGAAGAACGATGCGGACTGAACGACATGCAGATAAACGTAAAATAACGAAAGATAAAATGTGCGTGTTCGAAGTTTAAAATCGGTGATTATTTACAATTCTGTGGATATTTACAATTTACTGCTTGTATGCATAACCCTCCGTCTGGGAAAGCGCAGAAGCTTTCATCCAGAAAACGGCCAACTCCAAAAATCCATAATATTTTACAAACACTTCGAATAAAACCTTCCACAGAAGTTCTGTGGAAGGTTTTATTCGAAGTATTGTATTTACTGCATACAAGCAGTAAATTGTAAATATACATAGAATTCAGAATGGTAAATAATCAGATTTGTACCTATACACTTTGAAAAAGCACATTTTGTCTTTCGTTATTTTACTTTTATCTACATGTCGTTCAGTCCGCATCGTTCATCTGGTTTTTAGTTACACAATGTCTTATTTTTTGTTGGTTTCGCATCGTTTTCCTGTTGTTATTGTGGTGGATTTTATGTATTTAGTTCTGTTTTTCGCTGAGGAAGGTTTGCCAGAAGTGCAAGTTTTGTAGTGGTAACTATAGCTGATCAAGAAAAAACAAGAGCTACGAGCTCATATGGCACTTGTTACGAGTAGGCACGGCTCGGTTATGTCAATGATATATCTAGTGTTTGCTAGGTGTCTTCCCACCAAGTTTCATCTCGATCCCTCCACTCATAGCGTTTTCCAATATTTCCGGTTCTCCCCTCCAGCTCCCCCCAAAAGTCACCGGATCCGGTCCGGATTTTAAGTGGGTCGTCTGAGGCATGAGGTCTTTGCGAATATCAAGTTTCATCGAGATCGGTCACCCGTTCAAAAGTTATAAATACCTCAAGATTCCGGATTCCCCCTCCCTCCACTCCCCCGACAGTGCCCGAATCGGCTCTGTCATGTCAATGATGTATCTAATGTTTGCTAGGTGTCTTCACACCAAGTTTCATCTCGATCCCTCCACTCATAGCGTTTCCCAAGATTTCCGGTTGCCCCCTCCAGCTCCCCCCAAAAGTCACCGGATCCGGTCCGGATTTTAAGTGGGTCGTCTGAGGCATGAGGTCGTTCCAAATATCAAGTTTCATGGAGATCCGGTCACCCGTTCAAAAGTTATAAATACCTCAAGATTCCGGATTCCCCCTCCCTCCACTCCCCCGACAGTGCCCGAATCGGCTCGGTCATGTCAATGATGTATCTAGTGTTTGCTAGGTGTCTTCCCACCAAGTTTTATCTCGAATCCCTCCACTCATAGCGTTTCCCAAGATTTCCGGTTGCCCCCTCCAGCTCCCCCAAAAGTCACCGGATCCGGTCCGGATTTTAAGTGGCTCGTCTGAGGCATAAGGCCTTTCCAAATATCAAGTTCCATCGAGATCCGATCACCCGTTCAAAAGTTATAAATACCTCAAGATTCCGGATTCCCCCTCCCTCCACTCCCCCCACAGTACCCGAATCGGCTCGGTTATGTCAATGATGTATCTAGTGTTTGCTAGGTGTCTTCCCACCAAGTTTCATCTCGATCCCTCCACTCATAGCGTTTCCCAAGATTTCCGGTTCTCCCCTCCAGCTCCCCCCAAAAGTCACCGGATCCGGTCCGGATTTTAAGTGGGTCGTCTGAGGCATGAGGTCTTTGCGAATATCAAGTTTCATCGAGATCGGTCACCCGTTCAAAAGTTATAAATACCTCAAGATTCCGGATTCCCCCTCCCTCCACTCCCCCGACAGTGCCCGAATCGGCTCTGTCATGTCAATGATGTATCTAATGTTTGCTAGGTGTCTTCACACCAAGTTTCATCTCGATCCCTCCACTCATAGCGTTTCCCAAGATTTCCGGTTGCCCCCTCCAGCTCCCCCCAAAAGTCACCGGATCCGGTCCGGATTTTAAGTGGGTCGTCTGAGGCATGAGGTCGTTCCAAATATCAAGTTTCATGGAGATCCGGTCACCCGTTCAAAAGTTATAAATACCTCAAGATTCCGGATTCCCCCTCCCTCCACTCCCCCGACAGTGCCCGAATCGGCTCGGTCATGTCAATGATGTATCTAGTGTTTGCTAGGTGTCTTCCCACCAAGTTTTATCTCGAATCCCTCCACTCATAGCGTTTCCCAAGATTTCCGGTTGCCCCCTCCAGCTCCCCCAAAAGTCACCGGATCCGGTCCGGATTTTAAGTGGCTCGTCTGAGGCATAAGGCCTTTCCAAATATCAAGTTCCATCGAGATCCGATCACCCGTTCAAAAGTTATAAATACCTCAAGATTCCGGATTCCCCCTCCCTCCACTCCCCCCACAGTACCCGAATCGGCTCGGTTATGTCAATGATGTATCTAGTGTTTGCTAGGTGTCTTCCCACCAAGTTTCATCTCGATCCCTCCACTCATAGCGTTTCCCAAGATTTCCGGTTGCCCCCTCCAGCTCCCCCGAAAGTCACCGGATCCGGTCCGGATTTTAAGTGGGTCGCCTGAGGCATGAGGTCTTTCCAAATATCAAGTTCCATCGAGATCCGATCACCCGTTCAAAAGTTATAAATACCTCAAGATTCCGGATTCCCCGTCCCTCCACTCCCCCCACGGTGCTCGGATCGGGGAAGTGACTATTTCCAACTTAATCATTTGGGGTCCCTGATACGCCTGCCAAGTTTTATCGTCCTAGCTTATGTGGAAGTGCCCGAACTAGCAAAACCTGGATAGACCGACGGACGGACAGAAATTGCGATCGCTAAAACAAAATATTTACACTAATTATTCACCCTGTTGAAAACCTCTGCAAAAAGCAGGCTCGAGTTTCTTCTGAACCTTCTACTTCCACGGAAATTTCATAAATAAGGACGAACCTATTTATGCATTAACATTATAATTCTGAATTCATCGCCTGTCGCTCATTTTTTCACCGTTCACTGCAGGATTCCCAAATTCCTTCCACGAGCTAATGAAACCATAGCAATGGCATGTTCTTGAGATTTAGGTTAAACTTGTACAAAGTTAATGGTTACGAATATTTTGAGTTTTCTTTAATTTTTACTAGCTTTCTTGCTTGAAATCGTGTTGTCACGAATGTTTGATGTCTGAAATCTTGCCCCCTTTTCACAGTGAGCCACGGTGGCTTGTTTACAGCAAAAGCTGAGCTTTGGGTAAGGATTCGTCCAGTATTCGATATGGATTTTAAAGACAAATGGGTGTTACAGAGACCCAACTCCTAAATGCAGAAAGCAACGGGAATAGGGAGTCGCCGAATTTGGGATTCCAGCCGGGACTCAAACAATCTTTCATCTTTTAGAAGTTAATTGCACATGCATAGGTTTTCACAGACACGTCATCGCACGGATAGCTGGGGCAGTTCCGGGTAGCATTCGTCGGTGCGGTGGGTCTGGGAAATTCGCATTTACAATGCCAAAAGTGAATGTTTCATCCTTATTAACAACTATGCCGATCCCTGTAGCTCTCCATGAGACATGATAGGAGTTTTTAAATGAGGGAACAAGACGTTATTGGCTGGGGATGTTGTTGTATACATTGTTTTATCTTATCTGCTGAGACGGACTGCTTTGGAGTGTCAATAACTATCGTATACGTATATCATACCTCCACGAAGCTGACATGCTTCGAGTTGCTCTGCACCTCCTCCTCCGCCGTAGACAAGTTGTGCTCAAGCAATATTCTCAACTGGGACAGCTGGCTTGCATTCGAATGCTGGTCGAGCTTCGGACCTCCGAGGCCCATCATCACATCCGAATCCGTGGACCCTGTGTGGTTTTCTCCCTGGGCAAAAGGGACGGGGCAAAGGGGGGAGGCTGCGTGATTGGAAGCGACTGACTCCTGGCTCGTTTGCATGTTTTCGTGCTGAATCTGCAAAGAGGGATCAGTCGCATCGGAAAGAAGCGGATCAGAACAAACGGCATCGTGGTCCTGCAACAGTTTCTGGTAAGTCCAAACCCTCAGAAGTTATCCAGCCGAGGGCACACAATAACTACTTACAAAAGCAGAGTCCCTTGAAGAGCACGGCTGGTTCCCAGAGATTCCCAATAAGCTCAGACTCCGTAGGGACAAGTGGTAGTAGATTTACTGCAATAAAATAATATTACAGCTGCGTTCACGATTGGTTGTTACTTTACCATTATATTTTTTGGCTACCTGAAGCTTCCTTAACTACTTTAATTCATAGTTCAGAGCGGGCTTATGCTTTCTTGTGCTCTTATTTTCGATTTGGGTTGCTATCTGCGACTCGATTCTGATAATTTTGAAATTAAAAATTTTGTAATTTTGAATGTCATTGTAATATCACGAATTAAATAAACTGATTGATAGAGCCAAATTTAGTCAGGAGATCGAATATCATACTGCTTTGAAAACCATCAGACAGGGTTTCGGCGATACTTCACCAACAGAGACCACGGGCGAGTGTTCAACTGCCATCATTTGATTCAATAAAGTGAGGGGGGGGGGGGCGGGCAAACACTCAAGCAAACAATATGAGTTCCAATGACGGTGTACGAACATGTAATAAACTCACCCTGTCCTCAGTATCACAGACGTCTCTTTTGATGTGCAGCAGAGACGGGTCAACAAACCCTTGCGAGCTGCCAGCAAATGAATGTTCGGTACCACTTCGCGCCTAAAATAAAAACTTGTCGAAGAAACTGCCAGTTGGCAACCGAAGGAAAAACATAATATAAGTATGTCTTCATGCAGTCGGCAGTCGATTGCGTGAAGGGAGAAATAAAACACGTTTTCAAAAGCCGACGAAAACACTATAATCAGAAAAACAAGAGCTACGATCTCATATGGCACTTGTTAAGAGTAGGTGGTGTGAGAAGCGAGAAAGTATATCTGAGTATTTTCCCGGGAATTCCGATACCCCTCCCCACCGTTCTTGGATTCGGTCCAGACCCTAAGATATGTAGTCTAAGACATACAATCTTTCTACTTTCCCAGTTTCATTCAATTCACTTCCTCGTTTAACCCCTATGCGAGCCACAACATTTCCGGGACTCCCCCTCTAACTTCGCATTAGTAACATCTCCTCTTCCCGTCCATCAAACTTAATTCGAATCGGAGCATATCTGCAAAATTTCCGGTTCCCACTTTATCCTCCTCCAACCTTGGTCGGATCCGGTTCGGACGGCAAATGACAGATCTAGGCCTCATAGACTTTGTACTTTCCAACTTGCATCCCATTCTGCCAATCCGTTTGCTTTTTCTGCATGTCAAAAAGTTTCCAGACCCCCCCCCCCCCCACCATGGCTGCATGGGTTCGTACACAGGCTTTACATATCTAGGTCATCAGTTCTTATCACCCATAAAGTTTCACTTTAATCGCACCTTTTTTTCGCAACCTATGGAAGTCAGTAATTTCCAGATTCCTCCTCCCTCAACTCCCCGAAAAATGGTCGGATCCAGGAACTGAAGTCTTCCTGGGGCATTGTGTCGATTCTTTACTCTATTTGGTCGGGTCACTAATATGCCTGCCAAGATTTATCGTCCTTAGCACATCTGGAAGTATCCTAGCTCGCGATCACCGGAATTCCAGGAAACCCCCTCCAACTCCCCCCAAAGAGCCCCGACACCGATCCCTCGACACTAAGCGTTTTACAAAAATTCCGGTTCCCCCTTCCACCCCACCCCATCGGATCTGGTCCAGACTTGACAACGAACACCTGAGACAATAGCTCTTTCCACCTGCCAAGTTTCATCCAAATCCGATCTCCCATTCAAAAGTTATAAACGTCACTATATTCCGGATTCCCCATCCCTCCACTCCCTCCACGATGTTCGGATCGTGCAAACGACTATTCTCAAGTCGGTCTATTCGGATCCCTCATATTCCTGTCGAGTTTCAGCATCCTATTACACCAGGACGTACCGAACTCGCCCGACCCCCCCCCCCCCCCCCCCCCCCCCCCCCCCCCCACAACTCCCCCCACAGTGCCCAAACGGTCCGGTTATACCAAAGACGCATCTAGGCTTGTTCTTCCCACCAAGTTTCATCCCGATCCCTCCACTCTTGAGCGTTTCCCAAGATTTCCGGCTCCCCCCACCAATTCGCCCAAAGTCACCGGATCCAAAGATCCGGAAAAGTCAATGATCCAAAGTCACCGGAAGTGGGCCGCCCGAGACACGAGGTATTTTCAAATATCACGTTTCATTAAGATTCGATCCCCCGTTCAAAAGTTATAAATACCTCACGATTCCGAATTCCCCCTCCCTCCACGATGCTCGGACCGGGGAAGTGACTAGTTCCAATTTTATCTTTTGGGGTCCCTGATACGGCTTCCAAGTTTCATCGTCCTAGCTTATGTGGAAGTGCCCAAACTAGCAAAACCCGCACGGACCGACAGAAACTGCGATCGCTATATGGCACTTGGCCGAATTACCTATCTACCAAACTGAACTAACTGGTCCGCCTGTTTTTGTGACTACCAATTTTACCATGGACTATCGCAATCTACGACAACGATGAAAAGATTATCTTTGTCATTTTTTTTTTTTTTTTTTTTTTAAATTGCTATTAATTTATTGCTGTCACTTACTTTTACAAATTAATTAAAGACTTTTAGTCCGCAAAAATGACGAGACACATAAATACTCTTTGAGCCCAAGCTGACTTTGAAACTCGCTGATGAAGAATCGTAGCTGACGTATATCCGTTGTAAACATTGTTTGAATAAACGAGACAGATAAAAGAAGATACAAACAATTAGCATTTTGCGTCTACTCTCACTTAAGAAACCACCTACCTCCGAGCACGTCCGTCCTTCTAGTTTAACGTTAGGGGGCCGACCTCGTTTTCCTCCTCGTCCTCGACGATTTTCCTGCGAAGAAAAATATTAACCCTGACTATACTGTCGGACTTGTATATATTCCGGCCTTTTGTTCAATTGCCTGTTTTTAAGCAACACAAAAGGTAAGACGTCACAACCGAACTTGGGCAATATTGGGGGAACGAGCTGCCATTTATTGATCTATAGATGAAGGCACAGAAATCTCTACGGAAAATATAAACTGTCGGTTATGATACTGGAATGATCCCTTTGGCTCAGCTTTGAATTATCAGAAACAAGAGTAGCTAGTTACCTGGCGCAAAATTAGTGCGGCAATGCTTGGTGAACGAGCTGCCATTTACTGATCTATACAGAAGAAGGCATGGAACTCTCTACAGAACATCTAAATTGGCCGTTACGAAATTGGAATGGTCAACGGGTCACCGAAAATGTACCAAGAATAAGGAGCGAGAAGGTATAGGGCAATTAGGAGAGTATATGCTGATATGTGAATGATGAAAATAAAGAACAAGTCCAAATGTTTTGTAGTGAGAGAAGCTACCTACAGCATGAGTATTTCTTCAGCCCAAGCTGACTGCAAATCATGCACCATTTTACGTTTTAGCCGATCAATCCTTGCCAGTGAAAAACATAGAGATATTCTGCCCGATCTAGCACCGGTGACAGGACGGACGCGGCATCAAAATTTCCTGGTGCCAGTTAAATGTCGCACAAACCTGTATTCGAATTACTTTGTGCCTTATTTCACGTAGAAGATTAAAAAAAAACAACAAGTGAATTCGAAGTGATTTTTTTTCTTTTATGTAATAATTGTATATATTCAAGTATTTTTACACATGAAATGTAATGGTCGACGTATTTAGTGCCATGTCGGCGCTACGAGTTGGATCAATAAAAATATATATCTATCTATCACCAGAAGGGCGCCAAACCGATGGGTCAGATTTTCTTCAGAGGCCCTTCTTGACAATAGTCCTCGTTAGGCTGCAGCTAAAAGAGGCAGGTTCGTTTTTTAGTCTGACGAGAACCCTTACCAAAAAAAGGCCAAAATATCGCTGGAGGAAATCTCAGCTGATTTATCCTTTTAGCGTAATTTTCTTAATAAGAAGGTACAGTTTAACTACTTTTTCTATGGTAAACAAATAATAAAACAAATATATAACAATTACGATTTTGTGAATACCATGGCAATTGATACGACGGTCTAAAGTCAAGGTTCAAGGTTATCTTTATTTACATTAAAAATCCATCATTATCACTTTCCACTGCTGAGAGCAGAGCTCGAGCGCACACGAAAAACAATAAAACCAAATTAACTTGAACATGACGAATCATACCCAATAACATCCATCCACTAGATAATCATATAGCTAATGTAAAGCAAGGCAAAGGCACAGTCACAATTAAACAAAAATAAGTATATAAATAAGAAATAAAAGAAGACATAGATGAGAAGATCGATAGACTTTATATAAATAACAAAATAAGAGAATACCGGAAAGTGAGAATCACTTAGCTAGCTTCTGTAATTCTCGATCAGCATTCTTCTAAGCCGTGATTTTATAGCAGCTATTCCTACTGTTAAATCCATAATTAACTTCACACTCTCCCAGTGAAGAGGAATGAGATACCGAAGACAGAACTTGGACCTTTCGGTAATAACCCGGGGCATTCGTAATTTATGTTTGGATATCGTTTCAATCTGAGAGGAATCAGAAAGACACAAAAGATTCATTCATGAAAAGTATTCGGGTAGCAATGATCGATCAAGCTTAATTTTAAAATGTATTACTAAATATTGCATTGCACTTCTTACTGGAAGAATATTATATACAGGGTCTCGGTTGAAGTTTTATTGGGAAACTTGGACGGGGCTGGAAGAAACAATTTCAAAATTGTTTGAAACTGTTTCAAAACAATTTCTGTATGATTTTATTCTGTATGATTTGAATAGGTTTGATATGACTTATAAACGTATTAAGATTTATTATTGACGCATAATCAAAATGGCAATGAACCAAAGAAAAATAAAGGGATCTCAGAGCTGAATACGGGAGAAGATGCTGAAGATTAAGTCTAAACATAGGTCCAACATCATGAGAAGCCTTAGTCCTGACCAAATTAATGTGCTCTTCCTATGACAGATTCTGGTCGAAAATAACACCCAAATAACGGATAGATTCAACTCGCTCAAAAACAATTACACCTTCACCTGATTCTATTTCTACTTTCTTTACACTGTCAAACTTACATCAAGTTCTACTATTAATTAGAAATTTTGTCTTTTTCATGTTTAAAGCTAATTTATTATCTGACATCCATTCAATTAGTCGGCAAAATGTAGCCTTCAGATTTAACACGAGAGCATGCTCGTCCGTAGCCGTAAGTATAATAATATAATATTATTAATTAATATTCCTTATAATTTTTTTTTTTAAATTTACCGTAATATTCCTTGAGAAATCCAAGGATTTTTGGGGACTTCTTTCGTGACATGTCGTTCCACAAATGGACAAATGTCAAAATATTCACGGAAAGTTTTCAAAAACATGGCTGTGGCAACATCCGGGCAAAAACATTTAAATAGATGTGACCAATCATGCGAAGACAACTTAGTTCTCAATTTAATAATATTGTCATTACTCAGTTCTCTACATTTCTTCGAAATATTATTTCTTGTCCGATAATTAAAAGCAATATCGCCAACGAGTACACAGTGGTCCGAAACATCGGTCATCATAACATGCGACGATACAACTGGTAAAGACGAACAAATATTATCTATTAGTGTAGCAGAATAATCCGCAATACGTGTAGGCAACCGACAAGTTGGACTAAGCATGCGAGAGAGGTTAGCGCACAGAAAAGTAAGAGCTTTATCTTTAGAATAATTACTAGATAGAAGATTTAACTCTAACAGGTTAATACTGAAGTCACCCACCACCAGAACTTGCTTGCAGTTGCGACCGGCAACAGACTCTTAAGAACAACTCATAACGATCTAGAAAATCATTCATCGAAGAAGATTGTGGGCGATATACAACACAAAAAAGAGTTTTTGTATCAGCCACAATGAACTCGGTAAAAAGGGTTTCAAATATCATAGGTTTATCATGTGTAGAGAGTTGTTCCAGGACAACAAATGGAATATTCCTGACTATAAAAATACCCAGTCCCCCACCTCTTCTTTTTTGTCGGTTATTAGAAATAAAACTGAACCCTTCACTATGCACCATACTTTCATTACCATCACCAAGAAACGCTTCGCATATACCAAGAATCCTCAGCACGTGATTACATAGTAAATTGGTGACAAATTGCAGACTGCTAAGTAAACCACGGCAATTGAAGAATGCTGATCTAAAATCCTTACCATGATTTGATATCTTGGGAAGCTCATGTTGAAAATAAAGTTGAGTGGGCGGGAGGTTAAATAAATAAGAATCCAATATATTATCCTTAAGCGAACCAGATTCTTCGCATATTTCTTGTAAATTAAGCTGATTATCTCGAAGAGATCTAAGTATATCATTCCCAAAATCCAGATTAATCATTTATAAAAATAATGAATAAATAACATAATTACTACCACGTGCCACTGCCTTGGTTGCTCGGGTAACGAAGAAGAAATATAATCTCGTAAATACCGGAAACAACATAACTCAGATTTGACTTCCTAAAAAAAATATATGACGAGGGTAGTCGTTTTCAGTTACCGTGGTATCTGATATCACGGTCAAAAGGCGTGTTTACAGGTATCGTGGTATCTGGCCAGTCACCGAGGTAACTGATATCCAGATACCACGGTCGGAGCGTGGTAACTGATAGTGAAAAATTCCTCTCACTTTCATCATCACGAACACAAGAGTCTAGTTTTTGTCAAATTGGTGGGAAAGGAGTTAAGACACTCTCGATATCAGTATTTCTTTTTGGATGATTTCTAAAATTCACAAATCCGGCAACTGTCGTTTTTGCAGAGAAACCGTAGTATCAGATGCCACGGTAACTGCAAAAACGGCTAATTGCAGATCCAGTTACCGTGGCAACAGATACCATGGTATCTGCAAGAACACAACTAATATAGGCTGCCTGATCTGTTGCGACTGAAATGAAGAGGAGCTTGTCAACACAACCCCAGCTTTACTCTTGCATCTATGCACTCTCCTAGGAGCAGTTCCAATCACGACGGGAAGCTTTAGCGCTTATTCTCCCCCACCACACTCTCCCAGATACAGGTCAACCCCCGCCTACAGGCTCACTACTCAGGGATCGAAGAAGAAATAAATACAGACTGGAAAAAGGAATCTTACCGCAGCATTTGGGCATTTTCGCTTTCCACCACGGCCACCGGGAGTAGCAGGTTTTGGGTTCGGGCTCACGGAGTCCGGTTCACTTTCCATATTATCTAAAAAGAAATATGACAATCAGAAAAAACAAAGAAGTTCGAGATATGCCCCGTCGACTTTCTACCATATACTGTTTTTTTTTGTATTGACAAAAACTGCAAATTTAGCTGAGTAGCCACGAAAGTCGACTTGTATAATAAACTTCCATGTCAATAGTTTATACCAAGCAACTGATCGGTGACAAGGCAGTCTCCGACTTCTCGGAGAGCAAATACTGTACCGGGAGCTCTTGTCCAAAACACGCCAGTAAACCTCGGGAAGACCGAAAAACGTCGCGAAAACAAAGCCTCAAATCTTGTTTCAGCCAATAAACGGGTTCGTTAGGGACAGCAGTGGTGCCGCTTCCAGCTCTTCCTCTAGGCAAATCCTTCGTGATCAGGAAATTCAGGATCGGCAGTGTCGGAAGGCTGAGTCGGTGTCTCTACGGTTCTATGCAAAGGCAAAAGATGTTTGGGGGGAGGACATTTACTTTAAAGCTGGGTTGTCGGGAGTAGATTTAAAGTAGATGGCGAGTTTAAGGGGGGGGGGGGGGTTAGCTATTGGGGAGAAAAAAATGTTTACAGGAAAAAATAGGTTAAAGAATGGCCCTTACTTTTGCCCGATGTGTGGAAAGATGGATGAGGATGTGTTCCACTTTATGTGTGAATGTGAAGGATTGAGTGATTTAAGGGTCGAAGTATTTGGGGTAAAATTGGAAGTACAACTTTACTTCTAAAATATTTCAACCTTCTGTTCTTCCCGTTACTTATTCTTCCATCGAAATTGCTTTCCGAAAATTAGGAAGAACTGGTTCTACAGATTCTGATGGCCTTAGTGCCGATTTTTTCAAAACTGAGTGTGTAGCTTCAACACAACACCTTCAGCTGCTATTTCAAATTTGTTTATGCCAGGGTTTGGTTCCGAATAGTTTCCTCTTGGGTACTATAACATCGGTGATTAAGCGAGGGAAAGACGCGGACCTTTGCAAAAGCTATCGGCCAATTACAGTTTCTCGTACCATAAGCAAAATTCTGGAATACGTCCTTCTTCCAGAAATGGTTGAAAAATGTCGCTTTGGTTCAATGCAGTTTGGATTCCGTTCGAGCGCCAGTTGTGCGCACGCTCATCACATATTGACAAAAATGATGAAACAAGCTACCCGCGACAAATCTTCTATACATATATGTT
Organism: Branchinecta lynchi; assembly: GCA_023053575.1. Lineage (NCBI taxonomy): Eukaryota > Metazoa > Arthropoda > Branchiopoda > Anostraca > Branchinectidae > Branchinecta > Branchinecta lynchi. The sequence goes on from JAKZAP010000001.1 coordinate 9,211,843, forward strand.
CTATAGATATAGCCGGTGCTTTTGACAATGTAACTCATTCTCAGGCCCTATTTTCTCTCATTACTTCCGGCGTGAATCTGTCTGTTCTCTATCTGTTAAAATTTTGGCATGGTCATTCTTCAGTAAGGTTCAAATGGCAAGGTAGCTTGTCAGAGAGTATTCCTGTCCGAGCTGGTGTTCGACAAGGTGGAGTCTTATCTCCCTACATCTTCAAAACGGCCATATCTTCTTGTCTCGATTCTTTAAATCCTGCTTACTTATATTAAAGACTATGCCTTCAGCTACATAGCCTACATAGACTTGCTCTTAGTAAGCCGTAGCCGATCCACACTCACAAAAAAATGTAAGTAAGCTGTCGTCGGAACTTCTCAAAATTCGCCTGCCTGTCAAAGTGTGAGTACCTCCATTTCAACCCTTCGTCAAATGGTTCGAATGCATCCAAAGCTTGTATATCTCGTGGATCGTTCATCGTCAAATCAACAGACTCTCTACGGTGGCTCGGCATAAAGTTCAAATCTTCATTGTCAACATTTTGCTCTTCGGTTGTTCAAGAAGTTTATAAATCAACCCGTAGCGCCTATGGGCGCATCGTCCCCAACCGGGGGCGCTATAATCGTAAAGCTTTGGGAAATTTGTACAGCACCTTCTGCGCTCCTTCTATACTATTTCGTTCTGGCGTCACTCATGTTCTGCGAAAGAAGGAGATTAAAAAGATGAGATCATGTTATTTTAAATATGCAAAGCACCTGCTCCACTTGTCGAAATTATGTCATAACCATACATTGACGGAGAAATTCAAATTCAAGATGCAAGTGTTACCCTTTTGGATGTTTCCTCATCGCTTTCAAAAATCATGGACAACAGGGCCCAACCAGCGCACGGCGACGTCCACTGCTTCCTGACCGAAGATTCAAAATTAAGTGTCTTTTCTGTGTGTTTTGTTTATTTTCTTCATTTACTGCACCTTTTCAAAATGGCGGGTCATAAATAAATTACTTACTTACTTATATGGGGGATATCCGTAAGGTGGCTAGATTCCTCCACGCTGGTTTGTCCCATAGAGAGCGATTTTTGTAGTTTGTGTTTTGTTGCCATGACCCCAAGGGTTTTTTCGTGCAATAAATTCATTCATTCACTCATACGGTGATTCTTCATCGGCACGTAAGAGTATACACAAGGTCTCGGCGCGTGGAAGTCGGCAGGCAGGAAGGATAACTACTAGGCTCACCTGGTTTTCCATTTTCGGGCATGACGGCTATATGCTCGGCAAGTGCAGAAATGGTATGGAACTTTCTTCCAAACATCCCACCTGCCCATCCAAGGACTGAACAAACGGACAGTTGGTCCAAGGCATCCAGTTCCTCAGTAGCCCACCGGGCAACCGGCATCCGCGACGGGTTCTAAAAACAAGCGATCTTAGTAACAAGAGTTTAGATGCTTACCCAACCTACCCGGCCAGAGATGTTTGGCTGGGACTTTGACTGCACCTGCAAACCAAAAAGGTCTGGACGCATAATAATAGCAATAATAAACCTCTGAAGACACACTAGATAGATCGGGTGACAAAGCATGCTATTCAGAAATAATTTTTCGAACAGGTATGCAATGCATATCTTCATACGTCCCAGAGCAAGTTATACTATGGCAATTACTTTTGTGGAGCTTGATACGACCTCATGTCATCCTCCACAGAGGCTGATACGAAGCCGTATCAGCCTCCGCAGATGTTCATCGAGCACTTTTCCTCAAATATGAAAAGTAGAAGCTGACCTCCAGAAACAAATTAAAAACAATAGATTCAGGAAAAAAAATAAAAATTATAGAAAAAATTCAATAAAAATAACATAAAATGTTAAAAAAATTACACAACTCATACTCTCTTAGACAACCAGCCCATGCCCTAGGTCATACCTTGTCACAACCATATTTCCACTGAAAATACAGCTTCACTGTAAAAAATTTCTCCGAATAAGTATTAATATTGACTGCAGTATTTTCTAGTGGGATAATATTAATCCGAATTAGACATAACCTTACCTCAGTAGAGACAAGATTCATCCCAGTAGCAAATAGTGCAAGATTTTTTTTTAGTGTTGTCAACTGAAACACCATCCACTACCCTTGCTTTCCAAAAGCTAGTTATTCAGTATCGATCACTGTCTTTGACAACCAGCCTATGCCCTAAGGCATAGCTTGTCACAATCATATTTCCACTGAAAATACAGCTTGTCAACTGAAACAACATCCTACTATCCCTTGCTTTCCAAAAGCTAGTTATTCAGCATTGATCACTGTCTTTGTTCTGGAATTTTGACGAACGACTTCCATAGGTTCAGGTTCAATACGTAAACGAATACTCGAGCTGACTAACTTTGTGCTGATGCAGTATCGCGAAGAGCGAAGAGCCGTAAGCGTCACCACAACTGTACCCAACGGACCCCGTTGATTCGTTGACATAGGACTTGAGTCATCGTTCGGGCGACGTTTCTTGTTTTTCCAAAGGGCCATTGGCGTGTTTTGGACTCAGTCATACAGAGATATTGACACAGCTCAGCGTAAATTAACGCGCTCGTTCTATGTACAATAACACATGACGAGGAAAACGGTTACACAGCCATTACTATATCTATTACAGCCTAGAGTACGTACTGTTTTACTCGACGGTATTAGCAACTGCACGCTATTGATTCTGATTCAGAAGGGAATGACGTGCGTCCATCCTGACTTGAATACCTCAGAATTATTAGTTCTTGCCGTTACCAATCGCTTCTATTTCAGCTCCAAGCAAGCAAACTAAGCAACTAATATATTTGTCACCCGTCATTTTTAGAAGCGTATTTAAAGTATATAAAAAAAAAAAAAATTCTAAAGGTCACAAAATACAATTGGCTGAAATCAACATTCCGAGTATCAACGGGATAAATCCTTATGAATTACTCTTCCAAATCAACGACAAAACCAAGTTGACCAACATCCTTACCATCCAGAAACCAAACCAACCAAAGCCAGAGTACCACACATCGCTCATAGCCTGATTCGCTTCTTCAAATAAAAGTAATATAGAGCTTACCTCAGGACTAGACTCAGGTTCAGGCAGTTTCGGGTTTTCGAGCTTCAATTTCTTTTTCAGACCCGCGTAGCAGTATCGGGATTGGCCCCTCACTCCAAGTCGTCTGGGCTTCACTCCAGGAAAAGCTTGCTTCATAATCTTGCCGAAGTCTGCTGTTGACAGGTGCTTGACACCATTTGTTGAACAGTAGACCCTACGAAGAACGAAGAAACATAACTGAAAATGGATACAAGGATCTTGATAGCGATAGTCAGTGAGCAAGTTATTTTTTTGTTACCAGCAATGTCTCGGGATACACAGCAGGAGAAAAATAAAGAAAAAGAGAGAAGAAACGTGAAACAAAACAAGCAAAAGTCAAAAGCTGAAAGCTAATATGGCACCCACTTGCAAGGGTATGTAGCATCTATTTGAGCTAAAGATTACATACAGTACGGTCATACAAACTAAAAATCTAGGACACGTCCTCTCACCAACTATCGAGTCCCATACGGGTCGGACCAGGCGTTGGAGTTGCTTGTCACAAGATTTCCCGGAATTCCCTTTCAACTTCACCCACAGTTCCCGGTTCCGTACGGATCTAATAAATATGCACGTAGGACGTGTGAATGTCCTGTCCACCATGTCTCTTCCTCATCCGTCCACTCTAAGCAAGCTACATAATTTCTGATCCCCCCCCCCCCCAAACTCGCCCAATAGTCAACAGATCTAGTAAGTAAGTAAGTAAGTGATTTATTTATAACCCGCCGTTTTCAGAAAGCGGAGTAAATGAAGAAAATAAATAAAACACATAAACATACACAAAAAGACACTTAATTTCAATCGTCGGCCAGGAAGCAGTGTAGAAGGTCGTGCGCTGGTTGGGTTCTGTTGTCGATGATTTTTGATAGCGACGAAGAAACATCCAAAAGGGTAACACTTGCATCTTGAATTTTGAACTTCTCCGTCAAAGTATGGTTATGGCATAATTTCGACAGGTGGAGCAGGTGCTTTGCATATTTAAAATAACATGATCTCGTCTTTTTTATCTCCTTCTTTCGCAGAACATGAGTGACACCAGAACGAAATAGTATAGAAGGAGCGCAGAAGGTGCTGTACAATTTTCCCAAAGCTTTACGATTATAGCGCCCCCGGTTGGGGACGATGCGCCCATAGGCGGTACGGATTGATCTAGAAACTTCTTGAACAACCGAAGAGCAAAATTTTGACAACGACGATTTGAATGTTATGCCAAGCCATCGTAGAGATTCTGTTGATCTGACGACGAACGATCCAAGAGAGATAGAAGAATTAGCATTCAAACGATTTGACGAAGGGTTGAAATGCAGGTACTCACATTTTGAGAGGTTAACTTCAAGACCGATTTTGAGAAGTTCCGACGATAGCTTACAGACATTTTTGGTGAGTGTGGATCGGGTACGGCTTACTAAGAGCAAGTCGTCCGCGTAAGCTATGTAGCTCAAGGCATGGTCTTTATAAAAGTAAGCAGGGTGTAAAGAACTGAGACAAGAAGATATGGCCGATTTGAAAATGTAGGGAGATAAGACTCCCCCTTTGAAGTCTGGACCTTCAAATGGAACATCTAGGCATGTATCCTTTCTTACTAACTGTCAAGTTCCCTCAGACGGGATTACTCAGATTTCCTGGAAAATTACCAACCTTCCGATGTCAGATCTGATTCGGACACAAAAAGTCACACTTACAGCACTTGTTCCTATCATACCTCTTTTCATCTCCCCCAGAGACAGGAGATACCCGGTCCAGACATCAAGCGGGACATCTGGGAAAACGAACTTTTTTAATTTTAATCACTATCCCTCCATCAGTTATTACGAAATTTCCAAAACGCTCCCAACAACACACCACCGTGTCTACACTCGGTTCGGACAAATAAACGTCACACCCAGGGGAGTTGCTCACACCGCGCACCGTGTTGCACGCGAATCGGAGGGCTTCCGGGAATTTTCTGGTATACCTCCCACCGAAATCGGATCCGGACCTCTACTCTATCCGTTTGGTTACTATGCATGTTACCCCCCCCCCCCCTCCACATCACTGGTCACTGCGGTCCGGACACATTTATGTCCAGCATCCGCTCCTTCCACCCAATAAGTTTCACCACCTAGCAGAATACATGGATTACAGAATCCACCCCCACACGGATTGTCGGATCAAGGAAAAGAAGGGTTAGTTGAGCATCTGTTTCGGTCCTTCATTTGACTATCAAGTTCCATCATCCTAGCTTACGTGGAAGTACACGAACTAGCAAACTGGAGATAGAGTGGCGGACCGACGGGCAGAACCCAAACCGGTGCTCGGTCCAACCCAGACCGAGCAAACACTTTCAACTATATTTGATATAATGAAGAAGGACCTGGCTGATGTCAAACTGTCAGTCAGTTCTACCAAGAGCTTTGTATTAAGAGTTTCGTTCCTTAAGCGAGATCTTCCAGTTATGGAAAATCTTGGCGTTATTTTAGATAATGATCTGGAGTGGAATTCCCATGTTGATAAGATTCTCCAGAAGGCAGCCCCACTCCTTAAGTCGTATTCTATCCTTCGTAGGTTTGGTCTTTCACCAAGAGTCACGCGGTCATTGTACTGTACGTACATCCGTCCGTGCGTAGAATATTCTTGTGCAGTGTGGCATCCGGGACTTAATGATGGTCAGAGGGACAGACTTGAAGGGATTCAGAAGAGAGCAGTGAAGATCATGCTAGGCCCCACCTACACTTCGTATGAAGCGGGTCTAGACAGGCTTGGTCTCTCTACTCTGTCTGAAAGACGCCACAAGTTGACAATGGATTTTGGACGTAAATGCTTGTCCTCTGATCTTCATAGATCTCTCCTACCGGATTACGAGGCCCCAAACCAAACTCGACCTGAAACAAGGCTTCGCGCTGCAACCCGTAATTGTACCAGACTTGTTCGCCCCGATATCCACTCTACTGACCGGTATCTTTCGTCATTTGTACCATATTTCGTAAATTATTTTAATTCTGAACCGTGATATATTTGTTATTAATTGTATATACATAGAAATATTTTAAGGTAATTATTGAGAATTGATTATTAAGTTTTAGCCGTGTAAGAATTGTGTGTGACGATCCGACGCTAGCGAGTAATTATATGAGCTATTCAGGAAATAAACGTGGTTATTATTATTAAGAGAAGTTCCGATCGCTATAAGGGACTTGAGCCAAAGGCTGCAAGTATGATACACAAATATTACCTTAGTATACTTTAAGACGTCAAGGAAAATGTTTGAACAATTTCTGCGCGGTGTGGGGAGGCTCTTTAGAAAGCGTCAATAAAACCTCTTCCGAGCAGTGTTTTACAAATTCATGTCATGAACCAACTACAACGCACTACCCGCGTCAGCTTTCGAGTTGTGCAAGCTTGAGGATATACCACCGCTCTTAGTTCTTACGAGTGTAACGTCACCATCATGAAATATCTAAGTAGGCTATGCGTCCTGCGTACGGAAGAAAAGTAAGCCCGATCTCTACTTACATGTATTCTTCATAAACATCTTGTTTAGGTAACGACACTTCTGAGTCTGGCTCTAAATGAGTCCTGATCCAGGCCAGGGTCTGCTGAAGCTCTGACCGGCTCCCAAGCGGGTTCAACGGCCTACAGCAAAGGGCAAGATTTAATGAAAGGACATTTAACAACAGACATAGCTTTTTTCCCAATATTCCCTCCACTCTCACAATTATCTAACATCACAGAGTAACAAACAACCCTTGCTCGTGTTCCAGTTGGACTTCTTGTTGTCTCCTGCCTTTCAACGAGACATAGACGTAACTGGCAGTATAGCCACTCGACTTGCACTCAGCCTGTATAACTTCGCTGTGCCTGTCTAATGAAAACGCAGTATTTCCGCGGTGTCCTCCAACCAAAATGCGTCACAATTTGCGGTAGGCTGTGCCAGAAATACCTAAATTTTGTATTTTCAGGTGGGTAGGTGTAAAAATGCCATTTCAGTACGAATCCGACTTTTCTGAAGCGGTCTAGCTAGCGCATTTGCGGTATGTTTTTAGTCTAAGCTTTCAGTTTCAACATTCATCGCAATGAAGTTCAGAAGGATAGCTATATTTTGATGAAAACGGATGTGTTATGGCTGGCTCTGGCATTTCGCTGTGCGAATTCACCAACACTGGAATTTCTTCTCGCCATGGTCGTTATCTTGACCCAGACTAGTTTAGTGAGAATCAATGTATTGAAAGTTTCAAAAAGGAACACTAAGATCAAGAACAAATAATCTGACAGAACGTCCATCTCCCTAACTCTGTAATATGACTATGCCGAGTCGAATATTTTCCCATTCCCTGTCCGCTCCGAACGAGAGGAGGTTACTAGCTTCGCACCACATCACGTTTCGTTACCTCTACAAATAGCTAAATCGCTCTTAAGTCGCTGCTGAGAAAGCTGATTGGTTCTATTGACGCGCTCCAGAGCGGGTCAGCGGGCGGAGTACGCCTCCTTCCCTATTTCTTGTGCGATAAGCAACGGCTGAGACGGAAGAGGAGTAAATGGGTATCAACATCAGCTCAAAGCTAGAGTAAATACCTCTAGGTCCGCTCAGATTTGTCGGAGTTTTCATAGTCAAAGACCGAAGTTCTATCTGATTATTTGTCCTTGCAGACAAGATTATTCGGAATCTGACGGATATAATTGCTGCTGTATAAAGGGCAATATTCATCTATATATGATACGTGGCAATACTGGTAGAGAGTAGAGTAGATTTTTAATTCTAAAAAGTAACTTTCACAGCGTGAACGCCGAATTTGACTTCTACGTCCAAACATAACTAAACACTCGATTCAATTTGTCAATTTACTAGTATTCTCTTCCGATACGCAATAAGTAATGCTACCGCGTCACCGATGAAACGACGAGCAGAACTAAGGGGAGTGTGTCAGAGCAGTTGGTGGGATCAGTAAAAAAGGACGACAGTCAAATCGTTAAATGGGCTACAATACAACGAAACAAAGTTGTAAGAAGTTCTAAATTTCGGTGACAAGGATGGGTTAAGAATAGATCTACCAGTAAATTTGTAATTACGGAAGAAGAGGGGCTTATTACTGTAAATTAGTACAGCATTCCTTTCACGATTTATTACGGTCAAACCCGCGAGCAACAGGATAAATTCCCATTCCTGGCGGAGGTTGCACTTTGCAAGTGAATGCTGATCACCTGGCTCAACTAGGAAGATTGAAGTGAGAAAGAGGTGTTCACATAAGGTTTACACGTTTCACGTAGGTCAGGCGAGTAATTAGTTGACTTATTTTTTGAGAAGGTTCTGAAATTTGTTCCTTGTCCTTTCCTGGATGATGAAAACAAGCCAAATAACGGATATTCTATTTGCATATCTACACGACATCTTATACTAAGGTGAAGTTGAAATTGCCAACAGCCCTAGGCTCACAATACTGATAGGCTTCTGACAAAGCAGACAGGCCTGCAATGAGAGTAGTCTATGACTAGATAGTGCCATGAGCTGCCACTTTCAAAAGCGTACATCAGTACTCTAGCGCCACTTTATGCTTACAACCTACGCTATTTGTTGTTAACTGCACTGACAGTTCGACTTCACTCTAACTGTTCTTGTTAGTAAACTGCTTACCCTCTTAATGGATCTGCTGGAACTTCTTCACTACCTGGCAATCTCAAGTAGAGGATTAACCTTTCGACATCATTTAGAAGCTCCACTTCCCTCAATATCCGATTTATCTTGTCCAGGGACTGTACACTGAAAAGTAATCTTTGTAATCCCAGGAGCCACAGCAAAGTTTTCAAAACACTGAAACTAAGTGGAAGTTTAGAATATGAACTAATTTAACTTTACTGCACTGTAAAAAGTTTCTCCGAATAAGGATTCAGTATTTGCTATAAAGACAAGACTAATCCCAGTAGCAAATACTGTAAGATTTGTTTTTTAAAGTGTGGTGGTTTGTGCTTTAAGTCATGAGTATTGACGGTTTGTTGCTTGTCTCGTCTTCTATTTTATCTTTTGTTAAGGTGCGTGTACACTCAGTCCAATTTTCGCACTCGGATGCGAATTTCCTACTTCGCTCCGAAATTTTGACGCATCGCAGACAGGTAACCGCATAGTGACGCGAATTTCGCTTGCTTATTTTCTCATGCGAAATCCAGTCGGACTGTGTGTGTACGTAGATTTTAACGAGGTTAGCCCCGTTTTTGGGACCCGAATGTGGTCGATTTTTACCGTATTCACTTTCTCCTTGGTTTGAAGCGGCAGCGCTGCAGCATCTTGCAGGGAAGCACGGACTTGGTCGGTGAGCAAGTCTGTGATTCTCGAGAAGCTCTGCCGTCTCCCTCGGAAGCGATGCAGTGCAAAAACGTATGTAGAAAGAATCAGTCCGGAATCGGCCGAGAAGTGGACCTGCAGCATGTAACAAAAACGAGGCTCTGCTCTCCGCCACAAAGCGAATTAAGATTATTTGTTTCCTAATATTCAAAAAGAAAATGAATCTGACCTTCAAAAAGCGGGCTTATTCTGACAGTTACAGTAGATGGAGCTTGGGATGAAACGAGGCATCCCCCCCTCCCCGAATGTTGTCGGAAAGTCGGTAGAAAATAGCCGAGTCTACGCGAAGCGCCCCGATTTTTCGTAAAAGCAGTTGATTTTTTTTTCTTAGAAACAGTCGATTTAAAAAAAAAACAGTCGGTTTCTCGGGAAAATATTCGATTTTCTTAAAAATCGTAAGTTTTTCTTAAAATCAGCCGATTTTTTCGTCAACACCGTAGTTTTTTCTCAATGATAGTCGTTTTTATCTGCAAAAACAGTCGGGAAAAATGACCAGCCAGTCGGTAAATACCTCCCCCCCCCCCCCAAACATTTGATTCTTTCATCAACAAAAACTTAAATTCCATCCTCTACACTGACCTTTCTAGTGACAAAGTCTTGCCTCAATACCCACGCTTCCTACTACGAATGTCTGATTTTCGAATAGCCTATGCCAAATGCTGGGCACCGCGATGCACTAAATAGCACTAATGTATTTCATAGATGCAACTGCGGATGCGACCCAGCGTTTTTCGTACCTTAATAGCTACTTCGTGCCGGAAAAAGCTTATTAAGGGCAACATTTTGCCAAGGGAAAGTTTGCCTCGGAAGTATTCCTATCAGTTTGAAATTTTATGTATAGTGGAAAATTACTTTGATTTATATTGCCAGCAAGTTGGACTCAATGCAGAATAAGCTAGCTAAAACCGAGTTGACACAACAAGCTTTTGTCAGGAGCTGAGTTTTGTACAAAAGCTTATCAAACCTACGAGCTCATATGGCACTTGTTACGGGTAGGCGGTACAAGAAAGTAGATAAGAACGTCACAATAACACCCGCCATGGTTCGGAAATAGAAATAGGATATTTAGTTTCACTCAATTCTGAGCGCTTACGCCATCTTCTCGGATTACTCTGTAGCAAATGCCTGTGACTGTTCAAACTTCCAAGTTTCAGCCCAATAAATCCAATCTTTCAATCCCTAGACTTGCTACACGATTTCCAGTACTCCCCCTACCGTGGCCGAGTCTGGTTCTGACTAAAAAATGGATCATCTAGAGCATTTTCTTTTATACCATCTATCAAGTTTCACTCGAATCTGAGCAATTTTGGAAAATTCCGGTACCTCCACCCCCACCGTTGTCACACCCGGAACCTAAAATATGTCATCTAGGGTATATGCTCTCCGTAGATTCCAAGTTTCATTTAAACTGATTCACTCGTTTGACCCCAATGCGAGCCTCTTAAGTTTCCGGCAATCTCCCTCCAACTCCCCCCACTGTGGCCGAAGGGGACTTGAAAACATAAACGTCGTATCTCTTAATCCCCTCTTGTTTTACTAAAATTGTAGCAATTACCGGTACCCCCCCCCCTCCCCCCCCCCACTACCTTGGCCAAATCCGGCCCGGACGCCAAATAATAAATATATGCCGCATATACTCGGCACTGTCAGACTTGCGTCTCATTCCGACCATCCGTTTGGTGTTTGCGCATGTCAAAAGACCCCCCCCCCCCCAATTCTCCCAACCGTGGTCGCATGTAGCTCGAACGCGTGTTTTATATGTCTAGGTCATCGATTCTTACCGCCCATTAAGTTTGACTCAAATCAGACCACTCGTTCGCAATTTGCAGAAGTCAATTTCCATATTTCCCTTCCCTCACTCCTCCAAAAATGCTCGGATCTAGGAACGGAAGTTTCCGGGGGTTTGTTGTGTCAGGTTCTTAAGTCAATTAAGTTGGGTCATTAATATGCCTGCAAAACTTCGTTGTCTTAGTACATTTAGAACTATGCCAACTCGCGACTACCAGAATTCCAGGAAACCCCCTCCAACTCCCCCCACAGAGCCCAGAATCCATCTGGCTCCATCAATTTCATAGCTAGACCTAATGCTTGTTCTCTCCATTAAGTTCCGTCCCAATCCCTCTGCTTTAAGCGTTTCTTGAGTTTGCCGGCACCCCCCCCCCCCCATCCCCCACAGGTATCGGACCCGACCCGGATTTGACACTGAACATCTGAGGCAATCTTCCCACCTGACCCATCTACCCACTCCCCCCACGATGGTCGGATCGGGGAAACGACTATTCTCAAGTCAATCTGTTCGGATCCCTGTAATACCTGCCAAGTTTCATTGTCCTAACACATCAGGAAGTATGCCGAACTCGCCGGATCGCTAGAAATTCGGACCCCCCCCCCCTAACTCCCCCACAGTGCCCGGATCCGATCCGGTTATGACGTATCTAGGACTTGTGCTTGTTATTCCCACTAAGTTTCATCCCGATCCCTCCACTCTAAGTGTTTCTCAAGATTTCCGGTTCCCTCCTCCAACTCCCCACAGTGTTACCTGATCCAGTCCGGATTTAAAGTAGGACGTCTGAGACACTTGGTCATCCTAAATATCAACTTTCATCAAGATCCGATCACCCGTTCGCAAGTTAAAAATACCTCAATTTATCGGCTTCCCCCTCCCTCCACTCTCCCCCACATGGTCGGATCGGGGAAGTGACTATTTTCTATTTAATGTGGTACGGTCCCTGACATGCTTGCCAATTTCCATCGTCCTAGCACATCAGGAAGCACCGAACTCGCGACATCACTAGAAATTCGGACCCCCCCCCCCCCCCCCCCCAACTCCCCCAAAGTGAGCGGATTCGTTTCGGTTATGTCTGTCACGTATCTAGAACTAATGCTTGTTCTTTCCACCAAGTTGCATCCGGATCTCTCCACTCAAAGCGTTTTCCAAGATTTTCGGTTTCCCGCTCTACCTCCCCCCAATGCCACCGCATCCGGTCTGGATTTCAAAGAGAAAATCTGAGATACGAGGTCCTTCCATATACCAAGTTTCATTAAGTTCCGATCCCCTGTTCGTAAGCTAAAAGTGTCTCATTTTCCCCAATTTTTCGGGTTTCCCCCTCCCTCTCCTCCCCTCCAGATGGCCGGATCGGGGAAGTGACTATTTCTAATTTAATTTGGTCCGGTCCCTGATAAGCGAGGCCAAGTTTTAGCGTCCTAGCTTATCTTTAAGTGCCCGAACTAGCAAAACCTGGACAGACAGACCGACTGACGGACAGAAATTACAATCGCTATATGGCACATGGCCGAAGGGCAAGTGTCATAAAAATATTATTGGTTTTTTTCGGGCACATTGCTTCCAGACAACAACTCATTTACGACAAAATGTGCCGACGGAAGTAGCCTATTCTTGTTTTCGGCATGATGCGATACGACTTGGATTTATGTTGCCAGCAAATTTCTAAAGAGAATGTGCTGACTAAAACAGAGTTGACAAATAGGGTTTCGTCCGGAGCTAATTTTTGTACCGAATATGACTCGCGACAAAAATGTCTGTATAGTTTGTCGGCGCTTAATGCACGATGAATGCTTATTTTGGTCAAAACTGTGATGACCGGTTCCCTCAAACATCTTTTAATCGGCTTGATAACATTGAAACATAAATTTCATGCTTACTGTGATGTTCGTCTGTTTATGTTTGCTGACAAGTTTGAATCTCGAAAAAGAATCCTGTTACTAGAAAAGGATTTGTGTACGAAAATGTGCGCCAAAAAATGTCTATGGTTTTCTAGGCGCGTCTTGCCCAACAGAAGCTATCTGAAGTGAAACTGTGCCGACGAATTACTTCGAAGGTACTGTTACTGGCTAGACAAATGTGCTGAGAAAATTGACAGAATGGATCTTTTACGAAAATATACTGACAAAAATGCCTCTATGCTTTTTCGGGGCTTCGTATCCAACAGATGCTATTTGGGGTGAAATTGTGCAGATGTATTACTTCAGACTTATTCCTATTGGATAAACTAAAGCACATACAAAAATGTACTGAAAAATAATGCTGATACCGACGAATTTCCTTCTTAGACCATGTTTGGTGAGGGGGGAACCCCCCGCCCTTAGTTACGCCCCTGATACTAACTAGTCAACATCACCTACCTGACTGTCGACTGAACCATAAACAGTAAGTTCTCCTGATCCAGGGATGGCTCATGGTTTTGAGCATGCTCATCGTGAAGAACCCGAGAATCCATAGTTCTCTGATAACTAACAACATCAGTGACTGTCAAACTAAACAGAAAAGGCTTTGTAAGAAAGTAATTATTTTGTACCTTAGCAAAATTGTAACAAAACACACACACTACCATATACGGAATACACTTGCACTGCCTGGCCTCTCGTCCTTACGTCGGAACTGAAGAACCAAACTAAATCTCCCCATTAGTGGGATGTTAAAAACATATTGACAAAGGAGTATACTAACTACAAAGATGCGCTTAAGACACTCCAGACTGAATCTTTGAAACTAGATGACATAACTAGATGACATAACTAGACAACTGGTCTTGGAATTTTTTTTTACAATCCATCAGATTCCCTCACCTCCTTCCCAAACAACGCCCTGAACCGACATACCTAACATGGCACACAAACACACTCAGATCATTTCTAGCTTCAAGCACTTCACTACAATCCACTTATTAACACCCCTCATCACCAGTTTTTTCAGCAATCAGTACGGTACTAGAGTATCACATTGTGGCCTTTTTCTACAATTAATTTTTCACCCATCTACTTCTATGTTTCATATTCTTTTGTTTCTTCCATCAGGTTATTTCCAAAGTAGGCTATGTGTTGTCTATTGTGGTTAAAGTTATATATCTCATCTATGACCATCTTCGTTTTTATGTGTTTTTGCTATGCTTCTTTGTCGCCTATTATTAAGCTTTTGTTATTGCAACAATTTTCATTAAACCAGCAATGTCCAAAAGCAATGGGTCATTCATATTCTTTTGTTTCTTCCATCAGGTTATTTCCAAAGTAGGCTATGTATTGTCTATTGTGGTTAAAGTTATCTGTCTCATCTATGACCATCTTTGCTTGTATGTGTTTTTGCTATGCTTTTTTGTCGCCTATTATTAAGCTTTTGTTATTGCAACAATTTCCATTAAACCTTCAATGTACAAAAGCAATGGGTCATTGGGTAGTCTTAAGATAGCTATAACAAATTATTACTGCAAGAATTTTGTACAGGGTACTTTGAAAGGTTAGACTATGTGCTGTCTCTTGTGGTTAACATTTTCTATCTAATCTATGACTATATATCTATACTTGTTTGTGTTTTTGCTATGTTTCTGTATTGCCATTTCCATTTAACCTGGGTCCACTTCAGAGGCGTTAATAGCCAAATGTTTGGGGGGGGGGGGGGGCAAGGTATTTACCAAGTGGCTGGTCATTTTTACCGACTGATTTTCCGGAAAAATAACTAGTTTCAAGAAAAAAATACTGTTACAACGAAATACTATTTTTAAGAAAAAACACTGTTTCCAAGAAAATCCACTGTTTCCAATAAAAAGACCAAAGCTTTGATGGGATCCGAAACATTTAATATTTGATCCATACAAATGGGTCTTGTTGATATCCGATATAATTAAGATTTAGAAGCAGAAGAAGGCCAAAGGCTAATAATCTGAGAAAACCAAGTTCAGGTATGGATTCAGCATGTGTGTATTTAACCCTAGGCTAGACGTCATATCTACTTTGACAAAACTGGTCCAATCTTCCTGCATTTCTTCTGCCAAATCTCTGGTTTTGACTGGATTCCAGGCCAACTACTTGTCCTGCAAAAACTAAAGCTCAACAAGAGCTACGAGCTCATATGGCACTTGTCACGAGTAGGCGGTGTGAGAAACAAGAAAGTAAATCAGAGCATTTTGCCTGCAATTCGAGTACTCCTCCCCACAGTGCTCGGATCCAATCTGGACCCTAAAATATGTCATCTAAGGCACACAATCTCTCTACTTTCCAAGTTTCATTAAAATCACTCCACTTGTTCAATCCCTATGGGAGAAACAACATTTCCGGGAATCCCCCTCCATCTCCCCCCACTGTGGCCGAAAACGACTTGCCACACAAACTTCGCATCCTTACCATCTCCACTTCCAGTCCATCAAGTTCAACTCGAATTGGAGCATATCTGCAAATTCCGGTTCCCACTTCATCATCCTTTACCTTGGTCGGAACCGGTTCGGATGCCAAATGACTAATCTAGGCTGCATAAATTTGGTACTGTCCAACTTGCATCCTGTTAGGCCAATACATTTGATTTTGAGCATGTCACAAAATTTCCGGACCCCCCCACCCTAACCATGGCGGAACGGGTTCAGACCAAGGCCGTATCCAGGGGGGGTGGGGTTAGGGGGTTGAAACGCCCCCCGAAACATACAAAAATACTCATTTATAGGATTTTCCCTGTGATCTATGTCTTTTAAGTACTTTTTTGTGCGACCCGCAGGCAAAAAAACCAACCAAAAGGCAAAACCACCCCCGAAATAAATTCCTGGACACGGGTCTGATTCGGACACATGCTTTGTACATATAGATCATTAGTTCTTATCACCTATAAAGTTTCACTGGAATCGAACCATTTGTTCGCAACCTATGGAAGTCAGTATATTCCGGATTCCTCCTCCCTCAACTCCCCGAAAAATTGTCGGCTCCAGGTACGGAAGTCTTCCTAGGGCATTCTGTCGGGTCCTTAAGTTTATTTGGTTGGGTCACTCACTAATATGCCTGCCAAGTATTATCCTTCTTAGCACATCCGGAAGTATCCTAACTCGCGATCACCAGAATTCCGGGAAAACCCCTCCAACTCACCCCCCCCCCTAAAAGAGACCCGATATCATCTAGTTCTGTCAAGAAAGTATCTAATGCTTATGCTTATTCTTCCCACCGAATTCCATCTAGATCCCTTGACTCTTAAGCGGTTCACAAAAAATTTTGGTGCCCCCTTCCAACCACGGTTGCCAAATATTTGTGGCAGAGAGTGTCACTTTTTCAGCCAAAAAGTGCCATTTGCAAAGTCAGAAAGTGTCACCTTTCAGATGTTTTCCACCAAGGAAATACTCCAGGGGAACGGGAGCACAACCCCCTTCAACCTCTCGAGATTTAAGGATGTGTTTTTAACTGACAGTTTTCAAAATTTGTGTCAATATTTATCCACTTTCTGTTTAAAAGTGGATATTAAGAACCGGTTGTGAACACTGGTCCGACTGGTCGGCCCCCCTCCCAAAAAAAACTACAAAATCGGTGTTTAGGCTACACCGTAAACGCTGTTGTCACCCATAACAGGAGAAGGGATCTGAGAGCCAAGTCGTTGCCCACAGAATCCCAGAACATAATCCAAGATAACAAGACCAAAGGTTTCGATGGGATCCCAAAAATTCAATACTTGATCCAGAAAATTGGGTCTTGTCTTCCCAGATCCAGTCTTCGCCAGACTCCGTGAACATTTTTACTATTTAAATTCAGAAACAGGTTAAGTCCAAATAGCCATTCATCTGAGAAAAACAAGTTCAGAGGATTCAGCATGTGTGTTCACCCCTATAAGTCATATCTGTTTTGACGAAAACTTCCTGCCTTACTTCTTGCAATTTCCCGGTTTCTGCCGAATTCCGGAACTACTTGTCCGGGGAAGAAAGAAAGCTAAAAGACGAACTCCGTGTATCTTCTCTCCCCTATTCGAACATATAATCAACTTCTACGAAAAATTTAATTTATAACAAAATTTCCTGTTCCAGCCGGATTCCGGGCGAACTATATGTCCGGGTAAAAAATTATTGTCTTACACGGAGTCAGCATTTCATACCCCATAATCGGATATCTAATCAACTACAAATAGAACTTTAACTTTGACCAATTTTCCGGTTCTGGCCGGATTCCGGGTGAACTACTTGTCTGTGTAAAAAATTTTTCACATAGTTGATAGTTGTTTGTTTGTTTTCTCTTTACAATGCCTTAGGCTAGAATTGTATTAATAATTTTTACAAACCCATCAGAATTAGTGAAGCGTCGTTTTTTATGCCACTGGCATGTCTGATGCTTTTGAGAAACACCAGGTTTATTTATATTTGCCATTAAAATTGTACCATACCTTACATAACTGTTCAGCATGTCTTCTTACCCCTAAATCGAACATCTAGTCAACTTCAAATAAACTTTTACTTGTAACAAACTTTCCGATTTTTGGCCGGATTCCGGGCAAACTACTTGTCCTGCGAGAAAAGGGTTATTTGTGTTCGGAATGCCTTCTTACCCCTTAATCGGCAATCTCATTAGCTGTTTAAAAATATTTAGTTTGTCCCTTAATTTGAACCCCCACCCCTAAATGTAGGGCTACAGAGCCCGTGTACGAACTCGACCTCTCCCTTGACCCAAAGGACCTTCCCACCAAGTTTCATCAAAATATTTCATTCCCTTCGAGAGTTATCTCGCTCAGAGACAGACAGACAACTTTTGCTATGTCATAGGTATCCCTCCACATACGTTTTGGGATCCCAAAAACAAACACAACCTTTAGTTCAGATAAGAGATCAAACTGTCACAATATTCACTTCAATCAGGCTTCTAAGGATGTCGAAAGTACCGACTGGACCAGAGTTCTGGACAAGACTTCCGGTCACCGGTGCAGCTTAATATCTAACATAAATACATATTTCTATAAAAAATTGTAAGACAAAATGACTATACGTTTCATAGAAGTGTCATTTTAGCAAAAAGTGCCACATTTTCACGGACTTCAAAAAGTGTCACAATGACACCAAAAGTGTCACTTTGGCAACCCTGCTTCCAACCCCCCCCCCCGTTTCGGATCTGGTCCGGACTTGGCATGGAGCATCTCAGATAATAGCTCCTTTTTCTAGTTTCATTCAAATGCGATCGCCGTTCAAAAGTCACAAATGCCACTAGATTCAGGATTCCCCATCCCTCCACGATCTTCAGATCGTTCAAACGACTATTTTCAAGTCAGTCTTTTTGGATTCCTGACATTCCTGCAGAGTTCCATCATACTATTACATCGGGAAGTACTGAACTCACTGAATCACCAAAATCCCACCCCCCAACTCCCCCCAGAGTGCTGGAATCTGGTCCGGTTATGTCAACAATGTATCTAGGACTTGTACTTGTTCTTCCCACCAAGTTTCATCCCAATCCCTCCACTCTAAGCATTTCCCAAGCTATCTGCTCCCTCCCCCTCCAGCTCCCCCCAAAGTCATTGGATCCAGTCCAGAACTTAATTGTGTCGTCTGGGGCACAAGGTCTTTCCCAGTATCAAGTTTCATTTAGATCCGACAACTCGTTTAAACGTTATAAATTCCTCAATATTCCGGATTCGCCCTCCCTCCACTCCCCCCACAATACTTGGATTGGGAAAGGGACTATTTTCAGCTTAATCATTTGGGGTCCCTGATACGACTTCCAAGTTTCTTCGTCCTAGCTTACGTCGAAGTGCCCAAACTAGCAAAAACCGGACCGACGGATGGACAGATATTGCGATCGCTATATGTCACTTGGCCGAAGGGCAAGTGCCATAAAAACGAATTCAGCATACCTCCTTACCCCTATGGTGAACATCTAATCAACTTCAGATAAAACTTTCAAGTAATTTTCCTGTTTCAGCCAGATTCAGGGCAAACTAGATGTCCGGGTAGAAAATGATTGTCAAAAGCCGATTAAGCATTTCATGTATCTTTTACCTTTGGCTTTTACTGTAAACCAATTTTTCGGTTTCACACTTCTGAGTGTTTGTCGCAGAAACATGATTGTGTGCCACACAGTAAAATCTGAGTAAATATAACTCCAAGCTTATTTCCTTACCATATTGTACAAAAAGTATCCTCAGTTTTAGGAAGGTCTATAGACTTGAAAAAGTAATTAGATTCGTTGTTTAAACACTATTTTGCTGCTTAATTTGAATTTCCTGCCAGAATTGAGCCACAAAATTGACGATCCCCTCGCCAGTTGATTATAAAATTTGAGGCACAAAGAGAGCCCCAAAAATCTTGTTGGTCGCCGAAACACAATTGTGGGCTGCACAAAAGGCCACAGAGAAACACACTATGCAATTTCAAGCCACAATCAACCCACAAACTGTTTGAGGGAGCACATAAAAACGTCTATAGGGTATGCAGCGTTAGGCATAGGCTATACCAAATGCTAAATATATCCAGCCTTTGGCATAGGATACCCAAAAATCAGGGGTTTGTGCCAGTCTACCACAAATCCCTGATTTTTGGATACCCTATGCCAAATGCTGGGTATATCTAGCATTTAGCATAGCCTATACCAAACGCTGGATACCCTATGCCAAACGCTGGATACCTGTTGGTAACCTAACCCTGACCTACCTCAATAGAAAGGAGTTCTGATTGGTTGATTTTTTAGCTTCACTCACATCATCAATATTTTACTGGGTTACAGTATCCAGCACCTGGCATAGTGTATCCAACGTTAGGCATAGGGTATGTCAAACGTTAGACATATCCGGCGTTTGGCATAGGGTATCCAAAAATCAGGGGTTTGTGGTTGACTGGTTTGTGCTAGACCAGTCAACCACAAATCCCTGATTTTTGGATACCCTATGCCAAACGCTGGGTATATCTAACATTTGGCATAGCCTATGCCTAACGCTGGATACCCTATGCCAAACGTTGGATAGGTGTTGGCACCCTAACCCTGACCTATCTCACTACAGATGAGTTCTGATTGGTTGATTTCTGAGCTTCACTCAAATCATCAATATTTTATTGGGTCCCAGTATCCAGCATTTGGCATAGTGTATCCAGCGTTAGGCATAGGGTATACCAAACGCTGGACATACCCAGCGTTTGGCATAGGCTTTCCCAAAATCAGGGATTTGTGGTAGACTGTGCTAGACTGAACCTGTCCTACAATAATATACAGAGGTCTTATTGGTTGATTTCTGAGCTACACTTAGATCATCAATATTTTGTTGGGTTAACAATCCAGCATTTGGAATAGCTCAGTATATCCAGGCCAGGCCCAGCATTACTAATAGGCATTGGCATTAGGTAGGCTACTGTATGTCAAGCACTAGACATAAAATCAACTTAGAACAGTAATGATATATGAAATACTTACATGTGTTCTCAGGCAGGTCTTTTAATCATTTTACTTGGGAAAGATGGATAGCAAACAACAGAAAATTCAATGCATTTTAGTTCCAGCCTGGATTGTTATTTTTATTTATTTCTTCATTTCTTCTCTAGAATTATTAAGTTTTGGTAAACGCCATCTCTGGGATTAAAGAGTTCGGTTTGGCTGCCAAGATGCAAGTAGATGACATCCACTTCCATTCTAGTTAACCAAAGAGAAAATGTGTTCAGTTGATGTAGTTGACGATTGAATCAAACAAAAGCGAATCAAACAAAAGCGAATCAAACCAACACTTTGCTATGGACTAGGGGACTAGGATTAAAGCAAATTGTGTTAGTTTATGCGACAAGCGGTGGTATAGTTGTCAGTGGAATCTTTTGATAGCCTCTAGAATCTGCAACAGATACAGTGCAGTCATGCAATGTAGGCTATATATCTGTGAGTTATTGCCTTTTATCTAATCGTAGCCTAGAAGCAATTGCTAGTAGGCAGCTAGGGAGTTTAGCAGGCTTTGGTTTCTTTGATTTCAAACGCTGCATTTCTCAACCGCCTCGAATTTTTTTAAATTGTATGTCAAGAATTATTTTTTGTGATCCCAAACGTAAGTTGAGGGATACCCAGGGGCGTCGCAAGGGGGGGGGGGTGCAGCACTTTCCCACCTTTTTGAGATTCGGTAAAATTTTGGGCCGGAGGCCCAAAATTATACTAAAATTGTTCGGTATTTTTTCGATGGCAGAACTGTTCGATATATTTACGGGGATTTGGTAGTTACACAGAATCCTAAATAGGCTATCTGTACAAATTTCTTCGGTATAATGATCGGGATTCGGTACAATTGCCAGTATTCGGTATTTATCACGAAATCATTTGGTAATTTTTCGATGCCGGAACTATTCGGTATATTTATGGAGATTCCTTTGTTACACAGAATCCTGAATAAGCTATTGGTTCAAAATTATTCGGTATCATGATTGGGATTCAGTAATTTATTCAATTTCCTGGATTAAGAAGTTAACCACGAATCCTGACTTTGTTCCAGTTTCAGCGAAAATATACCGAAGATGAATATTGTTCGGTAGTCTTTGGATACCGAAACAATTCGGTATAATAACCGGGATACGGTAGTTGTACAGAATCTCGAACATGCTATCGGTAAATTTATTCGGTATAATAACTGGGATTCGGTCATTTATTCGTTAGGGATTCGGAAGTACGAACCTTGAAACTCATAAGAGGTCAAGTGAAGCACTGGTTAAGCCAGTTTTGGGATTGAGATTTCGAAACATTAAAAGCTAGAATTTGGATGGAAATTAAATTTGGCAGGAAAAAGCAAAATAAATTCGCCTGCGGCGCTCACATTCTGTGATTTTGGGTAGTATATTGACTGAACTACAGTTGCTGCTGCTTCCGGGACATCGCACACTCCATCCGTTTTCTGAAACAAGAGGATCTGGAACTGGAGTCTCGGTATTTCATCAACAGTAAATGATAGAATTTGTAAGAGAAACAGTTAAATTTTAGCCTACAGAAAAAAAATGGGTTTTGCTAAATTTTTGCCTGCGGCGCTCGATTTAATTTTTATAAGCTGTTACAGCAATCATGCCCGGCAATATATTCTCCATGTGGGCTTCGCCAAAACGCCGCCTAATACTTGGCTTATCGTCTTTCATGCTGCCCTTTATTTTTACTCTTCCTACGTAATCGTTTCTGTTCCGTAATTTAAAGCTCGAGTTCTTAGTTCTATGATTCGGTAAAACTTTTGAAAGATTCGGTAAAATTTCGGCTCTGCACCCCCCCCCCACCCAAAATGGACTTGCGACGCCCCTGGGGATACCTATGTCATCGCAGAAGTTGTCCGTCTGTCCGTCTGTCTGTGAGCACGATAACTCTCGAAGGGACTGCGATATTTTGATGAAACTTGGTGTAAGGATTCTTTGGGTCAAGGGAAAGGTCGAGCTCGTAGATGGGCAATGTAGATGAGCAATAGAATGGGCGAAAAAAAGACACTAAAGCTTTGAAAATTGAAGACCTGTTACTATAATCATTGTAAATTTTTGATGTACCTTCCTCGTTCCTGTCGCAAGCACAAATTAGTTCAGAAGTTCGGCGTCCAAGATGTGATTCGCTCACTCGAGAAAACGTCGGCGTCAGTACTATCTACATCTCGTCATCCTGGTCTTCGAGTACATGATGCTTTCATGAATTTTTCAGGCCCAGTTAGTAATTATGTCTAAATTTGTGTGTGTGTTAATACTAATTTATCTTGTGTTATTTCGCGTTATTCCCTTTACTCGGCTACCACATTCTGTACTTGGCGGGTTATAAATAAAAATAAAAATAAAAATTATGTAGCCCTAAAGGTAGGGGGGGTCGGGACCCATCAAAATGCGTATCTATACCTATGTATATTTTCAAGTATACCAGATTATAGTTTGATTTCTGTCACTGTCAAAAACTTAACTCATGGGCAATTTAGACCCACTTGCCCATGAACGTGAAGGGGTTGGAGGGTAGTTCAACTGCACGCATATATTCCCAATCCTAATATGTAAAAGCACAAGGAATTTCATCACCTTATCTCCAGTTATCGTCAAGTTAAAACACGAGGGATCTCACACGGAGCAGCCGAAACAAATATTAATTACCAGATCCCCGGATGGTAAGGTTTCTCTCTTTTACTTAATTAGCTCTCCTTATATAAGGTACTGTAATGATTAATGGCCCTCAAATTCTCGACGTGGATCCGGTAAATACTAAACCACACTCCCCTCAAAGAGGTCATGCTCACGATCCAGCCCCCACCAACCCCGGTCTATAAAAATATTCTTTGAGCCCAAGCTGACTTTGAAACAAAGTAATCTGATCGCAGGTTTGTTTCCACCCCGACGCTGACCCAAAAGATTAGCCTGACGAGGACCCTTGCCAAGAAGAGCCGAAATATCGCTGATGACGAATCGTAGCTGACGTATCCGGTGTATACATTATTGTAATACCGATCTAGATACTGTCAATAGTTTCATAACAGATAACACAAAGATGCGCAGGGGTCCCGTCAGTACCGCAACACGTCAGTTGACATAAACGTCAGTTCGCCACAGAATTCCGTCAGTACGCCAACATTTTCCGACAGTTCGTCTACACGTCAGTTGACCCCCAAAAATCCGTCAGTTGATCAACACGTCACTTCATCAACACGTCAGTTGACCAACACGTCAGTTGGGTGGTTAAAATTAAGGGGCAAACAAAATATTTTTAAACAGCTAATGAGATAGTGGATTAAGGGTTAGGAAGACATGTTGAACACGAATATGTAAACCATTTTCTTGCAGGACAAGTAGTTCGCGCGGAATCCGGCCAAAACCGGAAACTTTGTTAAAAGTAAAAGTTTTATTTGTTTGATTTCATGGTAAGAAAACATGCTGAAAACGAAGATGAAAACCATTTTCTCGCCGGACAAGTAGTTCGCCCGGAGTCTGGCCAAAACCGGAAAATATGTTAAAAGCAAAAGTTGGACTTGTAGTTGATTAGACGTCCGATTTAGGGACAAGAAGAGACGCTGAATCCATATATACTATCCTTTTTTACCCGGACATATAGTTCGCCGAGAATCCGGCTGAAACCGAAAAATTTGTTATAAGTTAAATTTTATATGATGTTGATTAGATGTTCGAAATAGGGGTAAGGAGATATGCTGAATTGGTTTTTGAGCTTTATTTTTTCGCCGGATAGGTAGGTCCGGAATTCCGCCGAAACCGGAAAATTGGCAGAAGTAAGGCAGGAAGTTTCGATGGGTTACGTCAAAATAGATATGACTTGTAGGGGTAAACACACATGGTGCATCCGTATGCGAACTTTTCTCAGATCTAACAGTTACTGTACCGTTTTTTTGAAAATGCTCAAAAAATGATTATTTTTTTAAATTTCGAAGGTGTTTCATCCACTATATAGTCTTGATCGGTTTCTAAATTTTAAAAATAAAAGTATTTAACTGTCTGGATCAGATATTCAGTTTTTGGGATCCCATCGAAACCTTTGGTCTTGTTTTTCAAGAAACCTGATCATGTGCTAATGCTCAGTCTAGAAATTCCTCAGACGAGTTACCCACTCCCCGGCACCTGCTCTACACTCTTTCCCTGCACCGGGCCAGACCAGCGGTGCCGGATTTAAATTATATGATCCCCACCTGTTTAAACATGCTAATTTTCAGCCGGTTCCAGCTGCTGTCAGCCGGTGCCGGCACCGTGCGCTATTTCTACTATAAAATCGAAAGTGGACAACCCCTCGCCTTTTCAGTGGTGGACAGGGATGCGGATAAAAACTTGCATTTTAATCTTGTAGAATTATTATAAAGTTATCCGCAAATTTTCAAACCATAGAGCTATCTCGAGCAGAGGTGTTACTAGCCAAAATGTCTTGGGGGGAGGGGGGGGGGGGGAGGCATTTACCGACTAGCTGGTATTTTTGCCGACTGTGTTTGCGACTGTTTTCAAGGACAAAACAACATTTTTGAAGAAAAAAAATTTACTGATTTCCAGAAAACCGACTGTTTTGATGAAAATCAACTGATTTTCAGAAAAACAACTGTTTTCATGAAAAAATCAACTGTTTTGACGAAAAATTGAGGCGCTTCGCGCCGACCCGGTTATTTTTACCGACTGGCCGACAACATTGGGCGGGGGAGGCGTCCGCCCCTCACCCTCTCCCTCCCAGTCATGCCGCCCCTGATCCCGACTGCTTTAGATACACTTTACAATAATTGTGATATAAAAGGCCATGGAGATGAATTTTCTTACCAAATCTATTGGAAACAAATAAAATATACCCAATTAGCTCAAGTTTATGACTCCTCAACTGTGAAGATGATCGTTCTCGGACGCTCCTTACTTGCATTACAAGTCCATGGAAACGAATTGAAAGTCCCTTACCTATCTCACAATAATTGGCCTATCCAGTTCTTATGGCACTTGCCTTCCGGCCAAGTGCCATATACCGATCACTTTTCCGTCGGTCTGTCGGTCGGTCGGTTAGTCCGGTGTTTGCGAGTTAGGGTACTTCCAGATAAGCTAGGACGATGAAACTTGGCAGGGATATGAGGGACCCGACCAAACTAAGTTGGAAACAGTCATTTGCCCGATCCGACCATCGTGGGGGGAGGGAGAGGAGCCGGAATCCGGAATTTAGTGGCAGGCATAACTTTCGAACGGGTTACCGGATCTTAATGAAATTTGATATATGGAAAGACGTCATGTCTCAGATGTCCCATTTCAAGTCCGGACCGAATCCGATGAATGTGGGGGGGGGGGGGGACCGGAAATCATGTGACACGCTCAGAGTGGAATTCAAGTCCGAAACGGATCGGGTGACTTTGGGGGAAGTTGGAGGGGGGCGGGCCGAAAATCGTGTGACATGTTCAGATTGGACGATGGGGATGAAACTTGATGTTAAGAACAATCGCAAACCCTAGATACATAATGGAAACGACCGACCCGGAACCGGGCACTGTGGGGGGAGTTGGAGGGAGGGTTCCGAAATTCCAATGATCCCGAGTTAAGATGCTTCCACATGTGCTAGGACGATAAAACTTGATAAAACTTGATGTTAAGAACAATCGCAAACCCTAGATACATAATGGAAACGACCGACCCGGAACCGGGCACTGTGGGGGGAGTTGGAGAGAGGGTTCCGAAATTCCAATGATCCCGAGTTAAGATGCTTCCACATGTGCTAGGTTGATAAAACTTAGCAGGCCTATCAGGAATCTGACTATTTTAAGTTAAGAAAACTCGTTTATCCGATTCGATCATCTTGGCGTGAGTGGAAGGAAGGGGAATCTGGAATCTTGATGCATGTCTGACTTTTGAGCGGGTGATCGGATGTTCAAGAAACTTGATATTCAAATAGTACTCATGTCTTAGATGTCCCATTTCATGTGCGGATAGGATCCGGTCAGTGTGGGAGGAATGGGGGGAGGGGGTGGGGACCGGAAATTTCGTGACACGCTTAGAGTGTAGCGATTGAGATGATGCGTGGTGGGAAGAACAAGCATAAACCCTAGATACATCAGTGACAGAGCCGGATCGGATTCCGGGACTCTGGGGAAGTTGGATCCGGGGGATCCGGAATTCCGGTGATCGCGATTTAAGTACTTCGAGATATACTAGGACGATAAAACTTGGCATGAACATAAGAGACTTGACAAGATGAGCTTAGAAAGTGTCATTTCCCAGATCCGACCATCCCTTAAAGAATTCATCTTAACCTTAAAATACCCAAAAATACTTTAAGTAAAATATACATTTTCATGATCCCAATGAGCCCATGATCATTTTTGCCTCACTGATTTGCCTAGAAATGAATTTCTAGCATCCTGAAAGTGCGCATATTTT
Source organism: Branchinecta lynchi (assembly GCA_023053575.1). Taxonomy (NCBI): domain Eukaryota; kingdom Metazoa; phylum Arthropoda; class Branchiopoda; order Anostraca; family Branchinectidae; genus Branchinecta; species Branchinecta lynchi. Next base: position 9,238,790 of record JAKZAP010000001.1, read on the forward strand.
AACCGAAAAGTAAAAAAAATACTTTTGACCAAACAAACTATATTGTTGCTTCAGCCCAAGCTGACTGCGAATCATGTTTGATAGTGCAAAACGGATACGTCAGCTGAATTTTATTCGCTCTATATTTCAGTGCTTCTTGGCAAGGGTCCTCTTCAGACTCAAAGCCGCTCAAGTTGGAAAAACGAACTTGGGGGAAAACAAACCAAAAAGTTTCTCTGAGCGGTTATTCGTAAAAACAGACTGAGAACACTCGCCGGCAACGATAAGTTCCATCGAGCATCGACGTAACCCGTGAATAGACAGTTCCAACGTATCGGGACCATCGTCCACAAGACTCGCCGCGTCCGGTACCGTACGTTTATGTGCCCATCCCTTCCGTCTCACTCTCTAGTGCCATGTTCGAGACTTGCCCTCTCGTCTCCTGATCATATTTTTTTCATGTTTATAGTTTATTTTCAATAAAAAAAAGTCAATTTTTGGGTTAATAGCGCAGTCAGTTTAGGGGTAAGGAAACCTGCCATATCTAAACTTTTTTTTTCATCCACCTTACAATTAGCTTTCCCGGAATCGGACGAAAACCGAGATTCTGTACCATACAAGAAAAAAGCTTATTCTAAAAAAACTATTTTGTCTAATTTAAGTTTATAAGTTTTGTCCAAGACTGTGGTACCCAATTCTGATTAAATTAAAAAGTTTGAAATGAGGTTGATAGAGAACATGTGAGGTAAGAGAAGATGTGGGTCTTACTTCTTCGCTTTCTTTTTCTCAACGAACCACTGCTTGGTTCAGAATCCGGCAAAAACAGTAAAACGAAATGTATGGAAAGGGATATTCGGTAAAAAAAAATAAAAAAATAGGGACGGTCAAAGCTTCGAAAGCAAAAATCATATTTTTCATTCTAGCGTTTTAATCCTCCATCGGATTTCAAGTCTGCGAACTCGGAGTAAGAGTCTCGGAATTTGATGATGCACAATTACTACAGTCTGATCTAGCAGAGACTTTGTACATTGTCGTTGGCGAAATATCACGAGTGTAGAAACAGAAAAGCTTAGCAGGAAACTAAGCGGGCAGATGAGTTTTTATGGCACTTGAGCTTACTCAAGTGCCATATAGCGATTGTAATTTCTGTCCGTCAGTCGGTCTGTCGGTCTGTCGGTCCCGGTTTTGCTAGTTCGGGCACTTCCAGATAAGCTAGGACGATGAAACTTGGCAGGCATATCAGGAACTGGACCAGATTAAATTATAAATTGTCGCCTCCTCGATCCGACCATCTGGAGGGGAGTGGAGGGAGGGGGAATCCGGAAAAAATAGGAAAAATTAGATATTTTTAGCTTACGAACGGGTGATCGGATCTTAATGAAACTTGATATATGGAAGGACTTCGTGTCTCAGACCCTCCATTTTAAATCCAGACCGGATCCGGTGACACTGGGGGGAGTTGGAGGGGGAAACCGGAAATCTTGGAAAACACTTAGAGTAGAGGGATCCGGATGAAACTTGGTGGAAAGTACAAGCAAAAGTCCTAGATACGTGACTGATATAACCGGAACGGATCCGCTCACTTTGGGGGAGTTGGGGCGGGGGAGAAGTCCGAATTTTTAGTGATCCCGCGAATTCCGTGCTTCCTGATGTGCGGGGACGATGGAAATTGACAGGCATGTCTGGGACCCGACCAGATTAAATAGGAAATCTTCAATTCCCCGATTCGACCATCTGGGGGGGGGAGTGGAGGGAGGGTGAAGCCAAAATTTGAGGTATTTTTAGCTTGCGAACGGGTGATCGGATCTTGATGAAAATTGATATTTAGGATGACCTCGTGTCTCAGATATCTCACTTTAAATCCGGGCCGGATCCGATGACACGGGGGGGAGTTGGAGGAGGGAACCGGAAATTTTGAGAAACGCTTAAAGTGGAGGGATCGGGATGAAACTTGGTGGGAAAAACAAGCACAGGTCCTAGACACGTCATTGACATAACCGGACCTTATCAGGGCACTGTGGGGGAGTTGGGGTGGGGGTCCGGATTTCCAGCGATCCCGCGAGTTCGGCATACTTCCTGATGTCCTAGGGCGATGAAACTTGGCAGGTATGTCAGGGATCCGAACAGATTGACTTGAGAACAGCCGTTTCCCCGACCCGACCATCGTGGGGGGAGTGGGTGGATGGGGAGTCCGGAATCTAGTGGCGTGCATAACTTTTGAACCGGGGATCGGATTTGAATGAAACTTGTCTGGTGAGCTATCGCCTCGGACGTTCAGTGTCACGTCCGGGTCGGGTCCGATACCTGTGGGGATGGGGGGGGGGGGGTGGAAAACTCAAGAAACTCTAAAAGCAGAGGGATTGGGACGAAACTTAATGGATGGAACAAGCATTGGGCCTAGATGAAATTGACGGAGCCAGATGGTTTCGGGGCTCTGTGGGGGGAGTTGGAGGGGGTTTCCTGGAATTCCGGTAGTCGTGAGTTAGAATAGTTCCAGATGTAAAACGACAACGAAACTTTGCAGGCATATTAGCGACCCGAATTATCTTGACTTAAGAACCTGACACAACATACCCCCGGAAACTTCCGTTCCTAGATCCGAGCATTTTTTGGGGAGCAAGAGAAGAGAAATATGGAAATTGACTTCTATAAATTGCGAACGAGTGGTCTGATTCGAGTGAAACTTCATGGGTGATACGAATCGATGGCCTCGACATGTAAAACATGCGTTCGAACCATATGCGACCACGATTAGGGGAATTGGGGGTGGGGAGACTTTTAACATGCACAAAAACCAAACGGATGGACCGAATGAGATGCAAACTCGACAGTGCCGAGTTTATCGGCCTAGATTTGTTATTTGGCGTCCGGGCCGGATTCGGTAGGGGGGGGTACTGGAAACTTGCAGATAGGCTATGCTCCAATTGCAGTCAAACTTGATGGACAGGAACAGGGAATTAAGAGATTGGGCCCGAACCGGCTCCGACAACGTTGGTGGAGGGGGGGGGGGGTACCGGAACTTTCCAAAAATGGTCAGATTCGAGTGAAACTTGATAGATGGTATACACGAAGATGCTTTAGGTGGTCGATTTTTTTTATTCCGAACCAGATTCGGCCACGGTAGGTGGAGATAGAGTGAGTACCGGAAATCGTGTAGCACGTCTAGGAATCAAACAAATGGATTTATTGGGATGAAAGTTTGAACAGTCATGTGCATTTGCTACAGACAATCGAGACGATGCCGGAACTGCTCAGAAATGAGTGAAACTAAATATCCTATTTCTATTGCCGAACCGCATTTTTGGATGGCGGGTGTATTTTGTGACGTTCTCATCTACTTTCTTGTACAGCCTACTCGTACAAGTGCCATATGAGCTCGTAGCTCTTGTTAAGATTTTCGGTTGATCGACGGAGCATAACCGAACATACCAGTGTCAGTTCTGTGCAAACCTAGAGTATAGAGATCTTTTCCTTTCTTGTGATGATTTTTCTAGCGATCGGTGGCATCGTTACACAAGGTATGAGCACCGCTGCTCAAAATTTTGAGGCATACCTAACGTTGGAGCGCACGGCACTCAAGTTGATTTGTGTATGACTGACAGGGACGTCGCTAAGGGGGTGTGTGTGTGTGGGGGGGGGGGGGGGTACCACCCCCCTCGAAGAAAGAAAAAAGCTAAAATGGGCGCTCGCAGAGCGCCCGACCGTGAAAATTCTGCTCATCTGGGCGCTCATTCAGAAAAGCTGAATGGGGGGCTGGCAGTGCGCCCGGAAAAAGCAGTAAGGCTAGTTATTAAGGCTTCGGCTGGTCTGGGTTCTCGAGCGTCTGAAATTGCATTCTCAGTCGCATGTTTCGAGAGGCAGGCTATTTCTAGTTGTTCAGATAAGAAGAGGTTTTTTAATCATATTTTGTCAGAACGATAAGTATGATTGTTAGATCTAAACTTCCATGACCGACCGCAGACAAATCTTGAAATTCGCCCTGCAGCACGCAGTTTTAATCTAAGTTTTACCACGATCTGTTGTCTACTAGTATCTCTCGATATTCGAGTAAAAATTAGGCTGATTTTGCTTGTGGCGTACCTTTCCAATAATTTGTCAGTTTCATGTAAAGATTCTTTGTATTTTAGTAGAAAAGCATTTAATGATAAGAATTTTTCTCCAGTCCGACGTTAAAAAATAAATCGGCTTCGTGAGCAATGAGAGAAGATTAAATGACGGGTCTGATTATTGCAACACGTCATTTTATTTTTATTTTGTGTTTGAACTGTCAACAAGTCAACTCCATTTCAGTTTTTTTTTTTTTGGATGATCAGTACTTCTTTTTTGGAAAGGCTCGAACTGAAGCACATTATCCAACTTCTAGCTAAATCTCACATTTTTCTGGAACCGTCGTGAACAAAGACAGGCGGCCAGATCCTGCTAAGTGGCCCTTACCTTCATTTGGGATCAGAAAAGGCGGTCTGATTATACAGGATTCCACAGAATTTGCCTGCAGCGCCTTTCATAGTAGACTCTATTTACTGGGAAGTCGCGTCATTTCATTCGGATTTTAGGCTTGAAATTTCGGGGCTTGGGACGCATTAAAAGCTATATAGATTTTGTTGCGGGGTAGTAGTGTTCTGACAAAAAAAGTCATGGCCTACTTAAAAAATTTCGACTGCGGCACTCATTTTCGTTATGTCTGATATACAGTTTGGCGGATATAGTGCTGTGTTTCTTGGCTATTGTTTCTAACTGGTATGAGTATTGGGCCTTCCGGACATCTGCCAGTCGTATATTTTAAGATACTCAGCTCCCACGCCTTGAAACCGCTTCTGAGCTCGGAGATACAACTAGACTTCTAATCTTCTGTCTTCAACACTAGCAGTTATCACGAGTTTTATTGTCACACATGAGACGAACAGTTAAAAAGGGCGGCAGGGCGCCGGCAGGCGCCCTGCCACCCCCCACCCCCCTCGAGTTTTGGCTAGCGACGCCTCTGAATTGACTGATCCTCAGCTGCAGTCCATGCAGGGCAGCCCTCTTTTCGTCAGTTTCTTTTCTTTCGCTGGCAAAGCGATATTGACCACAGTTCAGGAATTCGTCAAGTTTTCTCCAATGTTTCGTTTAAGCTTTCTACTGCCTGTCGGAGCCATCCTTACAGATCTTACCCTAGGTTCAGTATCGGAAAACCTTTTTGCTTGTTAAATGACGCGAAGTTTTGCTTACTCCTAGGAAATGGCTTTTGCCAGCTCCGCTCGAGATCATGATCAGCGACGAGCATGTCTTCTTTTCCGGCCAATCTCATCCTCCTCCCGAGATAATAGGTCAGCGGCAATTTTGGGACCGCCTCCGGCGTTTTCTGGAAGCTGCATTGTATCTCGCAAAGTTGGCTGGATCGTCGTGTGAGGAGTAACCACGTAATGGATTTGTAAGATTGGTAAGTTCTAGTTCTCTTAGTTATTTTGCCCATGGTCCTTGTCCCACATGAAAACTGTAAACATTATTTTCAGTAGATTATTTCAGGCTGTGCTGTTTCAGTCTAGATGGTCACGGAAGCGGCTGAAAGCTTGTATAGCCGTCATTACACAAAACACAAACAATTTAGGATTGGTCGCAGCGGATTTTAGTGGTCTGACTTTTTGTCTGGGATGGAATGTTTGAAGACCTTTTGTGGCCTGTCTGTAGCGTGCTCGAATCACTGATGTACCCATGCCTCGAACTTATTTTGCTTTTGTTGCATTGGACTACGGTGAGATTGACCTTCGCTTTCTTAGAGTCGAGCTATTTTACACTGCCCGTCATTTCTGGCATTGAAGCCATACTGTTCGCCAAAGAAAGCGTATTTTTTTTACTAAATATTCATCAATTTTTTTACTAAATATTCCTCAAGCGGCTTGAGCGGCTTGAGCCTGAAGAGGACCCTTGCCAAGAAGGGCCGAAATATAGCTCTAATAAAATGTAGCTGACTTATCCGTTTTGCTCCGTCAAGTATTTTTTACTTATGGTCTCGCGATCTTGCACTCTTATCTTCCTTTGCTCTTACCACACATAGATCAAGTTTCGTCCGAAGCGGTTCCCCGTTCAGGAGTAGGGCATGTCACAATTTTCTTGATTCTCCAACATTTAACGCGGAACGCTTCGCAAATAGATCAACAAACAATACAAACAGGAAGATGAAGATTCTCGGTCAGAAACAAATTTACAGAAGTATGGAATTACACCAGTTGGAATTCGATCTGCAACTTTCTCCTTATGTGTTAAATTAACATACTCGCCGGTTTAATATAACAGTAAAATAGTTTAAGTAATACCTTCAGTAATATCTTGAGTAATAATTTTGTTTTACTATCATTGGTGGTTTCCCCCCAGAGTATCGTCAGTGCGTCGGTCGTCTCATCTCTTTAGCTTTTGTTAAATTCGTTTAGGAAGTTACATGCTAGTTGTCCCCATTTTTGGAACAGGACGGGGGTTGCCATGTATGAACGACGGTCTTCATTCTATCAGTTATATCTGTCATTCTGGCCATCGATCCTGGTGTTCGCCGTGAAGCAATTTTAAGATTTTTTTTGTTTTCTTATATTTGAAAATAAAGTGACCTAAAAAAAGCCGGGTTCTATCGCACACGGTTGGTTCGGAAAACAATTGTTTAAATCCGGTTGAGTCAAAAGGTTCGATTTTGGACATTTGGGCTATGATGAGACTGACCTTCGCTTTCTTTGACTTGGACTACGTTATACAAGGAACATATAAGTTAATAGGATATTAGTCTTCGGTCCCATGCAGCGATTATAAATACCCCGACAAAACTGAGCTGAGCTAGAGGTACTTGCTGAGCTTTGGGTTGATGCCCGTCTACACCCCTATTTGCCGCTGCGTGCGCTAGCCAGTCCGACCCTTTAAACCTCTTTTCCATTAGCAATGCAGTAACAAGTGCAATAAACCAAATCGTAGCAGCCTAATACAGTTTCCAACTGTTCATTAAAGATTAAAGTACGACGCATCGTCTTATTTGTTGCTGTTGCACCAAAATCCTCATCCATAGATATATCTCCCAAATATACAAGGGTTGGATTTACCTGTCAATGTAGACGAGCTTAATTCATAGTAAATCGGCACCCAGCTGCCCATGAACGGGAGGAGGGGGGGGGGTGGTCGGAACCCATCAGAATGCGTATTTATGCCTCTATTTCCTCAAGTATACCAGCTCAGAGTTTGATTCCATCACGGGTCAAAAACTTTTTTCATGCGCAATTTGGGCCGATTGACCATGAGCTTTGAGGTACGCCGCATAGTCTTATTGGTTCCTGTTACACCTTTGCACAAGGCCGTATCCAGGGGGGGATAGGGGATTGACCCCCCTCCCCCCCCCCCCGAAACATACCAAAATAAACATTTTTATAGGCTTTCCCCTCTGATTTGTACTTTTTTGTCCGATCTCAGGTAAAAGAAAAACCGAAAGGCACCCCCCCCCCCCCGATATAAATTTCTGGATGCGGGCCTGCCTTTGCCTCTATATATACATATCCACAAGTATACAGAACTTGAACTCGAGACATGTCATACACGAACGTAACTCATGGGCAAATTGGGCCCACTTGCCCATGAACGGGGAGGGTGGTGGTGGTTCAACGCTGCATAATCAACGGGTACCCTTCTCTGTGTTATGTTGAGGCTTATCGACTTTGCAATAAATAATTTTGGTAGTCGACTTATTTCAGAGGATACACTTGTCTGACAAGAAAATAAAGTTCAGAAATAAATTTATCGTGTTTTCTTAGCCAATGGACACTTCTAATAAGTAAGTAGGTAAGTAATTTATTTTTGACCCGCCATTTTGGAAAGGCGGAGTAAATGAAGAAAATAAATGCTTTACTTTGTATTAAATGCTTCACAAATAAACATTTCCGACTTCCTTTAGAAGGCGCTACGAAAATCGGCCGTTTTCTTGTTATCCCTTGTCTCTACCTCTCTGGCATTTCGGCGATCCAAATCTTCGGAGCTGGGATATCGTGGCAGGAAATTCAAAAAATCCCAGCAATGCTTGTTAGAAAAGGATATATTTGAGATGTCGCCAAAGTCAAGCCGCAGATGCAGTTTACCTGATTGTTCTAGTGTTTCATCAGAAGTTCCATGGCTGAAAGTGCCTATTAAAAGTTTTTCTTTGTGGAATAGCGTTGTGAAGCTTGATTAGCTTGCTTTATAAAAATGTACAAGAATGTGCAGAAAGCTTATAAAAAATAAAACAGCAACAAAAATCGTTCAAAAACAAATAACCTATTCAAATCTGAATTATAGAAGCTGATTTATGCATAAAATAAAGATCTACAAGAAACATCACTTTTATCTTTGTCCAAGCTAGTAAAACTGAGCATGTACTGGCCCAAAAATTACGCTTTGAAATATCACAGAGAGGAAACTGTTGAAAAAGCTGCTGATCTAGGGGGTAAGTATTGTTCCTAGGTTGTTACAGAGTGGGATTGGGGTAGTTTGATGTGCCCATTGAATCGACTTCAGAATGAACTTTTATTTCTGTTTTGGACTACCTGTCCAGAAAGAAATAAAGCTCAAACACGAATTCAGCATGTCTCCTTACACCTACATGGAACCTCTACTCAACTCCAGATAAAACTTTTACTTCGAACCCCACATTCTTTCGTAGCAGATTAGATTGAACTTTACCTTTACCATTGGAGATTTGGGGAAACCGTATTCATCCCAAATCTCTGGTACCGTACCCGTCTGTTTTCCGTAAAGGACCTGTCTTACCTATAATATTAACGCAACCTACTTCCATCATCACTCCATGATATATATCACTAAGCTCGGATACTTCAATTTCGTACGGTTCATTCTAACCCCTCTAAGCAAACCAGGCTGATTTTTGGGATCCCAAAACGTAAGTAGAGGGATACCTATGACTTCTCAAAAGTTGTCCGTCTGTCCGTTTGTCAGTCCGTCTGTCAGCACGATAACTCTCGAAGGGAGTGAGTAATTTTGCTGAAACTTGGCGTGAGGATTCATTTAGTCAAGGAAAAGTTCGAATTCGTAGATGGCCCTCATAGCTGTATATTTCGGGGAGGGGTTTCAAATTAAGGTGCGAAAAAGATATTTTTTAGGAGCTAATGAGATAGTGACTTAGGGGTAAGGAAACATGCTGAATCCGAATATGAAAATTATTTTCTCGCCGGACAGATAGTTCACAAATCCGGGAAAAAAAAGAAAAATCTGTCAAAAATGAAAGTTTATTCTAAAGTTGATAACATATATCTGAACATTATTTTCCTGCCGAAGAAGTAGTTTGCCAGGAACGCAGCTGAAACAAGGACATTCGTCAAAGTAGTACAAGCTATAGGTCAAAAACAAAATTGATTGATTGATTGATTATGGAACCTAGGGCCCGGAAGTGCCTTTTTGTGTTTGAACCTCCCCCACCCTTCTGGTTCAAGGGCAATTGTGCCCAGGCTATAGGCTACAGTGACTTAGTTTCGTAGCTTGAGAGTATTTGAAATTGCGATGATGAGATTTCGTTTAAGTTACTTTGACATCCTAGAGTCTGAAAGTATCTTTTGAAGTTGTATCTCCCCCAACCTCCCGGTTAATGGGCAACTAGGCTCAGATTACCAAGTTCCTGAAGTTCATGACTTGACAACGGGTTTCGATGTACGACGATGAAGCTTCCAGATTCTCGGAATTATGAGATTATCTAAGCACTTTTTGTGGTTCACATCGTGACCCTCCCGGCTCATGGGTAACAGGCCGATTGCCTAGTGACCCGAATTTCGTAACTTGACAGCGAGTTGGATTAGGACGACAAAACACTTTTTGCTGAGTGAATTGCAGCTAATTATGGATGAACATGATCCCATCTCGCCCTCCCCACTTGGATCATGGACAGATATATAGGCTCTCTTTCCCTAAAATTGGTGAGGATAAACTCGGATAGTGAGCCTTATGCATCATAATATAATATATTTCTACGTGTAAGTTTTTTAAGGTCGCTATGGAGAAGTTTCAAAAGTCGTTTTATTTAGCTAGTCATGTGTTCTCGCGTTAAGCAGGGGTTGATATTTGGACTTCTTTATTCTGGATGTGTTCTTGTGAAGTAAACACGAGGATATGATATGATACATATTTGCTTAAAGCCCGAGGGCCATCGCATACAAAACAAAGTACAAAACAAATGAAAAACAAACATCAACTCTTCTAATAAATCTTATCTACAAAAACTCTTCTCTATGCTTCCAGCCTATCCGCAAAAATCTTCCAAGCTGCCTAACCTCCAAAAAACTTTTCTACTTAAACTATTCCACCAACCAACCTTCCCCGAAAATCTGCTCCCCAAATATTTCAACTCTCAAATCCTTCAGTTCCACTGTTCCACACATTCGCACATAAAATGAAACAAATTCTCGTCCACACAACCACACATAGGGCAGGAGTAAAGACCACTAGACCGCCCCTTTACACTTCCCATATATTTTCTCCGAATCCCCAGGGGGAGGCTATCACTACGAGCGCTAACAGTCAATTTTAATTCCTCAGAAGATAACCCTTCTTTAGAAAACATTTCTAGACCCCAACACTCTACAGACAACAAATGAAGTCGAAAATGAAGTAACAATGAGGCCCTTGACTATTGAGTCCACGTGTACGGGCTTGCTCACATGTTATTAGTGAATTTTATTTTAGCGCGTGACACGTCTAATCGGGTACGTTTTGACTGGGAGATTTCCAGACTTGGTTCTTTTGTCCGGTGACTATTTGAAAAGTTGGGCTGTTTCGGTTGCGAGACTTTTTTTTGTGTATTTGCTAAAAGGAGGCCTACTGTTAGTAGAACACCACCCCACAAACCTAGTTGTCTACAAATTATCAGACGTGTCAACATTGCAGTTACTGGGAATTCCACAAGTTTTCCCTAACCCTTCGTCAATCTTTCCATGTCGTCGCGCGGTATACGTAAATGGTATTAAATTATATACGTTCCTCATCGCTTTCGTCTCGCTACTCTGGCCCGCCGAAGTCTCAGGCATCAGCTGGCACCCTCTTTGTAAGCCAAGGTGATAAATAACGAGAGAATGTCAATAACCTACTAAGCGTGAAGGAGAAGTCAACTGGAACTCCCTGATACCAGAGTATCCTATTTAGTAAGAAGCGTGTCTTGTATCTTAGGCTGATTCATTGCCCATATCGATAATGTGGACAGGAAAGAAGGACCTTGTTTCTCTATCTTGGTTGTCGAGGCCGAGAAACAGATGAAAAGAGGTTGTGGTCCAGTATATTACCCAGATTATTTGTATTCTTTACATCTCGGTCGTTTTACGCCCTCCGTTCTCCTGTTTATTTTGATCCGATCAAGGCGTCCGAGTTGACGCTCGTCAGAGAGCCGGTTTCATCCTACTTATTGTAGTTATCACGCATGAAGTCACGAACTTTGGCTTCTCGGTGTCAAGGCTGGAACTCATTTTTCGTTTTTCCGCAAAAATATCACTCCACGGGGTAATCCAGCCAATCACGTTACAGAGATCCGTAGTAATCACGCTTACTACGCTCCCCAGCATGGTAAGCAAATAGTTACCATTAGTTACTATTTCGAGAAGGTTGTCAGCTTAGTAACTTTTCGTGAGGCTGGAGCGGAAATAGTAAGTAATATTTACTATTGTTAGAAGGTTGGAACACGCTGAGAGTGTCCAGTAATATCTGTATTCGAAAGCATGATAGTCCGTGTATAGTATGGAATTACAGATTTAATTTACATATATTCAAACAATGTTTACAACGGATACGTCAGCTATGATTCTTCATCAGCGATATTTCGGCCCTTATTGACAGCCTGACGAGGACCCTTGCCAAGAAGGGCCGAAATATAGCTGATGAAGAATCATAGCTGACGTATCCGTTGTAAACATTGTTTGAATAAATGTTTCAAAGTCAGCTTGGGCTCAAAGAATATTTAATTTACATCATACGAGTTTACCCTCAGCTAACGCTTGCACGGGGTAAGTAATCAGTCGTAGCCAGTCCTTTAAACTCTTTGTTGCAGTTGCAAATGATGATGATGAACAGGGGCGTCACTAGCCTTTTACCTTTGGGGGGGGGGGGGGGCGTCCGGTTTGTGCCAACGGATTTTCCGCCCACACAGAATAAAACTGGGGTAAAACTAACTGTAATGCATCAGTTGAGATTATTCCTTTGATATAATTTCGTATTGTATATTTGGCTTTTCATTTTAACTTTCGCTAAAAAGCGAAACGACTATAACAAGAACAAGTTAAACTAAGCGCCTCAGTCGAAATTTTTTAAATCTGCCTTTTTCCCGGAAAAATTTAGCTATACCTACCATACAAGTTTTAGCTTTTATGGTGTTTCAGAGCCCACGAATTTCAATCCTAAAACGCCAGACTAAATGAAACACCGTTCTTCCGAATAAAGAATACTACAAAATGGGCCGCAGGCGAAATTTCCGTAAACTAACTTTAATGCATCAGTTGAGATTATTCCTTTGGTACAATTTCGTATAATAAAGTTCACATATTCGGATTTTCATTTTAGCTTTCGCTAAAAAGCGAAGCTTCCAACGACTGTACCGAGACAAGTTAAACTAATCGCCGCAGTCGAAATTTTTTAATCTGCTTTTTTCCGGAAAAATCTAGCTAAAGTACCACAGAATTTCCTGCTTTTAACGTGTTTCAGACCCCAAGAATTTCTATCCTAAAACGAAAACTAACTAGACCTACGTTGCCCGGGCAACGTGAAGTGTTGCGGCAACCTTTGTCCGGCTTCGCCGGCTAAAGTGTTGCGAGAGCAACACTTTGGTTTTGTTTCTTCGCTGTCGGTTAAATGCTGAAATTGTCAACTTATCGAAGTTTTTAAAACGGTATGTTCTAAAAAGAATAATCACATAATCAAAAGCTGTTCTTTAGCGTTGTAAAACCAACAACAAAACAATATCGGAAGAAGGCTATTTGTAACGTTTCAGGATTAAAATACCATAGATGACACTATTAATTATTACAAAACTACCTTATTGTTTTACATTACCGTATCGTTTGTACCCGTTGCGTAAACAGTTAATCCTAGGTTATAGCGATAGACCATCGATACAAACTTGCTTACTGTCATATTTACAGAAATCGAATACAATGTGCACCAATTTTCAAAAATTTCTAGCCCCTCGTGAACCGATCTTACTTACAAGTCCGTCTCCCGACATTGACAATAAATTCACCGGAAACAAATAATGGATGCACCAGCTATCAAGAGTTGCAAACCCCTCATCGCTGAAGATGATTATAGCATAAAAGCCGATTATTACTTACAAGTCCCATGCATGTCTTACAATTGGGAACAAAATTGTTCTTACCATCGAATACACCTGAGACAAATAACAGGTATACCAGCTAGCAAAAGCTGCAAACTCCTCGTTGCCGAAGATGATTATGAGCTAACAGTCGACTGTTGCTTACAGTCGAATGTTGCTTACAAGTCCCTTACATGTCTCACAACTGGTATCGCCTATTGTTGGTTTCAGTGTGTACCTTACTCCTGAAGTTGTCAACCCCTTGAAACTTTCAAACTGGCTTATCTCATGAAGGATTTTTGTTCAGAAAATTTGATGGCATATATTTTGATCAGCTCTTCAAGGGCTATCGATTGCCCTAACCACAACAAAAGCATATCGGAAAAAGGGACTAAATTGACTTTGCAGTCAGTTGAACTTTATCCTTTTCAATCGTAGACATCGTGACGGATGAAAACTTGGAATAATATCCTATATAATCTAGTTGGTATTATAAAGCTATCCGTAACTTTTTAGGATTAAAATACCATAGATGACACTATTAATTATTACGAAACTACCTTGTTTTACATTACAGTATCGTTTGTACCCGTTGCGTTAACAGTAAATCCTAGGTTACAGCGATAGACCAACGATACAAACTTTCTTACCGTCAGATTTATATAAATCGAATACAATGTGCAACAATTTGCACTAATTTCTAGCCCCTCGTGCACCGATTCTACTGACAAGTCCCTTTCCCGTGATCAAGTTCACCGGATAAAAATAATGGGTATACCGACTAGCAAAAGTTGCAAACCCCTCATCGCTGAAGATTTGTGTAGCATAACAGCCGATTATTACTTACAAGTCCCTTGCATGTTTTACATTTGGGAACCAAATTGTTCATCAAATGACAGGTACGCCAACTAGCGAGAGCTGCAAACCCCTCATTGCCGAAGATGATTATGAGCTAACAGTTGCCTGTCGCGTACAAATCCCCTAAATGTCTCACAACTGGTATCACCTATTTTTGGTTTCAGTGTGTACCTTACTACTGAAGTTGTCAACCCCTTGAAACTTTCAAACTGGTGTATCTCATAAAGGAATTTTTTTTACCAAAAAATGGATGTCATATACTTTGATCAGCTCATCAGCGGCTATCGATTGCCGTCGAAGTTGAACTTTATCCTTTTCAATCGTAGATATCGTGACGGATGAAAACTTGGAACAATATCTTATATAATCTAGTTGATATTATAAAGCTATCCGTAACTTTTCAGGATTAAAATACCATAGATGACACTATTAATTATTACAAAATTACCTTATTGTTTTACATTACCGTATCGTTTGTACCCGTTGCGTAAACAGTTAATCCTAGGTTATAGTGATAGACCATCGATACAAACTTTCTTACTGTCATATTTACAGAAATCGAATACAATGTGCACCAATTTTCAAAAATTTCTAGCCTCTCGTGAACCGATTCTTGCTTACAAGTCCGTCTCCCGTGATTGACATCAAATTCATCGGAAACAAATAATGGATATACCAGCTATCAAAAGTTGCAAGCCCCTCATCGCTGAAGATGATTATAGCATAATCTTTTTAAACGGGATGTTCTAAAAAAAATAATCATATGATCAAAAGGTATTCTTCAGCGTTGTAAAAACAACAACAAAAAAATATAGGAAGAAGGGACTAAATTAACTTTGCAGTCAGTTGTACTTTATCCTTTTCAATCGTAGACATCGTGACGGATGAAAACTTGGAACAATATCTTATATAATCTAGTTGGTAATAGAAAGCTATCCGTAACTTTTCAGGATTAAAATACTATAGATGACCCTATTAATTATTATGAAACTACCTCATTGCTTTACATTTTCGTTTGTATCCGTTGTGTAAACAGTTAATCCTCGGTTACATTGATAGACCATCGACACAAACTTTCGTACCGTCAGATTTATAGAAATCGAATACAATGTGCACCCATTTGCAAAAATTCCTAGCCCCTCGTGAACCGATTCCTACTTACAAGTCCCTCTCCCGTGATATACATTAAGTTAACCGGAAACAAATAATGGGTACACCAGGTAGCAAAAGCTGCAAACCCATCATCGCAGAAGATGATTGTAGCATAACAGCCGATTATTACTTACAAGTCCCTTGCATATCTTACCATTGGGAACCAAATTGTTCTTACCATCGAATACACCGGAAACAAATAACAGGTATACCAACTAGCAAAAGCTGCAAACCCCTCATTACCGAAGATGATTATGGGCTAACAGTCGACTGTTGCTTAAAAGTCCCCTATATGTATCATAACTGGTATCGCCTATTTTTGGTTTCAATGTACCTTACTATGAAGTTGTCAACCCCTTTGAAATTTTCAAACTGGTGTATCTCATGAAGGAATTTTTGTACCAAAAAATGGATGGCATATACTTTGATCGGCTCATCAATGGCTATCGATTGCCGTCGAATAAAAAATTCTACCTGTCTTAGTTCAAAAGTTGACTTTTTTGCCGTAGGCCAACTTTCTAACGTCACGACTTAGAAAGGAGCAAAGGATAAGCTCTAGTTTCTTTAGCAATGAGAGAACTTTTAAAGTTTAAGAGGCACATCTGATACCGTTACTCTACCACAAACCAAAGTGCAAAAAAAAAAAATTATAAACTCAGCTGAAATCGTCGCAGACATGGACAGAAACAATAGATGGCAGCACTTTCGGACCCGTGGGAAAAAGCCACTTTTTTGTCTCTGTAGATTTTTCTATTTATCACTCAAAGAAGATATGTTGGCTGTGGGGCCGGGTAACTGCCGCATATATTTAACACTTATAGATTTTAGTCCATCTTCAATTTGAAACTGGTGCCTGCCTGCTTGCGTGCTAGAACGGAGCTTTCCACTCGAAAGCAGAAACATCTTTTGATGAAACGAAAGGTTCGCTACACAACTTCAGATAGTCCTCTCTGACATAGGCTATACAACTCCACTTCACTTCGCAAACCGTAGGCTCTGGCTCGATGACAAGCAAAAACCATCCTTATTGGCCCCAGGCAAGAGTTCTACGGAGCTTTCCAAAATGTAATGTCATATTCATCAATCCGGCCTAAGGTCCACACTTTCCGTAAAAACCGCACAGGTTAGACCCTTCTCAGTTACCAGGAATAAAATGAAATCGGAGTCATAGGAAAAAAAAAAAAAAAAAAAAAAAACGAGGACAAAACCAAAGTGTTGCTCTCGCAACACAATGATACACCGTTCTTCCAAATAGAGAATACTACAAAATGCGCCGCAGGCGAAATTTTGTGTTAAACTAACTGTAATGCATCAGTTGAGATTGTTCCTTTGATGTAAATTCATATATTTAAATTCACATATTTGGCTTTTCGTTTCAACTTTTGCTATTTTACTTACTCAGAACAAGTTGAACTAAGCAACGCCGGCCAATTTTTTGTAAATCTGTATTTTTTCCGGAAAAAATTGCGCCCGACAAATGTTTGGAGAATTTGATTTCTTATGTATAAAAATACCCTGAGTGCCGACAAGAATACCGACGCCCGACAAAAGCGATTCAAAATTCAATTTCTTCTGTGTTTTGCCCGACAAGACTGTTAAGTACGTGTAAATAGAAACCGACGAGACTTGAACTTTCGATGTGCTCCCGATAAAAATTTACAGAACTTGATTTTTTTCGTGTAAAAAGAACCCGATGTGCCGACAAGAATACCGACACCCGACAAAACCATCGAGTATTTAATTTGTTCTGTGTTTTGCTCGACTAGACTGTACAGAACTTGATTTCTTACGTGTAAGAAAAAAACCTTGTGCCGATGAACTTGAAGTTTCTGGGTGCGCCCGACAAAGTTTGCAAAATTTGATTTCTTACGTACAAGTAGAACCCGATGTGCCGACGAGTCGACCGACGCCCGACAAAAGCATGCAAAATTTACTTCTTCTGGATCCCTTATGCCTAAAAAAAAAACCGATGTGCCGACGAGAATACTGAAGCACGACAAAGCATGCAGAATTCGATTTCTGCAGTGCTTTCCCCGACAAATGTTTGCAGGATTTCATTTCTTGCGTATAAAAACAAGAGCTGAAAGCTCATATGGCACTTGTAAGAACAGTTAGCATGTTTGTCAGATACGGTTTGCAGTTTTCAAGGCTGGATCTCTCTCCCGATATTCATTTCATCAGAAAATGGGCTTGATCTAGTAGATCTGAAATGGTTATACCACTCATTGACAACTGTATCTTCCTCCAACGATGATCGGATCGGGGGAGGGACTATATTTTCAAGCCAATCTAACATGCCTGCAAAGTTTCACGGTCATAGCACATCTGGAAGTACCCTAACTCGTGATCATCGGAATTAGGGAAAACCCCCTCCAACTCCCCCCACTGTGACACGATCGGTCCTGTTCTGTCAATAATAATAATAATAATAATAATATATTTGCAAATTGAATGGCAGGCCGTTAAGCCTCTACAATGTATCTATGGCTTATGCTTGTTCTTCCCTCCAAGTCCCATCCCGATCTCTCGACTCTAAGCGCTTCAAGAGAGCCTTCAGCTCCTCCGGATGTTATCAGATCCGTTCCAGACTTGAAATTGATCATCTGAGTCACTTGTTCTTGACACTTGACAAGTTTCATGCACGTCTGATCACCTGTTCCAAAGTTATGCATGTCAATAGAATCTCCCCCATGATCATCGGATCGGGAAAAGAACTATTTTCAAGTTGACCTGGAAGATGTCTGCCAAGTTTCATGGTCCTAGTAGCCTACATGTGGAAGTACCCCTCGAAGTACCCTAACTCGTGATCACCGGAAATCCGGGAAAACCCCTTCCAACCCCTCTACTGTGACATCCCGATCCATCGACCCTAAACATTTCACGACATTTCCGGTCCCCCCTCTAATCCCCCTCTCTTCGGATTTGGTCCAGATTTGAAACTGAAAATCTGAGACACTTGTTCTTCACAATTGTCAAGTTTTATGCATGTCCGATTATCCATTCCAGAGTTATACATGTTTCTAGTTTCCGGATTCCCCTTCCCTCCACCCCCCCCCCCCGCGATAGCAGGATCGGGGAAGCGATTATTTCCATGTTAATCTGGTTGGTTCCCTCGTATGTCTGTCAAGTTTTATTGTGCTAGCTTATTTGGAAGCGTTTCACCCGATTTCCGGTTGCCCCTCCAGCTCCCCCCCCCCAGTGATCGGATCTGTTCCGGATTTGAAACTGAGCATCTGGAGCACTTGTTCTTGACGTATGTCAAGTTTCTTGCATGTCTGATTACCCGTTCCAAAGTTATGCATGTTACTAGTTTCCGGATTTCCCATCCCTCCACTCCTCCCACAATGACCGGATGGGGAAAGTGATTATTTCCAAGTTCTTTTGGTCGGTTCCCTGATATGCCTGCCAAATTTCATTGTCCTAGCTTATGTGGAAGCGTTTCATGAGATTTCCGGTGCCCCCTCCAGCCCCCCCCCCCCAGTTATCGGATCTGGTCCGGATTTGAAATTGAGCTTCAGAAGCACTTGTTCTTGACATATGTCAAGTTTCAGGCCTATCTGATTACCCGTTCAAAAGTTAGGCATGCTACTACTTTCCGGATTTCCCATCCCTCCACTTCCCCCAAGATGGCCGGATCGGGGAAATGATTATTTCCAAGTTAATCTGGTCGGTTTCCCAACACGCCTGCCAAGTTTCATCGTTCTAGCTTATGTGGAAGCGTTTCACGAGGTTTTGGGTGCCCCCTCCAGCTCCCCCCCCCCAGTTATCGGCAATTGTTCTTGATATATGTCAAGTTTCACGCAAGTCCGACTACCCGTTCTAAAGTTATGCATGTTACTAGTTTCCGGATTTCTTGTTGCTCCACCCCACCCCCCCCACGATGGCCGGATCGGGGAAGTGACTGTTTCCATGTTAATCTGGTTCGGTCCCTTATACGCCTGCCAAGTTTCATCGTCCTAGCTTATGTGGAAGTGCCCAAACTAGCAAAACCGGGACAGACCGTCGTTTCCGGATTTCTCATCCCTCCACCCCCCCACTATGATCGTATCCGGAATAGGATTATAACCAAGTTAATCTGGTCGGTTCCCTGATATTCCTGCTAAGCGTGTCACTAGATTTGTTTGACTTGGACTGACCATCTTTAAACCGTATCTATTCTCGCATTCGCTTTGTGTACATCATAGCATGGCTCAGTGGTAGAAAACGGGACTGGCAACACAAAGGTCAAGTTTCACGTATGTCTGATTACCCTTTCCAAAGTTATGCACGTTAATAGTTTTCGGATTTCCCATCCCTCCACTCCCCCCACTATGATCGGATCCGGAATATGATTATATCCAAGTTAATCTGGTCGGTTCGCTGATATTCCTGCCAAACGTTTCACTAGATTTGTTTGACTTGGACTAACCATCTTTAGACGCTAGTTACCCCGCATTCGCTCTTTGATACATAGTCGCATAGCTCAGTGGTAGAATACTAGACTGTCAACCCAAAGGTTCTTGGTTCGGTCCCGGCTTTGGCCAGCGCTTTGTTTTGCTCCCGTTTTACTTTTTGGTCCCGTTTTACTTTATAGTTTCCGGACTCCCGGATCCGGGGAAAGTTGGATTGGGGAAGTGATTATTTGTAAGTTGATCTGGTCGGGTCCCTGATATGCCTGTGAAGTTTCATCGTCCTAGCTTGTGTGGAAGTGCCCAAACTAGCAAAACCTGGACAGACCGACAGAACGACAGAGCGACAGAACGACAGAACGACAGAACGACAGACAGACAGACCGACAGACCGACAGAAATTACGATCGCTATATGGCACTTGAGTATGCTCAAGTGCCATAAAAACCGGATTTGCCGGCGAGTTGACCGACGCCAGACGAAAGTACTTTCTCAAGGCCTTTGGGGGGGGGGGAGTCTCACCCCCCATAGTGACGACCCTGGTGATGAAAGTGTATTTGCGCACATGGGTGGCCGGAAGCGCTCAGGCTAGGGGGGGTGAGACCCTCATTTCAACGACTCCTGGATCGTAATATACGACTCGCACGCACCGACAAAAACGTAGTATTGCCGCTACGCGGCAATGGTGCACATTCCCCGCCAACAAATAATATAGAAGATGTAAAACTAGCTGCAATGCATCACCTGAAATTATTCTTGTAATCAAAGTTTTTGTATAAATAAATTCTTAGCCAACGAGACTTGGGTTGCGTTTTTTCGGGGGTGTAGTTTCACTGTAGTATTGATGTACTTTTGTTTCATTATGAAAGTATCGTGTGCCTTTTATTTGTCATTCGACACACTGCACTTCCATGACAAAAACTATAGCACGTAAAACTACAGTGTGCTACATCTGAAAATTGCAACTTAGAACTGGTTTGCAGAATCTGGTTCCTTCTGTGTAAAAACTAACCCCGATTCATTGACCAAACAAATTTTTGTCTTTCGCCCGATAGAAACACTATATCTTTCCCTAATGCAGCATATTCAAGCACGTCTGAAAGGTTTATATCTGCCTCAATCTTCATCTGCGACCTTACCACGAAATTAGGTCCGAGTCTCAAAACGCGACAGAAGATGCTATACACAGCAAATGAACAACGAGAAGTTCGCGTTTAGAATAACTTAAACATAAAAGAGATCATTTTCGAGTTGTATCAGTGTCTTGAAGCTAGTCGGTAATTACCTTGCCCCCCCCCCTAAACATTTTGGCTAGTAACGCCTCTGCTAGCATAGAGGCAAAAAATTTACCTCCCGACGAGAATGAGCTATTCCAGCGTCTACAGAACCCTGCTTTCCTGGGAAACGAATTTCGGGTGTATATTAAAATCTGTCTTGTCCTTTTCAAGCGTTGTTGCCACCTCAACCTCGCTGTGTAATCGACATTTTTCCATCTGTTCTGGGCACCTTGTTTCGCGGGTTCTATGCCTTCTTTTTGGGATCCCAAAACGTAAGTGGAGGGATACCTATGACATCGCAAAAGTTGTCCGTCTGTCCGTCCGTCCGTCCGTCCGTCTGTAAGCACGATAACTCTCGAAGGGAATGAGATATTTTGATGAAACTCGGTGAGAAGGTTCGTTGGGTCGTCGGACCAGTCAAGTTCGTAGATGGGCTTTGTAGCTCTACATTTAGGGGTGGGGGAGGGGATTGAAATTAAGGGACAAACAAAATATTTTGAAACAGCTAATGTGATAGTCGATTATGGGGTAAGAAGACATGCTGAACACGATGGTGAAAACCATTTTGTCATCAGACAAGTAGTTCGCCCGGAATCCGGCCAAAACCGGAAAGTTTGTTGAAAGTAAAAGTTTTATTTGAAGTTGATTAGATGTTCGATTTAGGGGTAGGAAGACATGCTGAAGACGATGGTGAAAATTATTTTCTCGACGGACAAGTATTTCGCCCGGAATCCGGCCCAAACCGGAAAGTTTGTTGAAAGTAAAAGTTTAATTTGAAATTGATTAGATGTTCGATTTAGGGGTAGGAAGACATGCTGAAGACGATGGTGAAAACTATTTTCTCGATGGACAAGTATTTCGCCCGGAATCCGGCCCAAACCGGAAAGTTTGTTGAAAGTAAAAGTTTTATTTGAAGTTGATTAAATGTTCGATTTAGAGGTAGGGAGACATGCTGAAGACGATGGTGAAAACTATTTTCTCGACGGACAAGTATTTCGACCGGAATCCGGCCCAAACCGGAAAGTTTGTCAAAATTAAAGTTTAATTTGGAGTTGATTGGATGTTCGATTTAGGGCAAGAAGACATGCTGAACACTTATGTGAAAACAAGTTTCTACCCGGACATGTAGTTCGTCCGGAATCCGGCCAAAACCGGAAAACTGTTGGAAGTCAAAGTTTTATTTCTAGTTGATTAGATAAGCGATTTAGGGGTAAGAAGAGATGCTGAGTCCCTGTGTGACAATCGTATTTTACCCGGACATATAGTTCGACCGGAATCCGGCTGGAATCGGAAAATTTGTTATAAGCTAAATTTCTATTTGAAGTTGATTAGATGTTCATTACTGGGGAAAGAAGATACCCTGATTTCGTCTTTGAGCTTTCTTTTTTCGCCGGACTAGTAGTTCTGGAGTTCGGCCGGAACGGGGAAATTGGCAGAAGTGGCAGGAAGTTTTCGTCAAAACAGATATGACTTATAGGGGTAAACACACATGCTGAATCCAAATCTGAACTTGGTTTTCTCAGGTGATTCGCTATTTGGCCTTAATCTGTTTCTGAATTTTAATTGTAAAAATGTTCAAGGAGTCTGGCGAAGACTGGATCTGGCTAAGACAAGACCCAGTTGTCTGGATCAGATATTGAATTTTTGGGATCCCATCGAAACCTTTGGTCTTGTTTCACTTGTAGTCAAAGTCTGACCAACAATCCATGCACATAACCTTGTCTCTCGCTTTTGGTCTATAAGGTATATTAGTGATATCCAGTGAGACTTCACTTTAACAACTAACCTATTGAAATTTTGACAGGCTAAAATCTGAAAGACTTAACTGAGGCACATACAAATCACATGGGAGCAGAACAGACGGCCGTATTTCTGCCCCCATGAATCATGTCTCCGACCTATCGGGGTTATGAAACCTGGTTTAAACGACTCGACTTGTCTTTAGGGACGGAATTACGAATGAATCTGTGCATAGCCAAAATTAACATTTGTTTTGTTAAACGATTGTTTCTGATTGAAGTGAATGCCGGTGTTAAGGTTACATCCCACTGTTGAGACCATTGTTAAGATGTTGTCCCACTTCTTACACCATTGTTAAGTAGGTGTGATCGAATCCCACTGTTGGACCCCATTGTTAAGGATGTTATCCCACTGTTGAGACCATTGTTAAGATGTTGAACCTGGAGGAAGTTTCCAACCCCTGTTCTTACACCTTGTTGAGAGGATGGACGAGTGGAGGCGAGGTTTAATGAAGATAAGGCTCCTGGGGTGTGGGCTGAAGACATTCTGACACCGTAGGTGCCCACTAGCCCCAGGACCAGTCAGGAAACCGGACAAAAGAGACAAGGGAAAGTCTCAGGGAATTCTATAGCTGAGCCGCAGTCAATCCAGAAATCCCTAATCAAGCTGGTTCACCCATCCTAGCGAAGCTGGAATTCACATATCCAGTCAAGCCCGAGGCCTACTAGCCGAGATGGACCATAACGTCTATAGTTAATTTATCTCATGTAAATCGTGTACAAGAGCGTGACACATATAATATAGCACTAATGGGTCCCTAACTAAATATATAAACTGGTCCTTACCATAAATTATAATACAGAGTAACTGAGGTCTTGCTCCGACCAAGGATGAAAGAGAACTCCCCTTGGCTGCGGATTCATTCCGTAGCCAAAATACTTAGAATGAAATGGATCAAAGCCTTACCTCGGATTAGCGAGCAGCTAACTGGAGCTAGTGGATAAAGACCGAGTGACCAAAATAAACGACTGATACGACTTAGCAAAAGGCAGGGGGGGGGGTGAATAACCCCCCTTCATTCGCCCCCTTCGGGCCACCCCTGTTTGCGCGCTCGATAAGAAAAGGAACAAGACCAAAGGTTTCGATGGGATCCCAAAAATTCAATATCTGATCCAGACAACTGGGCCTTGTCTTAGCCAGATCCAGTCATCGTCAGACTCCTTGAACATTTTTACAATTAAGATTCAGAAACAGATTAAGGCCAAATAGCTAATCACCTGAGAAAGCCAAGTTCAGATATGGATTCGGCATGTGTGTTTACCCCTATAAGTCATATCTGTTTTGACGAGAACTTCCTGCCACTTCTGCCAATTTCCCGGTTTCGGCCGAACTCCAGAACTAAAGAAAGCTCAAAGACGAAATCAGGGTATCTTCTTCCCCCAGTAATGAACATCTAATCAACTTCAAATAAAATTTGTATTTATAATATATTTTCCGACTCCAGCCGGATTCCGGTCGAACTATATGTCCGGGTAAAATATGATTAACATACAGGGACTCAGCATCTCTTCTTACCCCTAAATCGCTTATCTAATCAACTAGAAATGAAACTTTAACTTCCAACAGTTTTCTGGTTTTGGCCGGATTCCGGGCGAACTACATGTCCGGGTAGAAAATTGTTTTCACATAAGTGGTCAGCATGTCTTCTTGCCCTAAATCAAACATCTAATCAACTCCAAATAAAACTTTTAATTTTGACAAACTTTCCGGTTTGGGCCGGATTCCGGTCTAACTACTTGTCCGTCGAGAAAATAATTTTCACCATCGTCTTCAGCATGTCTTCCTACCTCTAAATCGAACATCTAATCAACTTCAAATCAAACTTTTACTTTCAACAAACTTTCCGGTTTGGGCCGGATTCCGGGCGAAATACTTGTCCGTCGAGAAAATAGTTTTCACCATCGTCTTCAGCATGTCTTCCTACCCCTAAATCGAACATCTAATCAACTTCAAATAAAACTTTTACTTTCAACAAACTTCCACTTGTCCGATGACAAAATGGTTTTCACCATCGTGTTCAGTATGTCTTCTTACCCCATAATCGACTATCACATTAGCTGTTTCAAAATATTTTGTTTGGCCCTTAATTTGAACCCCCTCCCCCACCCCTAAATGTAGGGCTACAAAGCCCATCTACAAACTCGACTGGTCCGACGACCCAACAAATCCTCACACCAAGTTTCATCAAAATATCTCATTCCCTTCGAGAGTTATCGTGCTTACAGACGAACGGACAGACAGACGGACTGACGGACAACTTTTGCGATGTCATAGATATCCCTCCACTTACGTTTTGGGATCCCAAAAACTACACTGAGCTTTCAATGAAAAGATAGAAAAATAAACATAGAAAAAAGAAAATGGACTGATCTGGTTTGAAAATCTTCTTCTTAGATGGAATCCGGAAAAACGGTCAAGGATAAGAAATAAAGGAAACAGGGTCAATGTAATTTTCTTACCCAGCTTCGTTGCGTAGCGGGCATCGTATAATAGGCTTATTAATTAGTTCTTGTCTGTAGTTTGATTTTCTTAGCACTGAAACCTAGCGGTTTCTAAGGAAATCTGCACGGTCTGCACTGACACTAGTGAAATAGTCGTTTTTTCTGAAAATCAGTCGATGTTTTTCAAAAATGTAATTTTTGTTGTTGAAAGTAGTCGTTTTTTCCTTCAGAAAAAGTCGGTAAAAATTACCGGCCAGTCCGTAAATGCCTCGTCGCCCCCCCCCCCAAAAAAAAAACACTTTGGCTATAGTAACGCCTCTGGCTGCAAGTCATAGAATTACCCTTTTCCGTCACTTAAAGCACAGAAGGTACTACAACGTGTTACCATATTACCTTAGAAAGGCCTTAGAAGTATGTACCATTACTCGTAATTTCGGAGAGCCTTCTTCGTACAATAATTGTTTCGGTAAATTTTGGTGTTGCTTAGTGTGGGGTCCGGTCTCGCTCAGCCAGTCAGACAGACTGGGTGATGTGAATTTGTTTAACTGAAATCTTGTTTCGAACGCAGAAGGATACTCAGGAAATAATAGTTCCTAGTTCGAGGATAGGATACCACGGGCCAATTTAACGTCAACAACAGACCATTGTCTTCTCCAGCTCAGAGATCTCATTTGCTGTGTTTTGCTGGCTCTTCGTCTTTTCCTTATCTCCAGTCGAACTGGAGGAAGCAGTCGTTTCTGTCACCCTTTTGCGTTTTCTCAGGAGCTGTCTGGATGATTACATCGAGTTAAGCGACTCCTTCTTAAGCGAGATAATCGGACGTGCCTATTCACTTTCACAAGCGATTACTTCCATTTCTCATTTTCATCCCCGAGTCTTAGTTGCTTGGCGACGCTTATGTGACAAGGGATTAAATGGCGATTCGTCCTCAAGAAGCAAATATTGCTTGTTTTCTCCCGACAGCCTTCTACAAAAGGCGATAGCAACGCCTTCATCTCAAGGATCTATAATCTACGTCATAAGGGCTGTATTTGGTTGGGGCTATGTTATCGATCTTGGAAGCCATATCAAAGAAAAAGAAGATTACTCTGCCGTCGTGGGGGGTTCATCTCGACATTGTGGTCAAGGCGACAAGACACAGCTCCTTAACAACCCTCCGTTCTGTCTAGCGTCTGTCGCGAGTTGCAAGCTATGTTAACTAGCCTCGCGGTGACTCAATCAGTGGACCCCAGAGCAAAATAACTCTAGAGAGTAATACGCGTAGTCAAACATAGTCAAACCGCAGCGACACTAGCTCCACTAGAGAACACGAACATCCCTACTGAAACTCAACTAGTCGTTAACGAGCGCTGGCTCGCCTGGCAGTCGCCTGGCTTTGCACCGCATCTTAGCCTTTCTAGAATTTTTTACGTCCGCCACTGCAAACACGAATAGGGCGGCGCTGCGACGGAGGTCCATTTTTGATGCATGGGAAGGATAGGTCTTCGTATTACTCTCTAGTGTTATTTTGCTCTGGTAGACCCTCAGTTTTGTAGAGTGATGCTGTGGTTGCCCGAGGCATCTTTCTGGTCATCCAGTTTCACTTAAAAGTCTCATTTTCGTAGCTCCTAGCCTCCGCTCGTATGAATCGTTTAGGGTATAAGATAAGGTATCTCGTTACCCACGTGGAATCTCCAGTTACCCACGTGGATCTGAATTTACAGTAGTTGCGTTTTTTATCGAAGTCGAAGTTACCTTCAACCTCAAAGGTTTTCGTTTAAATACCGTTTTCGGTCGCCGGTCACAGTTTCTTTGTCCTTCACACTCTTACCATTGAACTTCGTGAGCTAGCTAGTTCAAAGTTTGCTTGAATCGTCGAAGAAACGTCTACCTGGCAAGGATCGCCGTAATCCTAAAAAGACTAATTAAGCAAACGATGAACTTCGACGGCGTTTGAAAACGGAAATTAAGCAGCCGGCTACTCTAACGTCGAAAAAAAACTTGGATCAAAAACGCAACTAGTATCGGATCTTTAAAGGCACGGAGATTTCGGAGTTAGTCTCATCATTCATTGTCATTATTTATAAGGCGCTGCTTCACGGTCGTCGATTCTTCCCAGGATTATTATCACTGTTATCACGGTCAAAAGACCCTCCTACATAACATGATAGAGAACCTGCTTAATTAGGTGGTGCATGAACACCACCTGCTTTATCACGTCCTCTGTCACGTGGTGCATTCACATCATGTGCTTTGTCACGCCTCCGTCGTGTGGTGCAACTACACCACGTTATTTGTCACTTCCTCTGCCATTTAGTGTGAAGTGTTCACACCACGTGCTTTATCACGTCCTCTGTCACGTGGTGTGTTTACACCATGTGCTTTGTCACGTCCTCTGTCATGTGATTTGAACATACCTCATGCTTTGTCACGTCCTCTATCTGGTGATGTAAATCCATCGCGTGACAATAGAGGTGCTTGGTCAGGTGGTGACTTTCCACCACGTGTAATGAATCGCTGTGTAAATACACCATGTGTTTTAGAAGGTGGTGTATTGTAAAAATCAAGGACTATTAAGAGAAAGCGTTGTTATCTGGCCTAACGGGTCAAAACCTAGATTTTGCAGGATACGCTTCCTGCAGAACCGGTCTGAAGTCCTTCATAATATCTCACATCACGTGCTTTGTCATGTCCTCTGTCAACTGCTTTATCACGTGGTGTAAATGCACCACCTGCTTTGTCACGTCCCCTGTCACCTGCTTTGTCATGTGGTGCAAATACACCACCTGCTTTGTCACGTCCTCTGTCGCCCGCTTTGTCACGTGATGGAAAAACACCACTGGTCTGAAGTCCGTCATAATATCTGAAATCACGTGCTTTGTCACGTCCTCTGTCACCTGCTTTGTCACGTGGTGTAAATAGACCACCTGCTTTGTCACTTGATGTAAAAACATCACCTGGTTTGTTACGTCCTCTGTCACCTGCTTTGTCACTTGGTATAAATATACCACCTACTTACTTTACCTACCCTGACCCGTTTCCCTACGATCTAGACCCTAAAAAGAAAATGCTCATCAGCCAAGAAACACACATTTTAGGGGTATTTCGACCATTCTTAATCAGAAATTGACACTTGTTCCCATCTTCATTTTAGACCACTTTAGACCTACACCTGACCCGTTTCCCTAGGGACAGTTATGTCCATTTGATCACCTTAGATTCTGGAGAGTGGGCTTATTGCTTCAATCGAAAACTTACATTTAAGGGTTAGGGGGGGGGGTATGTTTAAGGGGGATTTAGGGTTAGGTCAAAAACAAGGGTCATTTTATGATTCGAGTATTGGAAATACCCCTAAAACGTGTGTTTCTTGGCTGTAAGGGCATTTTAATTTTTGGGGTCTAGACCCTAGGGAAGCGGGTCAAGGTGGGTCTAAAATAAAAAAAAGTGTCATGTTCTGATTTAGAATCTTTGAAATACCCCTCAAACGTGTATTTCTCGGCTGATACATTAATTTAGTTTTTAGGGTCTAGACCCTAGGGAAACGGGTCAGGGTAGGTCGAAAGTAAAAAAAAAGGTCATTTTCTGATACAGAATGCTCTAAAAAACCCTAAAATGTGTGTTTCTTGGCTGATACAGTAATTTAAGTTTTAGGGTCTAGATCCTAGGGAAACGGGTCAGGAGTTACATACCTGCTAAAGGGGTGTATTCACACCACGTGACAAAGCACATGATAAAGCAGATGGTATATTCACAGCGCTTGATAAGCACGTGGTGTATTCGCACCACATGATAAAGCACGTGGTGTGTTCGCACCACGTGATAAAGTACGTGGTGTATTCGCACCACGTGATAAAGCACGTGGTGTATTCGCACCACGTGATAAAGCACGTGGTGTATTCGCACGTGATACAGCACGTGGTGTATTCACACCACTTGATAAAGCACGTGGTGTGAGAATCCAAATTCAGTCTACGCTCAAATTGGTTAGATTTTTGCTTGTGTTTCGAAAGGTTAAATTGCGAAAGGAGACGAAATTCATGTGTCGCAGACAAGGTTTTCAGACACGGGGAATGCGAATATGGCATTAAGTTTTGCCCATGAATTTCCCTTGGCCCTTCACGGTCCTAGAGTCTAGACCCTAAATATTGAAATTGCTGTATCAGCCAGGAAACACAGTTTTTTGGGGTATTTTGAACATTCCGAATCAGAAAGATGAAATTTCTTTTCACTTTAGACCTACCGCTGGCCGGTTTTCCTAGGGTCTAGACCCTAAAAATGAAATTGCCGTTTCAGCCAAGAAACACAAAATAGAATCAGAAAATAACACTTTTTTTTTTACTTTAGACCCTACCCCGACCCGTTTCCCTGGGATCTAGACCCTAAAAACTAAATTGCTGTATCAGCCGAGAAATACACGTTTGAGGAAAATGACAGAAATGACACTTTTTTTTTTACTTCAGACTTACCTTGACCGGTTTCCCTAGGGTCTAGACCCTAAAAATTAAAATGCCCTTTCAGCCAAGAAACACAGGTTTTAGGGTTATTTCGAACACTCGAATCATGAATGACCCTTGTTTTGAAACCTAACCCTGAAATCCCCCTTAAACCGGAGCCCCCTAACCCTTAAAATGTAAGTTTTCGATCGAAGCAATAAGCACCACGAGCCAGAGGACGTGACAGAGCACATGGTGTAAGTACACCACGTGACAGAGGACGTAACAAAGCACATGGTGCAAATGCACCACGTGACAGAGGACGTGATAAAGCACGTGGTGTGAACTCTTCACACCACATGGCAGAGGAGGTCATAGATCACGTTGTGTAGTTGCACCACACGACGGAGGACGTGACAAAGCACATGGTGTAATTACACCACGTGACAGAGTACGTGACAAAGCAGGTGGTGTGCATGCACCACCTGATTAAGCAGGTTCTCTATCTTGTAATGTAGGAGCGTCTTTTGACCCGACCCCCCTTCCATAGGCGACCATATCCAAAAGTATATCTATTGTTTACGTGGCTGGCCTTGTCGTTAGGTACACTCCTTCTAACTTCCGGGTTTCTAGTCCTATTTGTGTCGCTACTTTGTCAACTATAGGGTGACGATAGGGGCGTCTCGAGATGAGGGACGCCCCCCCCCCTTGCAAAATTCGTACACTCAGTCGTGTCGTATGTTTTAAGCGTGCCTGTATGATACTCGTACGTTTTGAGCATGCCAGAGCGACATAAAGCATCTATCAAACACGAATTTTGCCAGTGAATGACCTGTTTCTAATCGTATGGCTAGAAAGAGATGTTCTAGACGTGTGTTTTAAGGCTTCTGAGATTCACTGTTCTGTGTTATAACTTTGTCAGAGTGACAGTCGCATGTTCTGAGCTTGCTAGAGAGACACCGAATCCTGTGAATTTGCCTGCGAATGACTTGTTTCTTGTTGTCTTTTGCAACAGATTTTCTAGTCGTAAATTACGAGAAAGTCGTAAGCTTTTAGCCTGTCAGAAAAGACAGACGTATGTCTGGCTTGTCTGTCGTGAATTTTGTGTGGAAACCTGTTTCTAGTCGTATGGTTACGTAGAGATTTTCTCTAAGTCATATCTTGCGAGACAACCGTATGTTTCGAGCTTGTCAGAACGACATAAATGGAGTTACCGAATCGTGATTTTCACTATGTGTTGCACAATTTGAAACCAACTGTTTTTGTACGAAAACAGTTGGTATTTTAGTATTTTATATTAGGTATTTTAGCAGAAAACAGGCTGATTTTTAAAATTTTTGCCTGCGGTACAAAGTTTGCATATTCTCTGGTTTCCTGCAAATCTCGTTATTTTAGCATAAAGCAGGTTGATTAATATTGAACATAAATCGGCTTTATAAGTACCACATGTTTCCACACTTTTTTGTAGACTAAATCTACTTTTTACATATTTCATTATGGATGGCCACTACATTAAAAAGGTAGTCGAAAGGGTCGAGTGCAAGCGCTGTCATGTACCAACTTTCGGCAAACATCCCACTCCGTTTGGGAGTTATTCGGGTCACAGACAGACAGACAGATGTGTGATATCATAGGCATCCCTTACATTCGTTTGGAATTCGTTGGTTTCCAAAATTTCGCCTGCAGCGTCTTCCGTATAGTTTATTCTCTATATAGTCGACGTCATTTTAGGTGAGGTTTTGGCCTCGGCTCGGATCTGAGCCACCTTAAAAGCTAAAATTTGTTTGGGAAGTAATTGAAGCCAGAAGGATGCGTCATTTAGCTAGGACTTTAGGATTAAGATTTTGAGGTCTCAGCCACATTAATTGCTAGAATTTGTATGGGAAACTCTCGAAGTTTGCCAGAAAGAGGATGGATTAAAAAAAAAAATTCCCTGCGGCGCTCAATTTAAATTTGTCCTGTGTGCAGACGTTACAATCTGCTACCAAGGCTTCGCTCTCTCCAGCGGAAGTTTAAATGAACGACATTCTGGAATCCCTGTTACTTGTGAGTTACTATTTTATTCCTACACTGACCTTTTGCCTAACCTTTCCTAAAAAAGGAATTAATCCAAATTAATATTTTTACAATTTTTAGCCTGTGGTGCTGTGTTTTTTGTCTGTCGTTTCTGATCGGCATAATCGCCGGGCAGGGGACAGTCTTATGTTTTGAGGTAGTCACCCCCCCCCCCCCCCATGCCCAAGCACTTCGTACTGCCCCTGGGTGATGAAGACCCTTGAGTGGGAATTTTCTGTCATTATCAGCACTGATCGCCCCTTGCTTGCTCTCAGCAATTCTGTCGATGAGGGCGGTGAGTAAACAGAAGGTTGCTTTGTTTTCAGCAAGATCCGATATGTTGAAGATGAAAATTACGTTTGCCTTGCTTTAATATTGGAGGAGGCAGTCACTCGATGGAGACAAAGGACCTTTTGTGAACGTCCCTAGCAAGCGTTTCTGAAGTTAATACTGAGTAAGCTTCTTTCCGTGGCCGATGTAGGATTGAAAGAAGGCTGATGTTTTCTGCATTCCTGTAGATAGCAGCTCCTTTGCACGACGCGATTTTTCCGGAAGGACTTTAGTTTAGTAAGTAGGGAAGTCACCGTGATCGGTGCGACAACCAAACCCTTTTGAGCTCTGTCTGGTACCTAACTCAGTCTTTTCGGGTAGGGTAACTTTCGGCTTGTCAAAAGTAGTACGATATTCGTTACCTTCATATTGTCTCATGGATCATATAGGAAAAAGTAATGTTTTCATTTTGAATCTTGATTTTGTTCTTTTATTTATTACTTAAAGCACAACTTACTAGAAATGATCATTTCCCTATGAAAGGGATCAGAGAAAAACGTCTTCGAAAATATCATTACTTTCCACCTGAAACTAGCGATTCTCTTGTTAGCGCTTGTCGACTATATCCAGCCTTCCTGCTCTCTGACGCGGCGGCTGGGCGCAAAACATCTGAAAACTGAACGTGCCTTGGTTCAAAAGTGGGGAAACTAAGAAAATAAAAGAAGTAATAAATAGAAGATTATCACATCCTTTTGTGTGGAAGAGTTGTCAGCGGACGTTGAAATTCCGGCAAACTTTTCGTTGGGTGACGGGAAAACTGGGCAAGGCCGAAAAAGCGCTAAAAATTCGTTGTTACGAAACGAAACAATGGAGAAAGGTGGGGATTTTAGAAGCTTATAATCCCACATGAGAGCTAAATATATTATAAAAGGCAGAATAAGCAAGAGGGGTCCTTTAAAAAATAGATTTTCCTGGTAATAAATTCCCGTAAGTCTTATCGCGTCAGGTATTCTTTCGATCGGCGACCTATCAGGGTGTACGCCCCATTTTTGTTGACCAGCTTCCCGAGGCCCAGGCAACGCCGGAACATAAACAAAACAAGCGAATCTGATGTTCGTGGCCCGGCAGTCCGGCGTGAGGCCCATGAGGTCCACCCACATGGCCCGGCCAAGTGTATACCGTAAGAACGGGAGTTGATAACCCATCGAACATTTTGTTGGCAGTATTGTCAGTTTTACGCTTAGATTGCGATGAGTTACTGGTTACGGCAAATAAGCAATCCTTATTGGGAGACTGGTAATATTTGGATTGAAGGTCGACTTTTAGGCTTAGACTTTCAGGCCTCGTTTGGCGCAGGGTTGTTTAACGTACGTAAAGTCGCAGTGCGTCCATCATAGGTTTATCTTAGTAATTCTCGCTTCGCTATCGCTGTTCCAGGAATCCAGCTAGTAAAGCGGGGCCTGAACTTTGTTTTCTTCTAGGTGCTGGTCTTCTTCTTCAATTTTTTTTCGAAAATTATGAAGTGAGAGCTGCAGTAGTGGTGTTGAGTGAAGCGGTAAATTACGAGTGTTTGTGCTCCCCCGTTCTGTTGAGCTCTGACGCTGCTAGAAAACAGCCATGGAGAAGCTCAACTACTTGAAGGAGAGAACCATTGACAAATTTGGCAGGTAAGGTTCCACATTCTAGCTTCGAATGCTCGATGAAGTACTGATTTCTGCTATGACCAGCGCACGTATCAAAGATATTCCTTCAGCCCAACCTGACTGCGAATCATTTGACAATGCAAAAAGGATACGTCAGCTACCTTTTATTAGAGCTATTTCGGCCTTTCTTGGCAAAGTCTCTTCAGTCTCAAGCCGCTCAAGCTGTACAATGAACGTGTGGAAAAACAATTGGAGATTCTATCTTTATAGTTATACGGCTAGGCTAGCATTAATATGTAAAGAGAAGAGAAAATGCGTTACAGTTGGACTACTACAACTGGGGTTGCTCCTCTTCATTTATAAATGTCCTTATTGCAAAGGTTGACACTAGTATGGCTTTACTCGTAGGGTGTCGTTTGGAAATAAGAAACAAGCAAATAGAATGAGAATTAGTCCTCTAATGGTCTAACTTAAATGGCAATTGCATTGTGATGTCTTCGATACCTAATTTCGACTCATACTTTCACACTACATGTTTGACCGCTTCGCACTTGTTATCTCGTTTTTGCTGCCTGTCAGTTTTCCCACAGTGCAATTTATTGCATAGTTGAAGGAAGCCTCCCTTACTACACTGTAAAAAAAAACAACCTTGCAGTATTTGCTACTGGGATTAATCTTGTCTTTATTGAGATAAGATTATCCCTAATTCGGATTAATTTTATCCGAATAGAGATAAAATTAATCCCAGTAGCAAATAATCCATCCTTATTCGGAGAAACTTTTTACAGTGTATAACCAAGAATAAATAAGCTATAACGTGCGCCTGGTTTTACTCTTTTGAAGGGCTATTAAATTACTGGGCGGTTTTCTCTCCCTTTGTGCCTAATTTTCAGGCGAAAAGTCCCAGATGGTTCCCACATCGACTGGGGAACAATCAAGCGATTAGCACTTCATCTCCAGTAATCATATTACACTTGATTTAATAGACTTCTCAGATGAACAGAAACAAGGAGAAGCTTTGTTTACTCAAGCAGATAGTGCGAACAAGTTGCTTCCTAGAATCAACGTTGATGCAAGAATTGTTTTCTTGATACCAAAGGGATTGGAGACATGCAGATTCGAATAATATCCCAAGGCTTGCAGTCGTTTCGTTCAGTAGTAGAACTTGTATCCCCTCAACATTTCCAACGTTGTTGGCGACTTCATTGCTTGCCTATACGACTCTGGAGATGATGTCTGAACTTAGTATGTAATTGATGTCTTAGTCATGAGTATGGATCAAGTCCTCTCGATGGTTGCCTTTCTTGGTATTGAGTTGTATTCCTCAGTCAACTTCATTAACTAGTTCAGTAGTGATAATACGAGCAAAATACTAGGCTCAAATATAGCAGACCTATATGGTGTCTCACATTGAATTTGAAAAGATTATTTGTAACAAAATCTTAAACTATTGCAGGCCCGTATCCTGGAATTTATTTCGGGGGGGGGGGGGGGGGGGGGGGGCCTTTCGTGGGTTTGCCTGCGAGTCGGACAAGAAAGTACAAAAAAACATATAGATCAGAGGGAAAGCCTATAAGAATGATTGTTTTTGTATGTTTCGGGGGGAGGGGGTCAACCCCCCGTGGATACGGCCCTGCCTACCTGTATCCGTAGCTGATCATATCACTGCACTAAGGCAGGCCTTTGACCTCGATAATATATTACACTCCGGAGGCCAGTATCTCGGCCATTATTTAGTTTCTTTGAAAATAGATCCCGTAATTTTGTTTCACTTTTGCCGGTTAGTGAAACAATCTTTATGGGTTTTAGTGAGTTTCGCCTCTTGAGCGCCTGGAAATGGGACTAGAACGTGTCAATAATACGGGAACAAAGTTACGAAACTTCTTGATTGAATTTTAAACAGAAGACCTAAAATCTGAGTGAAATCCAGACCTGATTAATTTCCTAAACCATGGGAAGTGCTCTCAGCGAGAACGTTCTTTTAAATTACGTGTAAACTTCAAGAAGACAATTTGAAGTTGAAATGAAAAAGCCAGCTTATTTTTGTATCATTTTAATGAACGCACTGCATCATTTGGCCTGTGTTCATGGATTTTTTTTTGTTTTTTATATTTTACTGTAGTATGATGTTCAGAATATCTATGGCCGTCTTCACAACGCAAAATTCTACCATGACGCGAAAATTTGAATCCCAACACAAACGCGGCTTTTCAGTGGCCAGTGATCTGCTAACGCGGAAGGTTTCGTAAATCATGTTCTTCAAGCATAAAACACCATAGAGGTACCCAAATCCGACAGGAAAATTTCACTATATGAAAATGATTATTCGTGAATAGCGGAGCAAAGAAGTAACGCATTTTCATCGGGACTTCGAGCCGCTTTAAGTGAATGAGTGATGGGTAACTAGGTTGTCGTGCCTCAGCCCCTTTAAGTTAAACTTTAAGGAAAGGTTGGTTTCCTCTTGCTTCATGTGCCAATTTGCTTCACGACAAAAGAGCTGTTCACGATAAGAGGGTCCTCCTGCTCAGACTAGCATTGATGAAGCATTCAGATCCCCTAAACCGTTTAGGGAGCTAAAACTTGAAGGAGACGATACGCCTTATTGTGTCCGGATTTACTGGAACCTAATCGATGCTTTGAACTTGGATTAGACTGTTAAGGATGTTCACGAGATGTCTCTATACCTGTTAGAATTTTGAATGATTTTCAAGTGATTGTCATCTTCCCAAAATGATTGGAAAGCGTGGAGTTTAGTGGTGCGTGAGGCCAGTCAGGCTTGACAAGGAGGTCATAAGTTAACCTACCTCTCAAAGGATGAGGGTTCTCGTGTTCTCAGATTCGCCGAATATCGCATATCAGACTTTAAAAAGTCGTACAAGTTTGCGCTAGAGCTTGCCGTACAGCTAAAAGCTATACTTTGTAGAACAAAAATTGTGTTGCGAGAGCAACACTTTGGTTTTGTCCTGTTTTTTTTTTGTCCTGTTTTTTTTTTTTTTTTTTTTCCTATGCCGCCAACATCATTTTATTCCTGGTAACTGGTAAGGGTCTAACCTGTGCGGTTTTTACGGAAAGTGTGGACCTTAGGCCGGATTGATGAATAGGGCATTACATTTTGGAAAGCTCCATAGAACTCTTGCCTGAGGCCAAAAGGGATGGTTTTTGCTTGTCCTCGAGCTAGAGCCTACGGTGTGTGAAGTGAATTCGAGTTGCATAGCCCATGTCAGAGGGGACTATCTGCAGTTGTGCAGCCTACCTTTCCTTTCATCAAACAATGTTTCTGCTTTCGAGTGGAAAGCTCCGTTCTAGCACACAAGCAGACAGGCACCAGTTTCAAATTCAAGATGGACTAAAATCTGTAAGTGTTAAATAAATGCGTCAGTTACCTGGCCCCACAGCCAACGTATCTTCTTTAAGTGATAAATAGAAAAATTTACAGAAGCAAAAAAGTGGCTTTTTCCCACGGGTCCGAAAGTGCTGCCATCCATTGTTTCTACCCATTTCTGTTCGCGATTTCAACTGAGTTTACCATTCCAAATGGTATCAGATGTGCCTCTTAAACTTTAAAAGTTCTCTCATTGCTAAAGAAATTAGAGCTTATCCTTTGCTGCTTTCTAACCGGTGACGTTAGAAAGTTGGCTTACGGCAAGAATGTCAACTTTTGAACTAAGACAGGTGGAATTTTTTTGTCGACGGCAGTCGATAGCGATTGATGAGCTGATCAAAGCATATCTCATCCATCTTTTGATGCAGAAATTGCTTCATGAGATACACCAGTTTGAAAGTTTCAAGTTGTTGACAACTTCAGTGGTAAGGTACAGACTGAAACCAAAAATAGGCGATACCAGTTGTGAGACATGTAGGGGACTTTTAAGCAACAGTCGACTGTTGGCTCATAATCATCTTCGGGGATGAGGGGTTTGCAGCTTTTGCTAGTTGGTGTAACTGTTATTTGTTTCCGGTGTATTCGATGGTAAGAACAATTTGGTTCCCAATTCTAAGACATGCAAGGACTTATAAGTAATAATCAGCTGTTATCATCTTCAGCGGTGAGGGGCTTGCAAATTTTGCTAGCTGGTGTACCCATTACTTGTTTCCGGTGAACCTGATGTCCATCACAGGAGAGGGACTTTGTAAGAATCGGTTCACGAGGGGCTAGAAATTTGAGCAAATTGGTGCACACTGTATTCGATTTCTATAAATCTGACGGTAAAGAAGTTTGTATCGATGGTCTATGTCTGTAACCTAGGGTTAACTGTTTGCGCAACTGGTACAAACGATAATGTGAAACAATGAGGTAGTTTCGTAATAATTAATAGTGTCACCTATGATATTTTAATCCTGAAAAGCTATGGATAGCTTTATAATACCAATCAGAATATATAAGACATTGGACCAAGTTTTCATCCGTCACGATGTCTACGATTGAAAAGGATACGGTTCAACTGACTGCAAAGTCAATTTAGTCCCTTCTTCCGATATTCTTTTCTTGTTGTTATCAATAGCCCTGATGAGCTGATCAAACCATCCATTTTTGGTACAGAAATTTCTTTATGAGATACACCAGTGTTGAAAGTTTCAAGGGGTTGACAACTTCAGTAGTAAGGTACACACTGAAACCAAAAATAGGCCGATACCAGTTGTGAGACATGTAGGGGACTTGTAAGCAAGAGTCGACTGTTAGATAATCATCTTCGGCAATGAGGGGTTTGGAGCTTTTGCTAGTTGGTGTACCTGTTATTTGTTTCCGGTGTATTCGATGGTAAGAACAATTTGATTCCCAATTGTAAGACATGCAAAGAACTTGTGAGTAATAATCGGCTGTTATGCAGCGATGAGGGGTTTGCAACTTTGGCTAGCTGGTATAGCCTACCCATTATTTGTTTCCGGTGAACTTGATGTCTATCGCGGGAGAAGGACGAATACAGAGTAGGAATCGTTTCATGAGGGGCTAGAAACTTGTGTAAATTGGTGCACACTGTATTCGATTTCTATAAATCTGACGGTAAGAAAGTCTGTATCGATGGTCTATCGCTGCAACCTAGAATTAACTGTTTACACAACGGAATGTAAAACAATGAGGTACACACTGAAACAAAAAATAGGCGATACCAGTTGTGAGACATGTAGGTAGGGGACTTTTAAGCAAGAGTCGACTGTTAGCTCATAATCATCTTCGGCGATGAGGGTTTTGCAGCTTTTGCTAGTTGGTGTACCTGTTATTTGTTTCCGGTGTACTCGATGGTGAGAACAATTTGGTTCCCAATTGTAAGATAGGCAAGGAACTTGTAAGTAATACTCACCTGTTATCATCTTTCGCGATGAGGGGTTTGCAACTTTTGCTAGCTGGTGTACCCACTATTTGTTTCCGGTGAACTTGATGTCTATCACGGGAGAGGGACTTGTAAGTAGATTGGTGCACATTGTATTCGATTTCTAGAAATCTAAAGTTTGTATCGATAGTCTACCGCTGTAAACTAGGATCAATTGTTTACGCAACGGGTACAAACGATAATGTAAAACAATGAGATAGTTTCGTAATAATTAATAATGTCATCTATGGTATTTTAATCTTGAAAAGTTACGCATAGCCTTATAATACCAACTAGATATTGTCCCAAGTTTTCATCCGTCACGATGTCTACGATTGAAAACGATAAAGTTCAACTGACTACAAAGTCAATTTGGTCCCTTCTTCCGATATTCTTTTGTTGTTGTTTTTACAACGCAGAGGAATAGCCTTTGGTCATGTGATTACTGATTGTGTTCTTCTTAGAACATACCGTTTTATAAGCTTCGTTAAGTTGACAACTTCAGTATTTAACCGACAGCGAAGAAACAAAACAAAAATGTTGCTCTCGCAAAACTTTAGTCGGCGAAGCCGGACAAAGGTTGCCGCAACACTTCACGTTGCCTAGGCAACGTAGGTCTAGTTCTTCAGGGAAATGGTCGGAGCAGAAGAGTCGTAGTTGTTCTGCATTGATTCTGTCTAGGCTTCAAGTTTGTCTTTTCTGTCATTATCCTTATCTTTTTGGAGAGTCTCAGGCGATTCCATCTTTCCGCGAGAGCTGTGATGCGATAAGCCGCACCGGCTTTGAAGGAACACAATTTTCCCGGATTATCTTTTGAGTCAAAATCCCCGAAGGGGATTCGGAGATTATATTCATTTCCAAGTAACGTCATTATTGAGCAGAGACTTATTATTGTTAATTGGAGGGGTCTTTTGCAGAGTCTTTGATAAATGCTCAAGACACAAAAGGCGCTCCTTTAGCTGTTTTGGGTTTCTATGGTCGTTGTAACCACAGCAGAAGCCCAGGTCTGGCAACTTCGGTGCGCTGTCAAATGCTTGTGTATGGACTGCTCATTTCCATTTGACTGAATGAGATGAGGTGGTTTGTCATTATAGTAAGAAGCTGCCGTTTTGTCCTTGAGTGAGGCGTTCTACTGTGTTCCAGGCTCCCCGTTTCCAGTTTGTCACCGGTGACACGTCGGCGAAAATTCACTGAGAGCCTCATATTATTCGGTAGTCTTTCTATACCAAAACAACTCGGTATAATAGCAAGACTACGGTTGTTAGCCTAGACAGAATCCCGAACATGCCATCGGTCTATGCTTATTTGGTATAATAATTGGGATTCAGTAATTTATTCGGTATAACTGCCAGAATTCGGGAGTTACCACGAACCTCGGAACCCACGAACCTATATATGATTTCACCGATACTTTTATTTTGGATACCAAAAAGAAGATCCAATCATCGATGTTTCGAAAATTCCGCCTGCGCCGCTTTTCGTAATAGTCTTGATTTTGTAGAAGGGCACAAACATTAAAAGCTAGATTCTGGATGGAAATAGTTAAATTTGGAATTTTGGAAAATTTTGGAATTTTGGAAAATTTGGAAATAGTTAAATCTTGCCTGCGGCGCTCACTTTATGTGATGTTGGGCATTGTTGACTAGACTGCAGTAGCCCCTGTTGCCGGAACGTCGCTCAATCCGGTTACTCGATCTTCTTAGAGTTACGATGTGTAATCCAGGGTAAATGATAGAATTTGTAAGAGAAGAAGTTAAATTTTAGCTTACAGGAAAAAAAAATGGATTACGAAAATTTTTGCCGGTGCTCGACTTAGTTTCTCTTGGCTATAACAGATAGAAGCTGTTACTGCAATAGTGCCCGGCAATATATTCTCCAAGTGGGATTTGCCAAAACACCGCCTGATAGTTGGCCATCGTCTGATATGCTGCCCCTTAATGTTACTCTTCCTGCGTAATCCTTTCTGTTCCGTAATTTAAAGCTCGAATTCTCAGTTTCTAGGATTCGGTAGAAATTTTGAGAGATTCGG
This sequence comes from Branchinecta lynchi, assembly GCA_023053575.1. Taxonomy (NCBI): domain Eukaryota; kingdom Metazoa; phylum Arthropoda; class Branchiopoda; order Anostraca; family Branchinectidae; genus Branchinecta; species Branchinecta lynchi. The sequence continues at coordinate 9,279,682 of JAKZAP010000001.1, forward strand.
AGAGATTTGAGACTTGCGACGCCCCCGTGTATGTTTCCCCTACATTGCATCTCTATCAGAGCCACACAAAGCAGCAAAGAACTGCAGGCTGTCGATGGAGAAAGATGTCTTGGGATTATCGTTGATCATCAGCTGAGTTCAATGCTAACAACAAAAAGACTGTCTCTGTCTTTGGCCTCCTTAAAAGAACTATATCCAGTAGATCTCCTCACGTTTTCCTGAAGTTGTACAAGGCCCTTGTCAGACCAGTGGTTGATATGGAATGTGACTAGCATTACCAGGGTTTAAGGGTGACGTAAAGCTCCTAGAAGGAGTGCAAAGGAGAGCCACAAGGATAATAACAAACATGAAAGATAAATTCTATGAACAACGTCTGAAGGAGCTGAAACTGACTACACTTGTTTTTCATAAGCCCCAATTTGTATGTCCATTGTCCAGAGCGTTGGCTCAGATAGAATGGGACACTTCTTTAAGCCATCTGTCAGAACCCGACAACGACAACAGTTCTTCTCATGTCGAGTTGTCAACAAATGGAACAGCCCTGACCAATGAAACGGTATCAGCACCCAACGAGGAAGTCTTCAAAAAGTCACTAGATGGAGAGTGGAATGATGTGCTCTTGAAGTACTACTGGGACGCATCTGATGCCTAACAAATCATAACATCACCAATGACTGAGCGATTCAACAGACCAAGCGATTCAACTATTCAACACTGATCTTAATTCGCTCCGAAGTGCGAATTAACGTAATCAAATTTAGACAAATATTTATTTGACTTTTACCACATTTGTGGTTTCGGCCAGATTCCGGTTGAAGTACTTTGTCGACAAGCAAATAGAGTTCAAAAGCGGATTCATCATGTTAAGTCTGTTATTCTAATAAAAATAGAAGTTAGAATAAAATAGAAGATAGAATAGAAGTAAAAATAGAAATGGATTCAGTATAAATGTTTACCCCTATATCGGATCCCTAACCGATCGATCTAATTGTCCAGCAAGAAAACAAAGTTAAATCTCTAATTCACAAAAAAACTTGTCACTTCTATCAAATTTGAAAAGCAAAGTCCAGGTATCAGTTTAACACCTCTTCACCATCTTGCTAACAGAGGGGCAACTTTAGGAAATCATAGGTATCCCGCCGCATACATTTTCTGATCCCCAAAAGAATTTCAATGAAGCTGGTAGGTAATGTAGTTTATTGTGTTGCGAGAGCAACACTTTGGTTTTGTCCTCGTTTTTTTTTTTTTTTTTTTTTTTTTCCTATGACTCCGATTTCATTTTATTCCTGGTAACTGAGAAGGGTCTAACCTGTGCGGTTTTTACGGAAAGTGTGGACCTTAGGCCGGATTGATGAATATGACATTACATTTTGGAAAGCTCCGTAGAACTCTTGCCTGGGGCCAATAAGGATGGTTTTTGCTTGTCATCGAGCCAGAGCCTACGGTTTGCGAAGTGAAGTGGAGTTGTATAGCCTATGTCAGAGAGGACTATCTGAAGTTGTGTAGCGAACCTTTCGTTTCATCAAAAGATGTTTCTGCTTTCCAGTGGAAAGCTCCGTTCTAGCACGCAAGCAGGCAGGCACCAGTTTCAAATTGAAGATGGACTAAAATCTATAAGTGTTAAATATATGCGGCAGTTACCCGGCCCCACAGCCAACATATCTTCTTTGAGTGATGAATAGAAAAATCTACAGAGACAAAAAAGTGGCTTTTTCCCACGGGTCCGAAAGTGCTGCCATCTATTGTTTCTGTCCATGTCTGCGACGATTTCAGCTGAGTTTATAATTTTTTTTTTTTGCACTTTGGTTTGTGGTAGAGTAACGGTATCAGATGAGCCTCTTAAACTTTAAAAGTTCTCTCATTGCTAAAGAAACTAGAGCTTATCCTTTGCTCCTTTCTAAGTCGTGACGTTAGAAAGTTGGCCTACGGCAAAAAAGTCAACTTTTGAACTAAGACAGGTAGAATTTTTTTTTCGACGGCAATCGATAGCCATTGATGAGCTGATCAAAGTATATGTCATCCATTTTTTGGTACAAAAATTCCTTCATGAGATACACCAGTTTGAAAATTTCAAAGGGGTTGACAACTTCATAGTAAGGTACATTGAAACCAAAAATAGGCCATACCAGTTATGATACATATTGGGGACTTTTAAGCAACAGTCGACTGTTAGCCCATAATCATCTTCGGTAATGAGGGCTTTTGTTAGTTGGTATACCTGTTATTTGTTTCCGGTGTATTCGATGGTAAGAACAATTTGGTTCCCAATGGCAAGATATGCAAGGGACTTGTAAGTAATAATCGGCTGTTATGCTACAATCATCTTCTGCGATGATGGGTTTGCAGCTTTTGCTAACTGGAGTACCCACTATTTGTTTCCGGTTATCTTAATGTATATCACGGGAGAGGGACTTGTAAGTAGGAATCGGTTCACGAGGGGCTAGGAATTTTTGCAAATGGGTGCACATTGTATTCGATTTCTATAAATCTGACGGTAAGAAAGTTTGTGTCGATGGTCTATCAGTGTAACCGAGGATTAACTGTTTACACAACGGATACAAACGAAAATGTAAAGCAATGAGGTAGTTTCATAATAATTAGTAGTGTCATCTATGGTATTTTAATCCTGAAAAGTTACGGATAGGTTTCTATTACCAACTAGATTATATAAGATATTGTACCAAGTTTTCATCCGTCACGATGTCTACGATTGAAAAGGATAACGTACAACTGACTGCAAAGTTAATTTAGTCCCTTCTTCCTATATTATTTTGTTGTTGTTTTTACAACGCTGAAGAATACCTTTTGATCATATGATTAATTTTTTTAGAACATCCCGTTTAAAAAGCTTATGCAATAATCATCTTCAGCGATGAGGGGCTTACAACTTTTGATAGCTGGTGTATCCATTATTTGTTTCCCGTGAATTTGATGTCAATAACGGGAGACGGACTTGTAAGTAAGAATCGGTTCACGAGGGGCTAGAAATTTTTGAAAATTGGTGCACATTGTATTCGATTTCTGTAAATATGACAGTAAGAAAGTTTGTATCGATGGTCTATCGCTATAACCAAGGATTAACTGTTTACGCAACGGGTACAAACGATACGGTAATGTAAAACAATAAGGCAATTTTGTAATAATTAATAGTGTCATCTATGGTATTTTAATCCTGAAAAGTTACGGATAGCTTTATAATATCAACTAGATTATATAAGATAGTGTTCCAAGTTTTCATCCATCACGATATCTACGATTGAAAAGGATAAAGTTCAACTTCGACGACAATCGATAGCCGCTGATGAGCTGATCAAAGTATATGACATCCATTTTTTGGTAAAAAAAAATTCCTTTATGAGATACACCAGTTTGAAAGTTTCAAGGGGTTGACAACTTCAGTAGTAAGGTACACACTGAAACCAAAAATAGGCGATACCAGTTGTGAGACATTTAGGGGACTTGTACGCGACAGGCGACTGTTAGCTCATAATCATCTTCGGCAATGAGGGGTTTGCAGCTCTCGCTAGTTGGCGTACCTGTCATTTGATGAACAATTTGTTTCCCAAATGTAAAACATGCAAGGGACTTGTAAGTAATAATCGGCTGTTATGCTACACAAATCTTCAGCGATGAGAGGTTTTCAACTTTTGCTAGTCGGTGTACCCATTATTTTTATCCGGTGAACTTGATGTCTATCACGGGAAAGGGACTTGTCAGTAGAATCGGTGGACGAGGGGCTAGAAATTTGTGCAAATTGTTGCACATTGTATTCGATTTATCTAAATCTGACGGAGAAAAAGTTTGTATCGTTGGTCTATCGCTGTAACCTAGGATTGACTGTTAACGCAACGGGTACAAACGATACTGTAATGTAAAACAAGGTAGTTTCGTAATAATTAATAGTGTCATCTATGGTATTTTAATCCTAAGAAGTTACGGATAGCTTTATAATACCAACTAGATTATATAGGATATTATTCCAAGTTTTCATCCGTCACGATGTCTACGATTGAAAAGGATATAGTTCAACTGACTGCAAAGTCAATTTAGTCCCTTTTTCCGATATGCTTTTGTTGTGGTTATGACAATCGATAGCCCTTGAAGAGCTGATCAAAATATATGCCATCCATTCTTTTGAACAAAAATCCTTCATGAGATAAAAACCAGTTTGAAAGTTTCAAGGGGTTGACAACTTCAGGAGTAAGGTACACACTGAAACCAAAAATAGGCGATACCAGTTGCGAGACATGTAAAGGACTTGTAAGCAACAGTCGACTGTAAGCAACAGTCGACTGTTAGCTCATAATCATCTTCGGCAACGAGGAGTTTGCAGCTTTTGCTAGGTGGTATACCTGTTATTTGTCTCAGGTGTATTCGATGGTAAGAACAATTTTGTTCCCAATTGTAAGACATGCATGGGACTTGTAAGTAAGATCGGTTCACGAGGGGCTAGAAATTTTTGAAAATTGGTGCACATTGTATTCGATTTCTGTAAATATGACAGTAAGAAAGTTTGTATCGATGGTCTATCGCTATAACCTAGGATTAACTGTTTACGCAACGGGTACAAACGATACGGTAATGTAAACCAAGCAGGTAGTTTTGTAATAATTAATAGTGTCATCTATGGTATTTTAATCCTGAAACGTTACGGATAGCCTTCTTCCGATATTGTTTTGTTGTTGGTTTTACAACGCTAAACAACAGCTTTTGATTATGTGATTATTCTTTTTAGAACATACCGTTTTAAAAGCTTCGATAAGTTGACAATTTCAGCATTTAACCGACAGCGAAGAAACAAAACCAAAGTGTTGCTCTCGCAACACTTTAGCCGGCGAAGCCGGACAAAGGTTGCCGCAACACTTCACGTTGCCCGGGCAACGTAGGTCTAGTTAGTATTAGCTTTGATAGTGTAAAATTATCCTTTGGGTCAATTTGTCATTTAGTGAGTATTTGAAAATGGCAACTAAGCGGTATCTGGATTAACCCTTAGTTTGTGTTTGATTCAGTGCAGAATGCGCAACATGTGCCCGTTCCATTGTAAAATGCGGATCTTCTTGAAAAAGTATCAAATTGAGTAACACTTACCCTAGGTTCACATAGACGTTCACACTGAGGCGATATCGGCCATCACCGAGATTTCCGTCGCCAAAATCGGCGATTTCTGTTGCTTTGTCAGGCGATTTTCAGTGTTGGGAAAATTTAACTGTAATCGGGCGACAGTACGATTTTATGCACGCAACAGCAACATGGACGGCCATTTTGATGATTGACTTTTAGAAAAATCAATTATTTTTTATTATTTTAAAGGACCTATTTTACCTATAATACGAACGCAATCTACTTCCATAATCACTCCATGGATTTCTAAACCCGGAGATCCCAGTTTCGTATGGTACATTCTAACCCCTCTAACAAAACCACGTTATGTAAATTTTTTCCCTGTTTTTGCTATAAGTCAACGAGTCGCGGAAAAGGCTTAAAACAGCCAAACCGTGGTTATTTGTTGAAAGTACAGCCTAGTTTTAGAGTATTCAAATATTTAAAAAACTGTTAAAGTTCAATGGGCACATCAAACTACCCCAATCCCACTCTGTAACAACCTAGGAACAATGCTTACCCCCTAGATCAGCAGCTTTTTAAGCAGTTTCTCTCTGTGATATTTCAAAGCGAATTTTTTTAGGCCAGTACATGCTCAATTTACTAGCTTGGACAAAGATAAAAGTGATGTTTCTTATAATACTTAGTAGACCTTTATTTTATGTATAGCCTAAATCAGCTTGTATAATTCATATTTGAATAGGTTATTTGTTTTTGAATGATTTGTGTAGCTATGTTATTTTTTATGAGCTTATTGCATATTCTGGTACATTTTATAAAGCAAGTTAATCAAGCTTTACAACACTATTCCACAAAGAAAAACTTTTAATAGGCACTTTTTGCCATAGAACTTCTGATGAAACATTAGAACAATCAGGTAAACTGCATCAAGCTTGACTTTGGTGACATCTCAAATATGTCTTTTTCTATCAAGCATTACTGGGAGTTTTTGAATTTCCTGCCACGATATCCCAGCTCCTAAGATTTGGATCGCCGAAATCCCAGAGAGGTCACAGACAAGGGACAACAAGAAAATGGCCGATTTTTGTAGCGCCTTCTAATGGAAGTTGGAAATGTTTATTTGTGAAGCATTTAATACAAAGTAAAGCATTAGAAGTGTCCGTTGTGCTTTAAGTTGAAGAGTAAAGAGTGCGAGGGGTCCTTTAAGGGTTATTTTTAGTTATTTTAATTATTTTTCGCGTTAAATTCTGTTGCCGACGAAAATTTAGTGTGAACATCCATGCGATAAAAATCTTCTGTCGCTGCGACTGAAAAATCTCGTTCATCGCTGCGATTTGCTCTGTGTGAACCTAGGGTTACTCTGTTTCTAAAATCGCGACCTAATTCATGGATGTGGTCCCTACTAGGCAGGAAGTGTCTCTGCGTCTTATTTATTTTCCTTTAGACTCTTCCCCCTTGCTAATGTCTTGCAGCACTTGCCAAGGAATATGAATGATACGAGCACCCTGCTGGGCCTTCCTGCCGGAATGCCTGGGAAATTACTCTTGAAAGCCGTCGAAGACCGCTTTCGCCATCCCACTTTGTATGTATTGCTTGGCAGATTAGTCCAGTTCATTATGAGGAGGGAGAACTAGAGTTTCGGACATTTAATTCCAGCGTTGCCGCCAGACTGTAGCAGAACAGAATTAGGGTACTTATGGCACTTGTCTTCCGGCCAAGTGCCATATACCGACCACCTTTCCGTCTGTTGGTCGGACAGTCCGGTGATGGCGAGTTAGGGTACTTCCAGATGTGCTAGGACGATAAAACTTAATAGGCATATTAGGGACTCGACAAAATAACTTGGAAATAGTCACTTCCCCGATCCGACCATCGTGGGGGGAGTGGAGGGAGGGGGAATCTAAAATCTTCAGGTGTCTTTGGAACAGGTGATGGTATTTTAATGAAATTTGATATTTGGAATGAGCTTGTGTCTTAATGTTCTATTTCAAATCGAGACCAGATCCCATGAGTTTGGAGGGGGGGGGGAGTCCGAGTAGGGAACCGGTAATCTTGTGACAGGCGTAGAGTGGACCTACCAGGATGACACTTGCTAGCACAAGTACTAAATACATCGTTGATAGTACTGGATCAGATTCTGGCACTATGGGGGGAGTGTGTGGGGAGGGGGGGGGGGGGGATCCGTAATTTCGGTGATATTTTACCGTTGCAAAATGGATAAGTCAGCTACCTTTTATTAGAGCTATATTTCGGCCCTTATTGGCAAGGGTCCTCTTCAGGCTCAAGCTGCTCAAGTTGGAAAATGAACTTGTGGAAAAACAATGAAAGATTTGAAAGATCTGATTTTATGAACTTCTTCTCTGAAAATTGGTTGGAGTTAAAGCTGGTGCTGTGATTTTATTCTGGGCACGGCTGCTGTTTTTGCTGTTCGATTGGGTCGTCGGAAGGGTTGAGATTCTCCTGAATTTTGGTTTTGGAGTCAACTGTCTCTTCTTCTTCTTTCCAGCTATGATGGATATTTATCGGCGGCGTGTATGGGCGATTTGATTATCCGTTCCGTTTTCCACCGTCAAATATGATTCGGAGTCAGCTTGAGCTGACGGACTATCTATTTCGGTGATCCGGGGTCAAGGTACTTCCAGGTGGGCTAGGACGATGGAACTTGGCAGGCGTATCAGAGACCCAACCAGATTAACTTGAAAAGAGTCAGTTTCCCTAATCCGACCATCGTTGGGGGGGGGAGTGGAGGGAGGGGAATCCGGAATCTTGAGGTATGTAGCTTTGGAACGGGTGATCAAATCTTAGTGAAACTTGATATTTGGAATGACACTGCGTCTCATTTGTCCCATCTCAAGTCCGGACCAGATCCGATGAATGTGTGGGGGAGGGGGAGTCGGAGGGAGGAATCGGAAATCTTGTGACATGACACGCTTAGAGTGGAGCTATCAGGATGAAACTTGGTGTGAAGAACCAGCACAAGCACTAGATACATCATTGACAGAACTGGATCGGATTTGGGTACTATGGGAGGAGTTGGAGGGGGGGGGGGCTCCGGAATTACGGTGATCCGGAGTTAAGGTACTTCCAGGTGGACTAGGACAAAGAAGCTTGGCAGGCTTACCAGAGACCCGAAAGAAATAGAAAACCGTGATTTTCGAGTTCTCAGCCCGACCAGATTAACTTGCAGGTAGTCAGCTCCCCAATCCAACCATCGTTAGGGGAGTGGAGGGAGGGAGAATCCTGGATCGTATGGTATGTATAACTTTCGAACAGGTGATCGGATCTTAAAGAAACTTGCTTTTTGCAAAGATCTCGTATCTTAGAGGTCCGATTTCAAGTCCAGACTGGATCCGATGAATATGTGTGTGTGTGTGTGTGGGGGGGGGGGGGGGGTAGAAAGCTTATGACACGCTTAGAGTGGAGCGATCGGGAAGAAACTTGGTGGGAAGCACAAGAACTAAGTACATCGGTGAGAGAAACGGACGGATTCGGGCACTGTGGAAGGTGGGGGGGGGGGGGGGGGTAGTTAAAGTACTTCAAGATATGCCAGGACGATGAAACTTGGCTGGAACATTAGAGACTCGACAAGATCGTCTTAGCAATTGTCACTTCCCAGATCGGACCGTCCCTTAAAGTGCACATCTGAACCGCAAAGTGAAAAAAATACTTTTGACCAAACTAAACGTTTCATGATCCCCGAGGTCGATGAGCATTTGTGACACAACGATTTTGCTTACAAATGGATTTATATTACCCTTAAAGTGCGCATCTTAACCGAAAAGTAAAAAAATACTTTTGACCAAACGACATATATTCATAATCCCCAAGGGCCCATGATCATTTTAGCTTCAAGGATTTTGCTTGCAAGTGAATTTCGTAAAGTACAAATAAATACTTTTGAGCAAAATATACGTTTTCATGACTCATTACCCCATCATCATTTTTCCTCTGGGATTTTGCTTACAGATATAATTTCTAATGCCCTCAAAAGTGCGCGTCATCACAACCAGGTGCAAAAATATCCGTAGTCTTCCCACTTCTTTCAGGTAAAGCTTTATATAATATAGTCCTTTTCTAAAAAAAAAATTGGTATAATAAATATATAGGGACATAAGTGTCAGCCATGAAACATCCTAAGCAACCAGTTTCGAGCAAGAACAGAAACAAAATAAAGAAGACATTGAAAAATACACGGGAAAAAATATATATAGCCTGGTGATGATTCATTATATTCATGGACAAAATTAAGAACCTCGACGTCGCCGAACCATCGCGGCAGACTTGACACTTGCGAGTAGCAACCTGAAGAACCGAATGATCTGTGACCTGGACAACAAGACCAAAGGTTTCGATGGGATCCCAAAAATTCAGTATCCGATCCAGACAACTGGGTCTTGTCTTAGCCAGATCCAGTCTTCGCCAGACTCCTGGAGCATTTTTACAATTAAATTCAGAAACAGATTAAGGCCAAATAGCTAATCACCTGAGAAAACCAAGTTCAGATTTGGATTCAGCATGTGTGTTTACCCCTATAAGTCATATCTGTTTTGACGAAAACTTCCTGCCACTTCTGCCAATCTCCCGGTTCCGGCCGAACTCCAGAACTACTTGTCCGGCGAAAAAAGAAAGCTCAAAGACGAAATCAGGGTATCTTCTTTCCCCAGTAATGAACATCTAATCAACTTCAAATAGAAATTTAGCTTATAACAAATTTTCCGATTCCAGCCGGATTCCGGTCGAACTATATGTCCGGGTAAAATACGATTGTCACACAGGGACTCAGCATCTCTTCTTACCCCTAAATCGCTTATCTAATCAACTAGAAATAAAACTTTGACTTCCAACAGTTTTCCGGTTTTGGCCGGATTCCGGACGAACTACATGTCCGGGTAGAAACTTGTTTTCACATAAGTGTTCAGCATGTCTTCTTGCCCTAAATCGAACATCCAATCAACTCCAAATTAAACTTTTAATTTTGACAAACTTTCCGGTTTGGGCCGGATTCCGGTCGAAATACTTGTCCGTCGAGAAAAAAGTTTTCACCATCGTCTTCAGCATGTCTCCCTACCTCTAAATCGAACATTTAATCAACTTCAAATAAAACTTTTACTTTCAACAAACTTTCCGGTTTGGGCCGGATTCCGGGCGAAATACTTGTCCATCGAGAAAATAGTTTTCACCATCGTCTTCAGCATGTCTTCCTACCCCTAAATCGAACATCTTATCAATTTCAAATAAAACTTTTACTTTCAACAAACTTTCCGGTTTGGGCCGGATTCCGGGCGAAATACTTGTCCGTCGAGAAAAGAATTTTCACCATCGTCTTCAGCATGTCTTCCTACCCCTAAATCGAACATCTAATCAATTTCAAATAAAACTTTTACTTTCAACAAACTTTCCGGTTTTGGCCGGATTCCGGGCGAACTACTTGTCCGATGACAAAATGGTTTTCACCATCGTGTTCAGCATGTTTTCTTACCCCATAATCGACTATCACATTAGCTGTTTCAAAATATTTTGTTTGTCCCTTAATTTCAATCCCCTCCCCCACCCCTAAATGTAGAGCTACAAAGCCCATCTACGAACTTGACTGGTCCGACGACCCAACGAACCTTCTCACCAAGTTTCGTCAAAATATCTCATTCCCTTCGAGAGTTATCGTGCTTACAGACGGACGGACAGACGGACGGACGGACGGACGGACGGACAGACGGACGGACGGACGGACAGACGGACAACTTTTGCGATGTCATAGGTATCCCTCCACTTACGTTTTGGGATCCCAAAAACCTGGATCCAAATCTAACTTCTACCTTACACAAACCTACCCTCTATTGTGGGTCGCATCAGTATTTGAAGTGAGAAAAATAATACTCGCAACACAAGCTGTGTCGCAAGGATTAACTTTATTACATGCTGATATTTGAACAGAAATTACATTGAGTGATGATTCATTATACTAATTGACAACAATTAAGAATCTCGGTGGTGGCGAACCGCGGATAATCGGCTCGACATTTACGAGTAGCAAACTGAAGGAAGCGAATGTATACGCGTTTTTTTTCAGTGTTCGTGCCACTTTCGTGGAAAGAAAAATTGCTGTTATCACGTTAGTCTAGAATAGATTTGAGGCTAAACCGTCGAAAATGTATTTGAGAATCCCTCAAATGTCCTCGAGGAATCGTTGCTTGTATTCGAGAATCGATAAAAATTCTTCCAGATTTTTTTTTCAGTTTTCGAGAAACTACAAGAAGTATTCGAGAAAAGACAAAAAGTATTCGAGAGTATCTTAAAAGTATTTGACATTTAAATTGAAATTAAGTGTTCGAGAATGACAGAAATGTATTCGAAAATGACAAAATTTTATTCGAGCCCAGCAAAACTGTAATACAGCAACTTCATGAAGAAAATTAGTTTACACCCAAATTCGGACATCTCTAAAACTGCAACTCCAGGTAGTGGTTCCAATCGGGGGGGGGGGGGGGGGATTATTTTACATTGGGAAGGACTGTGTTTGATTTTTATTGGCAATTCACAATAAGCCTACTGATATATGCTCCTGGAGCATGAGACATTTTATTTTTTTGTTTTTTTTTTTACTAGGCTACGTTTCCTATGGCCGAGCATGTGTGAATTTAAGCTGTGTTGTAGTTATCGGTCTTTTCGCCTTAATGCCCCCTGAACGTTGATGATGACTTGATTCAAAGACAGGGAAGACTAAATCGAAACTCGATTACCTGAAAATGGCAAAACTATTAATCTAATTAATATCTTTAATCCATAATTACAGATTCCAGGATAACTGTGTAATTTGGAAATAATATAAATTTCATTTCAAATATTTTTATTTCAAATCAAGAACCAGACTGCAGTCACGTCAAAATCTAAATGCAGTGCTCTTTATGTTGTGGGATGAGTGACAAATTACGTTCATTATCTTTTCGAACAGAAAAAAATAGGCGTAGATAGAAGATACACTTTTCACCTACCTTTTTTTATTTATTTTTGTATAGTAATTTGGGGAAGCTTGTGTATAAAAGCCATACAAGTTCACACTGGTCTGACAGATTTTGAACTCAATGACCTGAATACTCATTTAGTTTGATCTAACCCAAAATACAGTCGACTGATTGCCCCCAGTCCCCAGAGTCTAATTTTGCCATGCATATGCCGCGTGCCATCAAACAAATACGATACGCTCAAGAACAAGTGGAGACAACAGGGAATCGTAGCCTGTCGTGTAACGAGTGGTAAACCGCTTCTAGATGGCCGCCGCAACTAGCTTACAATTGTCAGAGAAGTTCCCGCTCAAAAAACGAAAAAACAGAAACAGACGGAAAAGAGGTACAAAAAAACGGAGACATGTGAAAACAGGCATCCAAAAAAACAGAACAGAACAGAACAGGTAAATAAAAGAACAGGAGACCTGTTCTGTTTCTGTTTTTTTTTGGCAAAAACTGAACAGAAAGCAAGTACCCCCAAAACAGAACAGAACAGAACAGTGCCCATGCTTCGACCAGACCCGAGCACTCTGGAGGGGGGAGTTGGAGGGATGTCCCGGAAACCCCGTGACATGCGACGTATAACTCTGGAACGAGTGAAATGATTCTGATGGAACTTAACAGATGGCAAGAGCCAAGAGGGTTTAATTTGAGGTTCTGTTATTTATGAATAATGTTGGATGGTGTTAGGATTTTGCAGAAAAAGTACAGTTGTGTTCACAATAATCATTCATGTCGCCTGGGAGCTGGATCTCTCCTATTTTCGGCCATGTCAACTAACTGCTTTGAAACTCGTTCAGTGGACCGTTGGTTTCATCCGCATACTCTCTCCCTAATGGAAATTCCCTCGGTCAGAGCGGATGAAGCCATTTCATCAGGGAAGTTTAATTTTATCTGTTGAAGAAAGGAAAGCCGCTTTCTCCTCATTCAATCCTCCCGTAGGAAGATCTAATAGGAAACTAAGCAATCCAATATATCAGTTCATTACTGCCGAATTCCTAGCGCCTTGTGCCTCTAATCCACGTATACTATGGAGACGGGATTGCTGTGATGAGTTTGCCTTAAAATGTTGAAGAGAAATGAAATTCTGTACTAATTGGATAACGACAATAATGCCGTTCCTGATTGTCTTTAGGAGAACTTTATGGTCCGGGTTTAAGACTGTTACTGCCTATGAGCTTCATTCCACCAGTTCGTGACGATGCTGTTATAATATTCGCTCTTGATCAACTAATTTTTTTTATATATTACCTAATTACCTTACGTCAGAGAGAGTAAGGTGTGGTGGGTCAGGGGGTGATTTGGCTGACATATGTTACTGGTCTGGATCGTCTCAGCCGTATATCCAGCTCCTACATGACCACTCGTTGTCCAGTGACCTCTTGAAGGCTTTTGAGGACGATGCAGATACAGTGGATTCAGAAAGATCCCAGGTTGAAGGCTGAAGGTTCGGAAATACCCATTCTCAGAGTCGGAGGACTCTCCGAGAGTTCACTGGAATGGGGCTTAAAGAACATGTCGTCCTTGGAAAGCCAAAAGGTCGTTTCTGCACTTTTTTAGAACTGTTCAGGAGAGCAAAAAAAATCGATGTTAAGACCATTGCAAAAGCGGGTAAGACGACTTGGCCATACTCATATCTCAGCTTCAATGCGTCGTACAACTCAGATAAGATCTGTTCCAGTATATTTTGGCCTTTCTAGCTATAGCTCGACGAAGACCCTTTCAGTAGGGTCGAAATTTCGCAGGAGCAAATCTTAGCTGACTTATTACGCACCGCCATCAAGTATCATATTAATGTAATTTTTTTTTTTTATCATTTAACGATTGTTACTCCCAATACTTAGAGCCGCTACGGTCACCGCTATTGACCTCGGTTACGCAGTAATTGGTCTGAAAATCATAGCATGATTAGCCGACATGGGAAGGGTAGTTTTTCAATTTTTCCGAGTCTCGTATCGAGGCAAAGCACATGGGATTTGGGGCAGTAGAGTAGAACCCGCGTTTAATTGACGACAAATAGAAAGGAGGCAAGTATCTCAGAATACTGAATTGAACGAGAAACAGCATCTGCTGTGGCACTTCCTCGATGGGATTTCACTAAAGTCACATGTTGCCATCTGAAATACGCTTAGTCTAGCACAGGTTTAGCTAGTGTCCGCCTGGGGAATGATAGGCATAGAATGTTCTACTTTCCATTTCTCCCTTCGTGTCGAGTCGAAAACCTTGTGCCCCTAGACTCTTGCAACCTTTGACCAATTCTTCTGCTGTCCTTTCTTAGCTACTTATCCATTCGAAGATGACATGTTCCAGCAGATTCTCGGCGCCGTCTAGTCTGGCCTTCTTTTAGGGGGAACGCTCGTTAGGACATGGCGGTCCCGTTCCAGAGCGAGTGAACTTTTTACTGATTCTGGAAGATTGTTCTAGCGTCTTTTTGAAGCATCCGGGCCCTTTGCCCAGTTCCTGCCTGGATTGATTAAAGTAATATAGTTAGGTATAAATATCCTTTCAGACTGAAGTAAGCTCTAATGTACATGGAAGCCCGTACGTCGTCGTGAAAACTATTGAAGTTCTCTGTAACGTCTGTATTTTATAACTTTGTACTGCTTAGCTTTGAAACTTCCCCGCAAAAAGCACCTCTAACAAAAATGTACTTTTCTCAAAATGTAAAACGTCCTCAAGCATGGATTTGGTAGTTCGCCTATTGGTCTTCAGGCGCACGATCTAGGTAAAAAAAAATCGAAGTTCGGCAAACGAAAGAAAAAATTAAATAAAACGAATTTGCTTGATTAGAAGATCGGCAAGTTTGCCCAGGGGATACATTTTTGGCCTCTCCTCAACTGTCGGCATTTTGAATAGTGGGCATTTGAAGCGTGGACATTTCTATCCTGGGCATTATGAGACTGGGCAAGAAAATCATGGGCATTGTTTTAACCACCCTTCTGGAGAGGTCTGCTGCACCTGTGTAATTGATCTGCTGAAACCGCCGCAAGTGTGAAATTGTCGGAGTGACCGTAAAAGTTTTTACGTGTCAGTCTGAGGAGACTTATTTCGCTTCTCTGACTAGACCCACCAGATCTATTTACGATGGTAAAATATATTTACGATGGTAAAATATATGCCACGAGAAACACGGATGATCTGGTCCTCTGGTTCCACTTTGAGCAGATTATCGTGCGTACTAGGCCACCTATGTTATTTTGCTGTGGATTGTTATTTTATTCTTTACTATAGGGTGACATTCTGCGTACAACTGTGTACTGCGTACAATCTGAGTATAGTCACAAGTCGTGGCATTTTATTCTGGTACCATGTTCGTACAGTGAGAGGTAAATAGGTACTGACCAAAAGATCAACAATCTGAGCCTGTAAAAAGAAGTGTACTGGTTCCCTACACAAACGAAAACAAAACATATTGCGATTGAATCCCTCTCTGTTTTTAAAACACTATGAAATCTGCCAGAAGTATCCCGCCATGGTCCCAGATAAGACAGTATCAACGCAGAGATACATTGTTATTCACTGGCTCAAAGAACTCACTAGAGGAGAAAATACAAACGAAGGGATGGATTACTGGTAGTCCGAGAGGCTTTGAGCACATCCAGTAGTCAATGCTGAATGATCCCAGGACATTCGACAGAATACGAATGGCAGTCCAGGCAGCCCTATAGGGCTGCCTTGGATATGGCTCCTTGGACGCACAAACGAGGTTAAGGAAGCCCTACAGGAAATGCTAGGCTTAATATCGAAATAGACCTTAATATATTTTGTTGACCGTTGGAAAGTTTTCTACTCCTAAACATTTTCAAATTCGAGCTACTGTCAATGCAACTAACGTTGTGCGACACTCATGGCAGCAAAAAGAGCAGTTAGAGAGAAAACCAGCTGCAAAATCTTCAAGAAACCACAGATTCTTCTAATGTTACATTATGTGTCCATTGAATTGTTAGAGACCACAGTGCATAATCGAAAACATTCAAGACCACAAGTTCGTATTCTTTACTGTGATCCTGCTGTAATTGGTCATTTTCAATTTAAAACACTTGCTCACAACCAGAGCTAGTATAAACAGAACTGACCACGGTTAAAATCCACAGAAAGGAATTACCTTAGAGATCTAGTTATGTGGTTGATTAGTAGTGGCTGTCCGATAAATACTTATACCTGGCAAACGGACAGCAACCCCTATCAGCGATTTTGAGGCGGCTTGTACCCGAACTTGCCGGCTTTCAGTGACTATTGGAATTCCTTACTGATACCTTGCTGATACTCACAGTTACGGATTCGTATACGCACTAGTTCGTCCGGTAGACACCGAGTGAGAATGCCCTTGAGTAATTCCCTACGCAAACGAAAACGAATGAACGGATGACAGAATCCATCTCAATTCTTAGAATACTATGAAAATCTGTCATAAGTATCCCGCCATGTCCCATCTGAGACATTATCGAAGCGGTATCCATATTCACTGGCTCAGATAACTGACTAACGGAGAAAGTATGAGCCAAGGGATAGATTCCCGGTAACACTATTAGCTATTAGACTCCTAAACGCCTATTATACATGACATGCTACGCTTAACATCGAGAAACCTGAATATAGTTTGTTGGCTGCTGGAAAGCTTTCTGCTTCTTAAACCTCTTCCGGTTTCAGTTGCTATCACTGCAGACTCGATAGTCTAACTGAAGAAGTCCGGTCTAACGGTCTGGTTTTGCTGTTCTACCATTATGGCGGCAAAACCACTCACTTATTCAGTCGAAACCAACTGCAACGGATAGGATAGGAACTCGTGGCCCGACACCCGCTATATGATCAGTCGGCCATCGCGATTGTTTTAAAAACCGACCCTCGTTGGTAAGGTAACTGCCTAAAATATAAAGAGCTTTCCCTAAGATTCAGTACCTGTTGTTATACTTCGTGAAACGGCAGAGATAGATAGGGCACGAAAAGGATACAGGAAGTGTATATATCCTATTTTGAGTAGGCCTATCAGCCGAGCCATCGGCAATCTTGGCCGTTTTTAGCTTTTCAGAGAGCTTTTGATCGTTCGTGCTTTTTGTTGATAATGTTGTGCCTCGACGTTCGGTCCTGAATGGGTGAGGCAATGGATGCTCAGTTTTGCTTTGAAACATGGATGATAAATATTGGAAGAATAAGTATCGTCTGGTGCTTCTTTGGTTCGAGTTTGAAAGGTATGTTGCTTTGCTTCAGTTTTAGTCATGGCATTAGCATCTCAGACAAAATGATGGATCTTGTCGGGTATCCGCAAATATAGCCTGCCCGATTTGAACGTAGGCCTGTGGGCTCTAAGGATAAAGGATCTTCGAGGTTCAATCTGACTTCAGAAAATCCGTCCGGATATGTGTTCTAGTTCAGATCGGAAAATGATTTATGGTAACTTACATGGATGGAGAATAAAACAGATGCTGAAACTGCTCCACACGTCTCTTCTCACGAGCAATCCTTCTTTACAAATACGCCCTCAAGTTCGACGGTGGGTCAATCCCGTCGTCCCTACCGTCAACTCTTTGGGTGCTTCAAAGTCATGCTCATTCTCTTCCCATTTCCACTTAACCACCTTATGCGGGCCGCAGATTCACAAAGTTTCGGTTTTTATGGCACTTGCCGTTCGGCCGAGTGCCATAGAGCGGGCACTTCCACATAAGCTAGGACGATGAAGCTTGGCACACTTATCAAGGACCCCATCAGGTTTAATTTGGAAAAACTCACTTCCCCGATCCGACCATCTGGGAGGGAGTGGAGGGAGGGGGAATCCGGAAATTTGAGGTCTGTATAACTTTCGAACGAGTGAACGGAACTTAATGAAACTTGATATTTGGAGAGTCCTCGTGCCTCGGACGACCCAGTTGAATTCCGAACCGGATCCGGTAGCTTTGGGTGAGTTGGAGGAGGGAACCGGAAATCTTGGGAAACGCTTAGAGTGGAGGGATCGGGATGAAACTTGGTGGGAAGAACAAGCGCAAGTCCTGGATATATCGCTGACATAACTGGACCGAATTCGTTCACTGTGGGGGGAGCTGGAGCTGGAGGGGGATCCGGAATTCCGGTGGTGCGAGTTCGGTACTTCCTGGTGTACTAGGATGATGAAACTTGACAGGTATATCAGGGGACCGAACAGACTGACATGAGAATAGTCTTTCCTCCGATCCAACCATCGTGGGGGTGAGTGGAGGGATGCAGGCGAATCCGGAATCCAGTGGCATACATAACTTTTGAACGGGTAATCGGATTTGAATGAAACTTGGCGAGTGCAAAGAGCTATAATTTCAGATGTTCCATTTCAGTTCTGGATCGGATCCGATATTTGTGGGGGGGGGGGAGCTTAGAATCGAGGGATCGGGATGGGATTGGGTGAGAAAAAACATTTATAAGCACTGGATACATTCATGACAAAAACCAGATCGTATCGGAGCTCTTTGGGGAGTGTTGGAGCCAGTTGGAGGGAGTTTCCGGACTTCCAGTGATGGCGAGCTGAGGTCGATGAAACATGGCAGGCATATTAGTGACCTAACCAAATCGACTTACGGACCCGACACAATGCCCTAGGAACAAGACCAAAGGTTTCGATGGGATCCCAAAAATCTAATATTTGATCAAGACAATTGGCCATATTCCTGTTCAGCGCTTCCAAGCGGACTAGTTTCTGTTAATCCCCCCATGCCTCACCGTCATTATTTGGATCAGACATGGTAAAATAGATCCACAGGTTAGTAAATGGAAAACCTGTCATCTGTGTCCAAGGTATCGGAGGTTTTGCATATGTTTCAGCAGCAGAAAGTGAAAGTGACCCACTACCCTATGGATTCGACTTTCCACTATGTCTTAACCAACACTTCTGTAGACATAGTAAAAAGTCGAATCCATAGGGTAGTGGGTCGCTTTCCCTTTCTGCTGCTAAAACATATGTAAAACCTGCATTACCTGGGACACAGATGACAGGTTTTCCACTCACTAACCTGTGGATCTATTTTGCCATGTCTGATCCAAGTAATGACGGTGAGGCATGGGGGGATTAACAGAAACTAATCCGCTTGGAAGCGCTGAACAGGAATATGGCCAATTGCGAAGTCCAGAACTTGTCCAAACTTGTCCAGAAAAAAAAAAATTAAAGTTCAGAAGCGAATTCAGCGTATGTCCTTATCCGTATAAAGAACATCTACTCAACTTCAAGTAAAACTTTAACTTATAAGAAAATCCGGTTTCAACTGGATTCCGAACGAACTATATGTCCCGGTGAAAAAAATAATATCATATACAGATTCAGCGTCTCTTCTTATCCCTTAATCTGTCATCTAATCAACTTCAAATAAAACTTTTACTTTTAACAAACTTTCCGGTTTTGGACGGATTCCGGGCGAAAAAGTTGTCCGGGTAGAAAATACTTTTCACATAAGTGTTCAGCATGTCTTCTTACCCCTAAACAGAACATCTAATTAACTTCAAATAAAACTTTTACTTTTAACAAGACTTTGCGGTTTTAGATGGATTTCGGGTGAACTACTTGTCCGATGAAAAAATGGTTTTCACCATCGTGTTCAGCATGTCTTCTTACACCATAATCGACTATCACATTATCTGTTTAAAAACATTTCATTTGCGTTTTAATTTACCCCCCCCCCCCCCCTAAATGTAGGGCTACAGAGCCCATCTACGAACTTGACCTTCTTCTTGACCCAAAGAATCCTCAAACCAAGTTTCATCAAAATATCTCATTCCCCTTGAGAGTTATAGTGGCACAGACGGGCAGAAAGACGGACAGACGGACAACTTTTGCGATGTCGGTATCCCGCCACTTACGTTTTGGGATCCCAGAAATGGGAATGGGATGCTAGTTGGACAGTACTAAGTTTATGCGGCCTAGACTTATTATTTGGCGTCCTGACCGGATTCGGCCACGGTAGGAGGATGAAGTGACAACGGGAAATTTGCAGATGAGATCCGATTCGAGTCAGACTTGATGGACGGGAAGACGAGATGTCAGAGAAAGTCTCGGAAATTCTGTGGCTCGCATAGTGGTCAAACGAGTGGAACGATTTGAATGAAACATGGAAAGTAGAGTAGCCATCAGAGCAAATAGCTCTAGAGTTATTCTGCTCTGGTAGCCATATGCCGTAGATGACGAGTCCGAAACGGATCCGCGCACGGTGGGGGGGGGGGTAAGGTAAGGTAAGTTAAGGTTCAAGGGGGAGGAACTTTAAAAAAAAAATGCTCAGCTTCGAATGAAACTTGATAGATGATTAGAGAAGATGCTTTGGATAATTCATTTATGTGTCCGAGCCAGATTCGGCCGTGGCTGGGGAAATTGGAGGGGATACCGTAAGTAGTGTGGCACGCCTAGGGATCGAAGGAGTGGATCTAAAATTGGAAAGTAAAAATTTTCTTTGTGCTAGATCATCCGAGGCAATGCCAGATGTGCTCAGACTCGAGTGAAGCTAGATATCCCACTTCTAGGGTCGAACCTGGGGGGGGGGGGGGTGGAAGCGGGTATTTTTTGACGCTATCATCTACTTTCTTGCATCACCCACTCGTAACAAGTGTCATTCGAGCTCTTAGCTCTTGTTCAAACTGACCTGTTTTGTCTTTGAAATAGAAGTCAACGCTTTTAGGTTAATTATAAAACCTAAAGTTCATGTACATAAATAGTGTCTCACTCCGTTTCATGATAAAAGGCTTGTTTATTGCTTTTTTCATCCTGACTATGTAGTATAATGCTGTATATTCCATGTATCGGTTTCCAAGCCGATCCCCTGTAAAGAAAATTCACCCCATACGTACCAATTAAATGATAATTAACTTACCCTCTTTCCCATTTTTCTCATCCCCCAGCCCCCATTCCGACTGCTTAGTATTCAAATTTATCTGCATTAGAGGAAGATTCTGGCTCTACAGGCAATGAATCTGAAATGCAAAGTGTCCATTCCGGAAATGTCTCGGCGACTGGCGTTGTCATCAATCAGCCGAAGATCGTCGATAAGAGGGGCAGTAACGACTTCGACATTATTTGGAAGTCAGCAACTTTGAGCAAGTTCAACACGTGAGGTTTCTTGGGTAGAGCAAATCCATTTTGCGAGACGTTCTTGACATGCACAGAGAAGCTACCTTAGAGTTATTACTGGGGTTAATTGCGGCGCAACGGTGTCAACAAGTCTGCCTGCCCTTTTCGATTATTTCTTTAACTACTCTGTTTGTCGTGAGCTCAATACGAACTTCTTCTCTTTTTTTTATCTCTTCTGTTACTCAGCTCGTTTTTTTTTTGTCTGACAGAGATACTCTGTCACGTCACTGCTCTTGACTTACTCATCTAGATAGAAGGTATCGCAATTTCTGTCCGTCCGTCGGTCGGTCGGTCTGTATTTGTCTAGTTCGGGTACTTCCACATAAGCTAGGACGATGAAACTTGGCAGGCGTACTAGAGACCCAAAAAGATTAACTTGGAAACATTCACTTTCCCGATCCAACCATCGTGGGGGGAGTGGAGGTAGGGGGAATCCGGGATATTGAGGTATTTATAACTTTTGGACGGGTGATCGGATCTTAATGAAACTTAATATTTGGAAAGGCCTCGTGTCTCAGACGACCCGCTTCAAATCCGAACCAGATCCGGTGACTTTGGGGAAGTTGGAGGGGGACCGGAAATCTTAAGAAACGCTTAGAGCGCAGACATCTGGATGAAACATGGTGGGAAGAACAAGCACAAGTCCTAGATACATCACTGACATAACCGGACCGTTCGGGCACTGTGGGGGGGATCTGGTGATCCAGCAAGTTCGGTACTTCTCGATGTACTAGATAGTGGTTCCCGACCTTTTCCTTACCGCGTACCCCTAATCAAGGTTTGAAAAGATTGCGTACCCCCATTTTCAGAACGTGAAAAAGACGATAGTTCTTATCAAAAACTGTAAGGCATACATGTCTAAAAATATATACAAAATCAATGAGACAATCACTAGAGACTGCCTTGTAGCGAAAACTGTCAAATCTTGGCTCGAAGTCGTTAGCCGCATGTTTTTCACAGTCAGCCTGTGGCCGTGTTTGTTTTTGATGTTCTCAGTGCTTTCATCAAGCTGCGTCGCAAACTTTTTCGTTAGCTTAATTCGCAACCTGAATGACAGTACCACTTGCAATGTCTTCGATTCTTTTTGAAACAATGTTGTTTGACACAGGAACAGATTTTACGGCAGTAGGCGAGCTGTTTTGAATCAATTTTATTCACTGACTTCCACAAGGGCTTGTAATCAAAGGCGTCACCCACGGGTTGACAACACCCATCCCCCCAAAAAGGTCGGCCAGACGATTAAAAAGAAAAGTGTCGGTGTGAAGCGCCGCAATTTTTTGTAAAACCAGTTACTTAAAAAAAAACAAAAAAACACAGTAGTAGACCAGTAAAAATACCTTGCCCCTTTAGATACATTTTGGCTGGTGATGCCTCTGCTAGGGGCCTGCATTAGGCTTTCTGGCAATCAAACGTGAGTGAGGCGAGATTTTGAAGCTACACACTCAACCAATTTTGGTTCCTTCGCGTACCCCTTGGGGTACGCGTACCACCTGTTGGGAACCACTGTACTAGATGAGGGACCCGAATAGACCGACTTGAGGATAGTCGTTTGGACGATCCGAACATGGTGGGAGGAGTGGAGGGATGTGGAATCCGGAAACTAGTGACATTTACAACTTGTGAACTGGCGATCGGATTTGAATGAAACTTGGCAAGTGGAAAGAGCTAACGTCTCAAATGTTCCGTGTCAAGTCCGGCCCGGATCCTGTACTTGGTGGGGGGGGGGGGGGAAGGGGGCATCGTATTTTTGTGAAAACGCATTAGGACAGAACCAGATCCTATCGGGCTCTTTGGGGGGATTTGGAGGGAGCAGAGGCGTTATTAGCCAAAACGTTTGGGGGGGGGACGAGGCATTTGCCG
Source organism: Branchinecta lynchi (assembly GCA_023053575.1). Taxonomy (NCBI): domain Eukaryota; kingdom Metazoa; phylum Arthropoda; class Branchiopoda; order Anostraca; family Branchinectidae; genus Branchinecta; species Branchinecta lynchi. The sequence goes on from JAKZAP010000001.1 coordinate 9,302,677, forward strand.
ACTGGCTGGTAGTTTTTACCGAGTTTTTCTGCAGAAAAAACGACTGTTTTCAACAACAAAAATGACATTTTGAAAAAAATCGACTGATTTTCAGAAAAGTTCACCGATTTTTAGAAAAACCGACTATTTTGACGAAAAATCGACCAATTTTCCCAAAAACCGACTGTTTTCGTGAAAACAGATAACTGTTTTTACGAAAAATTACGGCGCTTCGCGCCGACTCGGTTATTTTTTACCGACTGGCCGACATCATTGGGGTCGGGCGTCCCCCCCTCCCCCCCCCAGTCGTGACGTCCCTGGGAGGGGGTTTCCTGGAATCCCGGTGATCGCGAGTTAGGATACTTCCGGATGTACTAAAGACGATAAACTTGGTAGGCAAATTAACGACCCGACCAAATAGACTTAAGGACCCGACACAATGCGCTAAGAAGACTTCCGTTCCTGGATACGACCATTTTTCGGGTAGTTAAGGGAAGGGGAATCCGGATATTACTATTACCGCAGGTTGCGAACAGATGGTCTGATTCAAATCAAACAAAAGGGTGACAAGTTGGAAGTTGGAGGGGGGGAGGGTCTGGAAACTTTTTAACATGCACACAAACCAAATGAATAGGATGCAAGTTGGATAGCACTGAGTTTATGCGGCCTAGATTTGTTATTTGGCATCCGAACCGGATCCGAACGCGATAGGGTTCGAGTTCAATTTGATGGACGGGAAGAGGATATGTTAGGGCTGCAAGGTTTGTGTGCCCGAGTCGTATTCGGCCACAGTGGGTGGAGTTGGAGGGGAAGTCCCGGAAATTTTGTGGCTAGCATTAGGGTCGAACGAGTGGAGTGATTTCAAAGAAACTTGGAAATTAGAGAGATTGTATGCCCTAGGGCCTAGGTGACATATTCTAGGATCCGTGGGCTCCGAGCACGGTCGGGAGGTGCAGCGGAATTTCGGAAAAATGCTCAGATTCGAGTAATAGGTGGCAAGAGAGGATGCTTTTGATGATCCATTGGTCGAACTAGATTCGGCCACGGCAGGGGGAGTTGGAGGGGGGGGGGGGTATAGGAAATAGTGTGGCCACGTCTAGGATCAAACGAGTGGATCTAAACTTGGAAGGTAGTCATTCCTTTTTCTCCACACTGCACTATTCTTTCTTTTTTTACTGCGCAACAAGTATCCACGATCATCATCATCCTAATATCAGGCAGACCCACCGCTCTATTTCACTCGATGGCGATGAACCCAGGCTTATAGTCTGTTGGGTCTTACCCTTCAAAGGGCTCTTCGCAACAGAGACAGAGACTCTGTTTAATTCCCGGGCTTCTCGTCGTGAACACTGAAAGAGCTTGCTGTTGCTGACTCTGCAAGGTAGGAAATTTTAATTTATAATTTGATTGAATCATGTTGTCTACTGATATTTTTCCCGTGAGAATTGTTGGGGGGGGGGGGGGGGGGGGTATTGTGACGCAATTTTCTGCCTTCCCTTTACGGTTATGTCTTGATTTGCCTTCAGTTGCTACAGGTTCTATTTGAAGCGAACGATATTACTTTCTTCCTTTCTTCATTGCCCTTAATTCTGTGTGGTCAGTGCTTATTGGAGCCGTAGGGCATTGCCCGGATCTTTCACGGTAATTTTCTAAAACTTTGCTAAGGCGAAAGCCCCCCCCCCCCCCCCATCCAACCCGTCAGCCAACGTCCCAGTTATGTGGCACTGAATTCTTCAATCTCTACCAGCTTTATCGAATATCCAGGATTGCAGTGTCCTACTTATTCATTATCACTTAATCCTATCAAGCCACTGGGCCTGGAAATCGAATCACTTGAGCGGATATGAAAAATTCGCCGACGGAAAGCAACTCATCAGCTTCATGCGGTCTACTGACCCACAGATATGATTAAGTTTATGATATTACTTGGTCATCGGGACAGGGGATGGATCGGCTTTTAGGTGATTTGTCCTGGGAGCTGAAGGAAATATAGGCTACTGAGAGACGAAGGGACAGGTCCGCTGGAAGGGGGTTGGTATTGAATCATCCAATAATTCACCCTTCTTTTGTAGGTAAATCCCGAAGGACTTGAATCTGCGTTCGACCTTTGTCATGAGTGTAGCCTGAAACTTAGTGGGCTTTCTTTGGGTCAAGGGAAAGGTCGAGCTCGTAGATGAGCTATGTAGCCCTACATTTAGGTGTTTTTTTTTTTTTTAAAGGACACATGAGGGGTAAAAAAAAATATTTTTAAACAGCTAATGAGATAATCAATTAAATGGTAAGAAGAAAAAAGACATGCTAAATAGGATTATGAAAACCATTTTCTCGCCGGACATCTAGAGCGTGTCCGAATTCAGACCTGACCAAAAACTCCGCATTTAATTCTGCAATTAATGCTGCGAAACCGTCCGAATCCGATAGAGCAATTTCTTCTGCCAAAACTGGCGATGTAGCGTTTTCAGCAGCAGAACAGCAACACTTTAGTTTTGGTACTTGTTTGCAATACAAAGTGCAAGATGGATGAAGAGGAGATGACTGTTCTCCTCTGTCAAATCCAACACCTTCTAAAACTCCAGTACATATTCATCCAGATTATTGGAAGTCAAGTAAAAAAGCTGTTGACCTTGTCTCGTATTCTTTTGGATCAAGAGACATCACATTCTGATGTAGAGGTATGTATGAATTTTAGTAAATATTCCCCCCTTGAAACAACACAGTACCACACTCTGTTCCCTGAAAGCGTGAAAGGCCCTTCATTTCATGCTTTTACTGTCAGTTTAAAACTAAGTTTGAGAAAAATATGCATCTTATGGAATGTTCTTGCTGACAATTATTTTGCCCCCGGCCCTGTATCTTGTGTGGTGGCTGCCACTTGACCTACTATGTTACCAGTCATGAGAGAGGCTACTAGCCAAAATGATTGGGAAGGGGGGCAACGTATGACTGGCTGGTAATTTTTACCGACAGTTTTTGCAGATAAAACTGACTATTATTGATTAAAACGACTGTGTCACAAGTGTGTTGACTGATTTTAAGAATAACTAGCATTTTATAGCAAAAATTTACTATTTTTTTTACAAGAAACAGACTGTTTAAAAAAAAAATGACTGTGCTATTTTTTACAGGCTGGCTGACAAGATTTTGGGTGGGGATACCAGTCAGCCACAAACCCCTGATTTTTGGATACCCTATGACATATGCTGGATAGCTGTAGGTACCCTAACCCTGATCCAGCCCTGATCTACCCCACTATAGATGCGTCGTGATGGGTTGATTTGTGAGCTGAACTGAAATCATCAATATTTTATTGGATTCAAGTATCCAGCGTTTGGCATAAGGCATTTTTCTGTGACACGAGTATGGGCCACACACCAGAGTGTTTGTTGCGGGAACACAATTGTAGGCCACACGGTCGAGCCACAAGTTGGAACTCGTGGAAATGGCGTTTTGTCTATCTTTTTGGCGTTAATTTCAAATATCTAAAAGTAAAAATAAAATTCACGTAAAATCTTAATAAATAGAACTCCAGGCTTTTTTCCTTACCATTCTGTACAAAAAGCATCCTCATTTTTAAGTCTACATGCTTGAAAAAGTAGTTAGCTTTATTGTTTAGACTCTATTTTGCTGCTTAATTTGAAATTCCCGCCAGAATCGAGCCATAAAATCGACAATCACCTCGCCAGTTGTTTGTCGAGTTTGAGCCACAAAGCGAGCCAAGAAAATCTTGTTGGTCGCGGAAACACACTTGTGTTAACCCACAAATTGTCTGTGGGAACGCCTATAGTGTATCCAACGTTAGCCATAGGGTATACCAAACGAGGGATGTACCCAGCATTTGGCATAGGCTTTCCCAAAATCAGTGATTTGTGGTAGACTGGGGCATCCCAGTCAGCTACAAACCCTTGATTTTTGGGTACCCTATGCCAGATGCTGGACTCCCTATGCCAAATGCTGGATAGCTGTTGGTACCCTAACCCTGACCTACCCCGCTATAGTAAATTGTGATTGGTTGGTTTCTCTGCTTCACTCAAATCGTCAATATTTTATTGGGTTCAAGTATCCAGCATTTGGCATAGTGCGTCCAGCATTGGGCATAGGGTATAACAAGCGCTAGCTATATCCGGCGTTTGGCATAGGCTTTCCGAAAATCAGGGTTTGTGGTAGACTGGGGCTTCCCACCCCTCCCCACTAGTTGTGATGCCTCTGCTAGTCATACACAGATCCTCAATTTTTAGCCAAAGTTTCCTAAAATCTAGGCTTGCCACCTATGCTGCCCATTCTACCTAAACCAATCTGTACCACGTTGCAGTCTCCTGCCTTAGAGGCCTTGGTCTGGCCTCTGTTGAAGTCTCTTAACTTGGAGATTTCTTCCAATCTGGCTGTCAAGCGATCTCCTGAAGCTGAGGTTTCTCACACTGTTTGGCAAACCTTCTTCTCAACAGAAGATCAGAGCAGTGAGATTGGCAGAACGCCCACAGATAGCTGGCTATTTAGACAGTGCGAGAAACCTTACCTTCAGGAGATTGCTTAACGGGCAAATTGGAGGAAACATCACAGGTAGGAGACTACAGCAATGGCCAGATAAAGGAAAACCTCCAATAAAAACCTCCACATACCCGGGTTTAATGGCTACCTTATGCTGAGTACGGGGTATATCTATCTTTTGGTGTACCATATGCCTGATGCTGGATACTCTATCCCAAATGTTGGATACACCAACCCAGTAAAAAAATTGGTGGTTTGAGTAAGCTCTGAAATCAACTGATCAAAAGGTTGTCTATCCTGGGTTAGGTCAGGATTAGCATACCATAATAGGCATATGGCAAATGCTAGAAGGTTTGACAGAGGGTATAAGAACATCAGGGTTTTTGGTTGACTTGGCATTGGGTAGGCTATGCCAAAAGCTAGATATACCAAGGGATATAGCAAGATATACCATGCCCTGCAGCAAAGGCAATGAAACCCCTACAAAAACTTGTCAAAACTGATAATGTCAATTAGATATGCGCCTTTCAAACAGATTTTTAAGAGGGTACCATGACCTTGCTACTGGGCATGGTGTCCGACCTATAGTCACCATGGTCATACATTGGGGTATTCCAAGAGTTTGGGCACCATGCATAAATTTGAAGATTTGTGTCTTTCAACATTCATCTTCCAACAAAGTTGAAATTTTGAGCTCCCTAAGGTAACCTTGGCAAAGCCCTTTGTTTCATAGGGCTTGCTGGCAGAAGCAACAAGACCAAAGGTTTCGATGGGATCCCAAAAATTCAATATCTGATCCAGACAACTGGGTCTTGTCTTAGCCAGATCCAGTCATCGCCAGACTCCTTGAACATTTCTACAATTAAAATTCAGAAACAGATTAAGACCAAATAGCTAGTCATCTGAGAAAACCAAGTTCAGATATGGATTCAGCATGTGTGTTTACCCCGATAAGTCATATCTGTTTTGACGAAAACTTCCTTACACTTCTGCCAATTTCCTGGTTTCGGCCGAACTCCAGAACTACTTGTCCGACGAAAAAAGAAAGCTCAAAAACGAACTCAGGGTATCTTCTTTCCCCAATAAAGAACATCTAATCAACTTCAAATAAAAATTTAACTTATAAAAAAATTTCCGGCTCCAGCCGGATTCCGGTCAAACTAAATTTCCGGGTAAAATATGATTGTCAAACACGGATTCTGCATCTCTTCTTACCCTTAAATCGGTTATCTAATCAAGTAGAAATAAAACTTAAGCTTCTAACAATTTTCTGGTTTTGGCTGGATTTGGGGGGAACTACACATCCAGCTAGAAAATTTGTTCACATAAGTGTTCAGTCTGTCTTCTTGCCCTAAATCGAACATCTAATCAACTCCAAATATAACTTTTAATTTTAACAAACGTTCCGGTTTGGGCCGGACTACTTGTCTGATGACAAAATGGTTTTCACCATCGTGTTCAGCATGTCTTCTTACCCCATAATCGACTATCAAATTAGCTGTTTCAAAATATTTTGTTTGCCCCTTAATTTGAACCCCCTTCCCCCCCCTAAATGTAGGGCTACAAAGCCCATCTACGAACTTGACTGGTCCAACGACCCAACGAATTCTCACACCAAGTTTCAATCAAGATATCTCATTCCCTTTGAGAGTTATCGTGCTTACAGACGGACGGACGGACAGACGGACAACTTTTGCGATGTCATAGGTATCCCTCCACTTACGTTTTGGGATCCCAAAAACAAGCAATTTGATTGGTGCTGCTAAGAAAAAACTTGACATGAGGTCTGCTCTCCTTAGCTCATCTAGCCATTAAATACTATTATCCCCTAGTAACTTTCTGATTTTCTTTTCAGAGGCCAGACAAATATTGCCAGCTTTCCTACACACCTCAGATGTTCACATATTTCGAAAACCCCAGGCGGTTCCGTGAACATTATCGAATCTCACTCCCATCCTTTCAAGTTCTTCTTAGAAAGACGTCTGAACACAAGCGGCATGGATGGTCAGAGGAAATAGAATGGTGTGTTTTCTTAGGATGGATAGGATGTGGCACTTCTTACCGTGTCATAGGATTGGCTAGTGGGATTCCGAGACAAACCGTTTGTGACATAGTTCACAGAAAAATCAACATCCTGCTATCAATTTGCAAAGATGTCATTAAACTGCCGAGGCAAAACGAACTACAGTCGATTGGACAGGGAATGGCAGCAAGAGCAAGGTCAAACGTGTTTAAGTGTGCCGTAGGTGCCATAGATGGCTCACATATCAACTGTCATGTCCCTGAATCGGTAAAGAAAGAACACATCAACCGTAAAAAAAGGACTAGCATCCAACTACAGGGGCTAGTGGATCACACCAAGAAATTCATCGATGTGTTCGTTGGATATCCTGGGTCTGTACATGACTCACGAGTTCTTCGCAATTCTCCACTGTACAAGGAGAAGCTATATCCTCCTCAAGGCTACTGCATTTTGGGAGATTCTGGTTACCCATGCATCAAGAGCCCGATAACTCTAATGACACCTTTCCGGGAAAACCAAGCTGCTGCTAACACAGAAAAGAGGCAGTTCAACACTGCATTTTCAAAGGCAAGGGTTGTCGTGGAGATGGCCTTTGGACTCCTCAAAATCAGATGGAGAACAATTTTTGATACCGAAGTGTCAGTGAACATTGAACGCCTCAGTGAAGTTGTCATGTGTTGCTGTATTTTGCACAACATATGTGTTGCATCATTAGATGACTGGGATGTAGATAATGTGGAAATGTCCCGGCCATCTGGTGGATACAGGGATGAAAGTGACGGACTAACAGTAAGAGATCATTTGTTCAACCAGTTTCTGAACAACAACAGACAAAGGAACCGTGGAACTCCAGCTCCAAGCAGTGATCACGCTTATATCTCAGCACTGTCCATACCTTGAACATCTATTGTTTTTGTAATGTAATTTTTGTAAAATATTTACCTTGTGTGCACAATCCGGTAGAAGTTGCTGATGTAAGTCATTCCAACAGGTTAAACAATGCTTCTTACGCTGTAGATAGCGTGCCTTGCCAAGAAGTGTGAAATATCGCTGCCAAAGCATCGTACCTGATTGAGTCTTGTCACCCAGCCTTGCAAGTTCCATATGAGCTTCTAGCTCTTGTTCTTCATCTCAACGGCTTTTCATCTACAGTATATTCTGGCCCCTTTGACAACAACTCAATGCTTTTACACATGCCTTGTTTCACTATTTTTGCTGTGAAACATGCTCTGATGACTACGATAAGCTCGTTTGTGTGAACAAGAGCTACGAGCTCATATGGCACCTGTAACGAGTAGGTGAAGCAAGAAAGTAGATGAGAATGTCACAAAATACCACTTTCAACCACCCTAGGTTCGAACCTAGAAATAGGATATCCAGTTTCATTCGAGTCTGAGTATTTCCGGTACTGCGACGGATTATCTAGGGTATATTAATTTTCTACCTTTTAAGTTAGATCCACTCTTTTGATTCCTAAGCACGCACGGCATTTCCGGTACCCCCCCCCCCCCCCCCCCCCCTCCAAATCCCCTTAGCTCCCTCAAAAACGGTTTGATCCAGGAACGCAAGTTTTCTTAGGGCATTGTGACGGGTTCTTAAGTCTATTTGGTTGGGTCAGTAATATGCCCGCCAAGTTCTATCGTCCTTGGCACATCTGGAAGTGTCATAACTCGCCGTCACTGGAATTCCGGGAAACTTCCTCCAACTCCCCCAAAGAGCCCCGGTAGGATCTGATTCTGTCGAGAACGTGTCTACAGGGCTTACGCTTGTTTTTCCTACCAAATTCTAGCTCGACTCTAGGCGTTTCACAAGATTTCCGGTGGCCCCCTCCAACTCCCCCCACAAGAATCGGATCCGATCCGGACATAACGTGGAACATCTGAGACGATAGCTCTTTCCACTTGCCGAGTTTCATTCACATCCGTTCACCCGTTCAAGAGTTATGCATGCCACTAGATTCCGGATTCCCCATCCCTCCACGCTCCCCATAATGGTTGGATATGGGAAACAACTAATCTCAAGACAGTCTGTTCAAAACAATAGTGCAAGGTTCGCTTTAAGGATTGTTCAAATAGATGTAATAAAACTAAAAAAAATACAAATATATAACAGCAACATTAAAACTAGTAATTATGAACTACTGTTCTTTTTTTCTACTGAGGCGACAAGCCTCTCCATCAAGCTGGTCAAGGCTGATGATGATTCTCTGAATGCACTACAAGCATCTCTTAAGGTTGAATTTGCTTCTTTCATTTCGTCGAGTACCTTATCTTGGAAGGATGTCTTCCTTGACTGAGAATCCTTTGGCTTCTCACTAGGCGGACAGGGACTTGGTGTGCCCGATGATGAGTCACTCATCCTGTACTTTCTTTTTCCAGAGTCAGGTTTCATGGTGGGGGAATTTTTTCTATCTCCCCCCTTCTTCCTCTGCCCTTCTTCCTGTCTTTCCCTATCAGGGTCGTAAACAACGAGTGACATCTTACTATCACTCGAGTTGATGACGAGAACCTCCTGATCTTCATTCTCACCAATTACACTGTTTTTCCTGTCACTACTTTCATTCTTGACCCGTTTTCGTAGCACACCGTCACTCATATCTCCTATTTCAAGTCCTGACCCTTCCTGATCCAATATTTTACCAAACCTCTTGTTTGGTCTTGACATCTCAGAGCCACTGGACGAAAGCACTTTTTTAGGGTTCATGACCGTGCTGCCCTTCATGAAGTCGTGAATCACGTCAAAAAATGGCCAGTCATCAGTGACATCATCATCCTCTGTTCCAACACCGCTGGACTTAGAATCAGCCCGCATTTTATATGTTTTGAGAAGATTCTGCCATTTAGCCTTTAGTTGTGTCCACTCAAGCTGGTCTAAAAGTTGCAGCTCTGCCAATATGGTGGTATACCAAATCTGGGCTGAATTTTTCAGACCCGAGAACCTCGAGTCATACTGCACTCGGACCGCAATAAATTTTTCAGTGAGCTCATCAGTCCCTGAAAGAAAAATATGACTTAGTAAAATTAAATTATTAAACCGTATCAACAGTGACCAGAGGCGTCACTAACCAGGGGCAAAAAACAAAAATATTAAAAAGAAAGCAGTTGGCGAAACTGGGGTTTGCAGAAACTAGAGATTTTCCTGGAAATTGGATGAGTGGGAAAAAATAATAACATGTAGGCGACTCTTAACACCCAGTATGCATGTTGTGTGGGCAGCTGCTTACCACTGAATAATTATCATTTTAGGTCCCTTTGTTTAGTTAAGGAAGTATTGTCAACTGACAGCCCTCTGGGAAAACAAGAGCTACGAGCTCATATGGCACTTGTACGAGTAGGCACGTACAAGAAAGTAGATGAGAGCGTCACAAAATACACCCGCCATCCAAAAATGCGGTTCGGAAATAGAAATAGGATATTTAGTTTCACTCATTTCTGAGTCGTTCCGGCATCGTCTCGATTGTCTGTAGCAAATGCACATGACTGTTCAAACTTTCATCCCAATAAATCCATTTGTTTGATCCCTAGACGTGCTACACGATTTCCGGTACTCACTCTATCTCCACCTACGTGGCCGAATCTGGTTCGGAATAAAAAAAATCGACCTGCCAAGTTTCATCGCCATAGGACATCAGGAAGTATGCCGAACTCGCGGGATCGCTAGAAATCCGGACCCCCACCCCAACTTCCCCACAGTGCCCTGATCCGGTCCGGTTATGTCAATGACGTGTCTAGGACCTGTGCTTGTTTTTCCCACCAAGTTTCATCCCGATCCCTCCACTTAAAGCGTTTCTCAAAATTTCTGGTTCCCTCCTCCAACTCCCCCCAGTGTCATCGGATCCGGCCCGGATTTAAAGTGAGATGTCTGAGACACGAGGTCATCCTAAATATCAATTTTCATCAAGATCCGATCACCCGTTCGCAAGCTAAAAATACCTCAAATTTTGACTTCACCCTCCCTCCACTCCCCCCCCCCAGATGGTCGAATCGGGGAATTGACGATTTCCTATTTAATCTGGTCGGGTCCCAGACATGCCTGTCAATTTCCATCGTCCCAGCACATCAGGAAGCACGGAACTCGCAGGATCACTACAAATTCGGACTTCTCCCCCCCCCCCAACTCCCCGAAGGTGAGCGGATCCGTTCCGGTTATATCAGTCACGTATCTAGGACTTTTGCTTGTACTTTCCACCAAGTTTCATCCGGATCCCTCCACTCTAAGTGTTTTCCAAGATTTCCGGTTTCCCCCTCCAACTCCCCCCAGTGTCACCAGATCCGGTCTGGATTTAAAATGGAGGGTCTGAGACGCGAAGTCCTTCCACATATCAAGTTTCATTAACATCCAATTACCCGTTCATAAGCTTAAAATATCTCATTTTTCCTATTTTTCCGGATTCCCCCTCCCTCCACTCCCCTCCAGATGGTCGGATCGAGGAAGCGACAATTTCTAATTTAATCTGATCCAGTTCCTGATATGCCTGCCAAGTTTCATCGTCCTAGCTTATCTGGAAGTGCCCGAACTAGCAAAACCGGGACCGACTGACGGACAGAAATTACAATCGCTATATGGCACTTGAGTAAGCTCAAGTGCCATAAAAAGGGGTGATCATACATGCTCACCCCTGTCAGCATTCCTCAGTGTAAGAAAATTTCCGCAAGTCTTTCCTTGAGAGAAAAGTATCTTGCTAAAATTGGAACCATATGACAGAGATGCAAGGTAATACACCAAGAAAATTTCCAGAAGCCTCTTCTCCAGAGAAAACTATCTTGCTCAAAATGGAACCACAAAACATCACAGAAAAGCAAGCTAATACACTGGCTTACATGCTGGAACAATAAATTTTTCTGTTTTTGCAATGAACATATTTTTAATGTCATTCAGAATCACGTCATCCTCACCTAAGCTCAAATTCTTTACTGCGATGTACAAAGTAACAGAGAAAAGTAACTAGGTGAAGAACCAGAAAACCTCAACAAACCAGTGAACGACTGGAGGTGGGCTTACTTCAGTACTTCTCTAACTGTTTCAACTTCCGTGGATTTTCTTAATGCTTACACAACAAACCTGACATGCTAAAACCTAGTGAACATTGAAGTTAAATTTGGCAGTTTAGATCTTATTATGAATTTTCAAATGTGCTTTCAAGCACACCTTGCACTATTTCTGTTTATATTCTATGTTTAAAAAATGTTTGAATACCCTAAATTTAGTCTCTGCTGTCAAGAAATCAACGGCCTTGGCTGTTTTAAGCCTTTTTCCAGGCCCACTGATTTCTAGCCCAAACTGCATAACTGAGACAACTGGTTTTAAGAATTGGCAGCACAACACAAATACACTTCTTGGAAGCATAATGCACATGAAAAATAGCAAATCACAGCAACTTCAGATTTTGCTAAGGTACATTAGTTTTAGTTTATAAGTATGACAGGCTTTTAAATAAAAACGTGGCACATCTTAAATTAACCGAATAAATCATTTTGGCAATTATTTACTGCAAAAGGTGCCTTATATGGATACTTCAGCAACCATGGACTGTTAGGCATTGTTCAAATAAGCACACCTGTAGTGTACATGAAAACTTTTACGTTGAGTAATTCGAGGTCATAAGTCTTGTTGTCTGCCACCATTTATTCTCAACATATTCATTATCCAGGGAAGGAGATACAATAAAACAGCATCAAATAAGCCATACACGATTACTTGGTACTTCCATCATGATTTCAATGTAGTAACAATATTCTCAAACTTTGAATGTTCCTGTAATACTTTATAGTTGTCCAAAAAATAGATATAAACATCTTGAAAGAAAGATCAACTGTTATTCTTTGTTTTCTGAATATTTTACTTTCTGACTTATTTTGACAGTATTCCCAGTGTAGTAAAATATAATAACAACCCTAACGCTTCAGCTCAGACATATTTCTTTCATGGCCGGTTTTATTCCACGAGGGGTACCCAACCTCAGACAAGGTTTCAAATTCCAGAGAGTCTTTCCTTCAAAATGATGTATCTTGCTTAAAAGGAAACAATAAATATGACAAACATACTAGACTGAATCCAATTGAATGGTTTACGTATTGGATACAAAAATATTGCTTCAATATTTCCAGTTAAACTTATTTTCCTTTCAAACAAGAGTTGCGTTTTATTTAAAATTCGCAGTACAGCGAACTGTTTGTCATTTTATTTGCCAGCGGGACATGGCGCAGGCTGCCAGCGGACTCCCTAGTTTGTGCGCTGGGTGTTGCAGGGAACAGTTCAGCTTACCCTGTGTGTGCTCCGCCATGAATAAAATGGCTATTTACACTTACCCCATCCGTTCCCGCTGTACTAGGAACTTCATATAGACGCAACTAAGATCATCTCATTCTAACCTTACCTCGAATTCCTCACCATGATTTACAAAATGATGAAAAAGGCAGAATTACCAAAATCAATAGCCAGAAATTCCCTTCACAATTTTAAGATTTTCGCAGCAACATTTGAGGTACTGTAAAACAAGGTCAGGTACACCTCCTGTACTTGCAAGTCTGATTTCTTGTTAAGACTACACTTATCTTATTGGCTACTCAAAAGATCTTGAACTCGACTGGCTAGTTTGTATCTGCTTATTGTAGCCGAAACCTCAGAGCTTGGTCACACATGCCACATGGCTTTTTTCTGCACAGAATTAGGCGCCAAAGAGGTTACACTAGATTCAAGAGAAGACAGCTTCTTGGGTTCCTAAATTAAAAGAAAAAAAAATACAAGATACAACTAGTTGTGAATGTTGTTGTTTTAAGTTCAGAATATTAATGACAATAAGAACGAAATGCATACTGTACTAACAGTCATAGTAGAGTTAGGCTTGAAGGCAGAATAACTTATAAGTATGTTTTTTTTTAAATCTGTTCATTTGGACAGTGCCATAGCTAGGATATAAATAAGGCAAATATTTATTACCGATACCACCCAAAACATTTTTAACAACTGCTGAAATTAACAGATATCTAATTAAAGGTATTTCCAAACATGCTTACACTGGAAGTTTTTTCTGCTTTTCGCTTCAGCTCCACTTGTTGTCGGTTTTGAGGTTGAAATATCCATCTTTTTTTTTGAGTTCATGTTAGAAATGAAAGCCTGCTTTTCTTCTGCTTCTTCTGAAGGAAAGGTTGCGTTGAAAGTTCCTCCTTCGGCTTCTCCTTCCACTTCTTCCTGAAAATTCTGCATGAAATGCTGCATCCTTGCAACATTTCTCGTGCAATTTCTCGCAGCATTAATTGCACGTAAAATTTCACGAAAATTCTAGTCCGAAATCAAAATGTTGCGAAAATTGCAGAATTAATGTCGCATTTTCAGTCCAAAAGCTGAATTCGGACACGCTCCTAGTTTGCCCGCAATCTGTCCAAAACCGGAAAATTTGTTAAAAGTAAAAATTTTATTTGAAGTTGATTATATGTTCGGTTTAGGGGTAAGAAGACATGCTGAACATTTATGTGAATTTTTTTTTGTATCAGGTCAAGTAGTTGACCTGGTTAAAACCAAAAGTTTGTTTTTTAAATTGATTAGATCTCCAATTAAAGTTGATTCGATGTTCGATATAGGGGTAAGAAGATACGCTGAATTCGTTTTTGAGCTTTATTTATTTGCCAGACAAGTAGTTTGCCTGGAGTTTGGCCAAAACTTGAAATTTGGCAGAAGCAAGTCAGGAAGTTTCGATCAGTTGCGTCAAAATAGATATGTTTTATCGTATCTGGGTACACTGTAAAAACAATCTTGCAGTATTTACTACTGGGATTAATCTTATCTTTATTGAGATAAGATTACCCCTAATTTGGATTAATCTTATCCCAATGAAGATAAGATTAATCCCAGTAGCAAATACTGCATCCTTATACGGAGAAACTTTTTACAGTGTAAGCACAGATACTGAATCCATAAACACACACGTTGAATCCATATCTGAACTTGGTTTTCTTAACGATTAGCTGTTTAGCCTTAATCTGTTTCTAAATATTAATGGTAAAAATGTTCAAGGAATCTGGTGAAGACTGGATCTGGCGAAGACATGACACAATTGTCGGTATCAAGTATTAGTACCCCGGTTTCAGCTGATTGTTAGAATGTGGTATGGGTCTAACATCTGCGGTTTATACGGAAAGTGTGGACCTTAGGCCGGATTGATAAATATGATATTACATTTTGGAAAGCTCGGTAAAACTTTTGCCTGGTGCCAAAAAGGATGGTTTCTGCTTGTCGTCGAGCCAGAGCCTACGATGTGTGAAGTGAACATGGAGTTGTATAGCCTATGTCAGCGAGAATTATATGAAGTTATGCAGCCAAACTTTCGTTTCATCGAACCATGTTTCTGCTCTCGATTGGAAAGCTCCGTTCTAGCATAATTTTCCAGTTTCAAATTGAAGATGGACTAAATCTACAAATGTTAAATATGTGCGGCAGTTCCCCGGCCCCACAGCCAATACATCTTCTTTGAGTGATAAACAGAAAAATTTACAGAAATACGGGTCCGAAAGTGCTGCCATCTATTGTTCTACCCATTTCTGTTTGTGATTTCAGCTGAGTTCATCATTCCATCTTTTGCACTTGGGATTGCGGTAGAGAAATGATGTCAGATGTGCCTCTTCAACTCTAGAAGTTCTCTCATTGCTAAAGAAATTAAACCTTATCCTTTGCTCCTTTCTAAGTGGTGGGTGATGTTAGAACTAGAACGTTTGAACTAATACATACATGTTTCTTTTCAACGACAATCGATAGCCCTTGATAAGCCAATCAAAGAGTATGCCGTTCGTTTTTTGTTACAAAAGTTCCTTCATGAGATACACTATTTCGAAAGTTTCGAGGGCTTGACAACTTCAGTAGTAAGATACACACTGAAAACCAAAAGTAGGCAGATCCCAATTGTGATGCATGTAGGGGACTTGTGAGTAACAATCGGCTGTTAGATCATAATCATCTTCGGCGATGAGAGGTTGCAACTTTTGCTAGTTGTTGTACCTAATATTTATTTCCGGTGTATTTGAATGGTTGGAACAATTGGTACCATGTATATCACGGGAAGAGGGAACTGTAAGTAAGAATCGGTTGTTAGAATGGGCTCGTGAGGGCTAGACAGTTGTGCATCTCAGTTAGTCCACATTTTATCGGATCTCTATAAATCTGACGGTAAGAAAATTAGCCTCCATGGTCTATCACTGTTATTTTGAACTAAGTCTTTATGTAACGGATACAGATGATAATGTAAAACAATAACATGGTTTCGCAATAATTAGTAGAGTGGTGTCTATGGTATTTTGATCCTGAAAAGTTACGGATAGCTTTATGATACCAACTAGGTTAAATAAGATAAGGTTTCAAGTTTTCACCAGTCACGACGTCTACGATCGAAAAGGATAAAGTTCAACTGGCTGCAAAATCAATTTAGTCCCTACTTCCGATATTCTAATTTTTCAGCGCTGAGGGATAACCATGTGACAACTTCAGCATTTAACTCGTTGTTGCTCTCGCAACAGTTTAGCCTGCGAAGTCAAACAAAGGTGTCCGCAACACTTCCAAAATAGATCTGTTGTTTTAGTCGGTTTCAGTCCTACGATCTTGGCCCGGGAAGTACAACGCACCTACATCTTTTCGCGATAACTTCGGAATGATATCAATAATTTTGGTTAAATTAATCCTGATCGCAGTGCTATAGTTGGTGAGTATATGCTTCGATCTGCCTAGACCAAAGGTCGTGTTGTGGACCAGGCGGTCATGCCCGGATGCTTAGACTTTGGCAGGTGTTTAAAAGTGCCTTAAAGTCTTTCAGGGAAGATGTGGGATTTCCTTACCGTCTTTGTGAGACTTCCTTCTCCTTTACTGCGGGTCTTTCTTCTTTGAGTAGGATTACTTGAAGAACATAAATCCTTCTTGGTTGAAAAGAGAGATTTCCACTGATGGAAAGTTACACGTTCTTCCGGCATGAACTGAGAGAGAACCGGAGTCAATAATTGCTAGCTTGGTTTGTTTGCCCTGCCGCGTCTATGAAGGAAATGAGATCCGAAGCCCCTCGCCGAGATTGTGTTGACATAGCGCCGTGATCATCAATCGTCGATCACAAAAGCAACCAAGGGAACTGGAAGACGAGATTTTGATGGCATTCCGTCTAGCAGGAAGCGGAATTTTTCCGCCTCAGGAAACATTTGCGCTGCGGCGGACTTTTCACCAAGTCCGGTGCGACATTTTAATACGAAAGTGGGATGAACTCGGTTTTGCTACTAGAACTATATTCAATCCGTGTTCAGCATGTTCTTTCATCCTAGTAAGTTTCCTAAGGCAATTTGGCCTGTTCATATATAACCCTGCCGAGCTATCCGACAGGCGAGAACCAGTATTATTTACCTCTAAATGTGGAGGTACAAAGCCATCTGTTAGGAAAAGACCACACATCAACTTTCATCAAAATATCTGACACTGCTTGGGAGTTATCGAGGTCACAGACAGACGGACTGATAGATCTACGGCCTTCGTTTGACGGAGATCGAGAATTACGACTGTATCGATTGTGGTATTATCTCAAATGCAGTACGGCAGATCCTAAAATTCGTTTCGCAAAAACGTGCACGGTGACCGCCTTCGGTGGCGATGGCTCTTTAATTCACATTGTTGAACAGGAGCATGGTCGTATCACTTACAGCGCGACGGTAAGTGTTATTTCGCTGCCTTGCTGGAAGTCATTATTCATCGGAATTTCCATACTGCTTGTCAAGTCGGAGGAGAAGCTATTTCGGCTATTTCTTCATTTTGGTTATTTGGGAAAAGGCTCCTGTCCTTACAATAATATTTACTTTGTGTTACGCTATATTGTGATCGTGGAGTCATTGTGAAGACTTGAGTTGCAGACGTCTCTCTCGAACTTCGACTGGTTCACTTGGCCCTGCTTGGCATAGTTGATGAGCTGTATAGTGGGAAATCCGAACAATCTCAGCTGCTCCCTAATCTTGTGTCCTGAAATACTCTGTATTACGAAGTCCAAAACACGCCAGCGATCCTCAGGAAGAAGGAGTAAGCGTGTCCGTATGACTCAAACTCAGCGACTCAAATCCTGTGTCAATCAGTCACTGCGATCTTTGACAGCATCTGTGATACCACTTATGCCTTTCTTCCGCTAGATACCCGGAGAGGCCGGAGATTTTGGATCGGCAAGGAGAGATAGTCATCAAGAGTCAGGGTGGGGAATGTGGTCCACCAGTCTCACGGCCGTTTTGAAAATCGAACACACCAGTCTCACTGTTTCGGACCACCAGTCTCATAAAAATGGCGCCGGGAACCAGCAGTCTCGGAAACGAGACCAACAGTCTCAAATTCAGACCAACAGTCTCATCTAATTCCCAATTTTTTTAAAGTAAAAAAGTGTTTTCTTTGTTTTTCTCTGTCAGTCCCTTGAATTACGCACTTGTGTCAGCACTACAGGTAGAGTGAAGCTTGGGCTTTCAACACATGTATTCATCTCTGCTATTGGCTTGGTACTTCTCAGTGAGTAGGGCTATCAAAAAGCAAACAAATTTATTTTTTTGTTTTCTGTGTTGTTTAATAGAATTCTGCTACTCTGCCAACTACAACAGGTAAAGTGAAGCCTGGGCTTTCAAACGATATATGATTCACTGTTACTGGATTGGGTGGCTTTGAAAAAACTATTTTGGTAAACAAATGTAATTTCTAGTCTGTCTATGCGATTTCTTGGAATTTTCCAACTTTGCGACCAGTTTTGGTAGATTTAAGCATGAGTTTTCCACAGATCCATGTCTCTCTGATACTGGCTTAGTCAGTTTGTTGCTGGGTTCCTATGGTAAACTCATTAGCTGTTTTTTTTTAACTGCCCTGCTTGATACTGTTGAATGTTTTGTCGCCTCACTGTTCAGTTCACCTGACTGACTGGTCCGGTATTAGTTTGTTCCATTCTTTTTCCATACATTTTCCATGCTTAAAATACTATTCTGAGGCTGTCTCTACACAACTACAGCAAGCGGTCAAGTATCGCTCAATGGAACCTATTATCGCTCACCAGAGCTGCGTTTGATTTGCATTGACTGATAGCGTTCGATTTATCCAGTCGACTGAGATTTTGGACTAAAATTTTACTTTTGACGACCGAGAATAAATGGTCATTCGTTCCATGGTTAAGCGGTTAAGCTACAGTAAGCGGTCAAGTAACGCTCAATGTACCTATCATTGCTCACCAGAGCTGGA
Organism: Branchinecta lynchi; assembly: GCA_023053575.1. Taxonomy (NCBI): domain Eukaryota; kingdom Metazoa; phylum Arthropoda; class Branchiopoda; order Anostraca; family Branchinectidae; genus Branchinecta; species Branchinecta lynchi. The sequence goes on from JAKZAP010000001.1 coordinate 9,321,383, forward strand.
TTCGGTCCGCATTTCCTGTCGTCTGAAATCATCATTTCGCTGTTTCATTTGCTATTCTCAGTTGACTGATAGCGTTCAATTTATCCAGTCGACTGACAAGGTGACTTTTGACTTTTGACACTGACGAGTAAAGGTGACTTTTAACAACAGAGAACAAACGGTCATTTGTTCCATGGATAACCGGTTAAAGTAAGCTGTCAAGTATCGCTCAATGGAACATTTTATCTCTCACTACAGCTGCATTTGATTCTCGTTTCCAGTTAACTTAAATCGTCATTTTGCAGTTTTATTTCCTATTCTCAGTTGACTGATAGGTTCTATTTATCCAGTCGACTGACATTGTCCACTAAAAGTTGACTTTGGACGACCGACAACAAATGGTCATTCGTTCCATGGATAACCGGTTAACCAACAGTAAGTGGTCAAGTATCGCTCAATTGAACATTTTATCGCTCACCAGAGCTGCGTTTGATTTGCATTTCCAGTTGACTGAAATAACCTTTTTGCTGTTTTATTTGCTATTCTCAGTTAACATTCAATTTTCCAGTCAACTCAGATTGTCTTTCTTGGGATTTTCTAACTTTACAACCAGTTTTGGTAGATTTAAGCATGGACTTTCCACAGATACGTGTATCTCTGATATTGGCTTAGTCAGTTTCTTGCTGGTGTCCTTTGATAAACTCATTAGCTGTGTTTTTTTTAACTGACCTGCTAGACCCTGTTGAATCTTTTGTTGGCTCGCCATTCAGTTCACCTGACTGCCTGGTCCGGTACTAGTTCGTTCCATGCATTTTCCATGCTTAAAATACTATTTTGGGGCTGTCTCTACACAACTACAGTAAGCGGTCAGTAACACTCAATGGAACCTATTATCGCCCACCAGAGCTGCGTTTAATTCGCATTTCCAGTTGACTTAAGTTATCATTTTGCCGTTTTGTTTGCTATTCTCAGTTGACTAATGGCGTTCAATTTATCCAATCTATTGAGATTGTCCACTAAAAGTTGACTTTGGACGACTGACAACAAACGGTCATTGGTTCCACCGATAACCGGTTAACCAACAGTAAGCGGTCAAGTATTGCTCAATGGAACATTTTATCGCTCACCAGAGCTGCGTTTGATTTGCATTTCCAGTTGACTGAAATAATCTTTTTGCTGTTTTATTTGCTATTCTCAGTTAGCATTCAGTTTATCCAGTCGACTCAGATTGTCAACAAAAAGTTGACTTTTGCCGATCGAGATAAAATGGTAATTCATTCCATGGTTAACCGGTTAGCCTACAGTAAGCAGTCAAGTATTGCTCAATGGAACCTATTAGCACTCACCAGAGCTGCATTCTAATCGCATGTCCAGCTAACTTTAATCATCATTTTACTCTGTTATTTGGTGTTCTCAGTTGATTCATATTGTTCGATTTAGCTCTTGGCAAGGGTGTGGAAACTCAAGAAGGTAAGGGAACATCACTAAAACAATATGACAAAGCGACCTAATCATGTTCTATAACATTTACACAATTACTAAAATTACCCTTTGCTTGTCTCCTTGATGATGCTGTACGTAGCAGCTTCAATTTGAGGGTCTCATGAAGAGACCTCTTACGTGGACCAATCTATAGTACTTCAACCTACAAACAATAGTATGTTTGTAACATACAATAGTATGTTCCTATAACAAGAGCAACATCTGTAGAGGAGATAGTACTTCAACAATTAGAAAAAGAGTGAGAGGAATATTCATGGAGGACTAGTAAAACATATGGTATGTGAAAAAAGTATCACCAAAAAGTTGACTTTTGACGTTCGAGATAAAATGGTAATTCCTTCCATGGTTAACCTACAGTAAGCAGTTAAGTATCGCTCAATGGAACCTATTATCACTCACCAGAGCTGCATTCTATTCGGATTTCCAGCTAACTTAAATCATCATTTTACTGTTTTATTTGCTGTTCTCAGTTGATTCATATTGTTCGATTTAGCTCTTGGCAAGGGTGTGGAAACTCAAGAAGGTAAGGGAATATCACTAAATTAATATGACAAAGCGACCTAATCATGTTCTATAACATTTAGACAATTACTAAAATTACCCTTTGCTTGTCTCCTTGATGATGCTGTACCTAGCCGCTTCAATTTGAGGGTCTCATGAAGAGACCTCTTACGTGCACCCATCTATAGTACTTCAACAAACAAAACAATAGTATGTTTGTAACATACAATAGTACGTTCCTGTATCAAGAGCAACATCTGTAGAGGAGATCAACAATTAGGAAAAGAGTGAGAGGAATATTCATGGAGGACTAGTAAAGAATATATGGTATGTGAAAAAGAATCACCAAAAGTAAAAATTTGACAATCGAGATAAAATGGTAAATCATTGCATGGTTAACCGGTTAACCTACAGTAAGCCAGTCTAGTACACTAGCCCCATTTCAGGTACGGTGCTCAAACGTCTAGCACCATGCTTGGGTGCTAGACGTTCAAGCACTGTACCTTGGATTTCATGTATGGTGCATGGATTTCAGTATACAGTGCATACATCAAAAACACAGTTTCTGTCATCACAACTGAGCACCGGCTCGGACAGGGCTGAAATTACTACTATGAATTAGAGAAATCAAAGACAATCCTTTATATATTTTTCACAACCAAAACAAAGGGCTCTAATCATAATGGAGATGAAAAACCTAACAGCACCCTATCTATTTTCCATGTATTTTCCCTATCTATTCCCCAAGAGCCAATATTCTGGTTGGCTGCTAGGTAGAAAAGGCTGAGGCACAGGACACTTTGCATGCAAAACCCTTGACTATGTAGAAAAGGAAATGAGGTTTTTCACATCTCTCATCAGCTGAGCCCTTTTGTTTTTGTTGTGAAAAACATATAAAGGATTGTCTTTGATTTCTCTAATTTATGGTAGTAATTTCAGCCCTGTCCGAGCTGGTGCTCATTTGTTATGACAGAAACTGTGTTTTTGATGTATGCACTGTATACTGAAATCCATGCACCATACATGAAATCCAAGGTACAGTGCTTGAACGTCTAGCACCCAGGCATGGTGCTAGACGTTTGAGCACCGTGCCTAAAAAGGGGCTAGTGTACTAGACTGCAGTAAGCAGTCAAGTATCGCTCAATGGAACCTATTATCACTCCCCAGAGCTGCATTCTATTCGCATTTCCAACTAACTTAAATCATCATTTTACTGTTTTATTTGCTGTTCTCAGTTGATCCATATTGTTCGATTTAGCTCTTGGCAAGGGTGTGGAAACTGGAGAAGGTAAGGGAACATCACTAAAACAATATGACAAAGCGACCTAATCATGTTCTATAACATTTAGACAATTACTAAAATTACCCTTTGCTTGTCTCCTTGATGATGCTGTACGTAGCCGCTTCAATTTGAAGGTCTCATGAAGAGACCTCTTACGTGCACCCATCTATAGTGCTTCAACATACAAACAACAGTATGTTTGTAACATACAACAGTATGTTCCTATAACAAGAGCAACATCTGTAGAGGAGATAGTACTTCAACAATTAGAAAAAGAGTGAGAGGAATATTCATGGAGGACTAGTAAAGAACATATGGTATGTGAAAAAAGAATCACCAAAACCAACAAAACAAAAATTACCAGAGTGGGTGACTTTACGTTAGTTTATGTAGGTTAACTTGAACACTTTTAGCTAGGACTTCTATAGCCAGTGTAAAACATTAAGAATAAGCTTATTTTTTTTATTTTTTGTTACCATCATTGGGTAGGTAGCGTACTCTGTAGCACCAGATTTGTTAGAACATGAAAAAATGTTGGCCTCATGGCCGCAATTTAAGATGACCAGTAAAAGGTGCCCGGTGGGTTGGAATCCGCAATCTTTTTCTCAACCTACGCTTAACCTTGGAATGAATGACCAATTGTTCTCAGTTGTCAAAAGTCAACTTTTACTCGACAATCTCAGTCAACTGGATATATAGAATGCTGTCAGTCAACTGAGAATAGCAAATAGAACTGCAAAATGATGATTTAAGTTAACTGGAAATACGAATTGAACACGGCTCTGGTGAGCGATAATAAGTTCCATTGAGCGTTACTTGACCACTTACTGTAGCTTAACCGGTTAACCATGGAATGAATGACCATTTGTTCTCGGTTGTCAAAAGTAAACTTTTAATCAACAATTTCAGTCGACTGGATATATCGAACGCTGTCAGTCAACTGAGAATAGCAAATAAAACAGGAAAAAGATGATTTAAGTCAACTGGAAAGGCAAATCGAACCCATCTCTGTTGGGCGATAACAAGTTCCATTGAGCGTTACTTGACCGCTTACTGTAGCTTAACCGGTTAACCATGGAACGAATGACCATTTCTTCTTGGTTGTCAAAAGTCAACTTTTCATCGACAACTTCAGTCGACTGGATAAATCGAACGCTTTCAGTCAACTGAGAATACCAAATAAAACTGCAAAGTGATGATTTGAGTCAACTGGAAATGCGAATCGAACGCATTTCTGGTGAGCGATAATAGGTTTCATTGAGTGTTACTTGACCGCTTACTGTAGTTTAACCGGTTAACCATGGAAGACCATTTCTTCTCGTTTGTCAAAAGTCAACTTTCAGTCGACAATCTCAATAGATTGGACAAATTGACCGCTATCAGTCAACTGGAAATGCGAATCAAACGCAGCTCTGGTGAGCGATAATAGGTTCCATTGAGTGTTACTTGACCGCTTACTGTAGTTGTGTAGAGACAGCCCCAGAATAGTATTTTAAACATGGAAAATGCATGGAACGAACTAGTACCGGACCAGGCAGTCAGGTGAACTGAATAGTGAGACAACAAAACATTCAACAGGGTCAAGCAGGTCAGTTAAAAAAACACAACTAATGAGTTTATCAGAGGACACCAGCAAGAAACTGACTAAGCCAATATCAGAGATACGCGTATCTGTGGAAAGTCCATGCTTAAATCTACCAAAACTGGTTGTAAAGTTAGAAAATCCCAAGAAATCGCAGAGACAAACCAGAAATTACATTTGCTCACCAAAACAATTTTTCAGAGCAACACAATATGACACTTGGTAATCCAGTAACAGTGAATAATATATCGTTTGAAAGCCCAGAGCTTCACTTTACCTGCAGTAGTTGGCAGAGTAGCAGAATTCTATTAACAACACAGAAAACAAAAAAATAAATTTGTTTGCTTTTTCAGAGCCCTACTCACTGAGAAGTACCAGGCCAATAGCAAAGATAAATACATGTATGGAAAGCTCAAGCTTCACTCTACCTGTCATGCTGACACAAGCGCGTAATTCAAGGGACTGACAGAGAAAAACAAAGAAAACACTTTTTTACTCTAAAAAAATTGGAAATTAGATGAGACTGTTGGTCTGAATTTGAGACTGTTGGTCTCGTTTCCGAGACTGGTGGTTCCCGGCGCCATTTTTCTGAGACTGATGGTTCAAAACAGTGAGACTGGTGTGTTCCGCGAAAGAGACTGGTGGACCACATTCCCCACCCTGAGAGTATTCTCCGTAGCGTAGGCGCGTAGTGGTGAAGCAGACAGAGACTCAGTCGTAAAGGATATTTGTTTGTATGACGAATAAATATGTTTGTTGCCCAGCTTGACTTGTAAATTAATAAAATACCAAAGGTTCTGCTTGGACCCCCGAAGGGACATTGACTGCGAACCGATTTGATGTAAGATTGTCTCAATGTAGGAAAATAAATAAGGTGTCGTCTGTTGGTTCCAGCAAGTCTTCTATCTAAGAGGTATTGGCTTCACTGTGTATAATATAGAAGAACATCCAATTGGGCAAGTTTTGTAACTTAGTCTATGGTTAGCCGCGTGTGATTTACCGAAACTTATTTAGACTGACGAGGACCCGTGCCAAGAAGGGCCGAAATATCGCTGCTAAAGCATCGTAGCTGAAGTATCCATTGTATGCTATTTGAATATATTATTTATCTTTCTGGAGAAAACTTGATCGCTGATGAAATTGTTACCTTTGATCATCTTTTTTTATCCATAAAGCTAATGTGACTTCCAAAGGTAACTTCCGAGAACGTCCCACCTAGCAAGTGTTACGGACCCAACCTGATCGAGTAAATCTATATTTTTTCAGGAATGGAGCAGTCACCCTCCCCAAGTCTTCATAGTACTTATCCTTTAAAACCAATAATCCATCTCAATGTTTTCCTAAGGAAGTATACCCATTATTCAAAGGGATCTAGTGCTGAATGTTTTTGTGATTCAGAGAAATCGGATATCCTATTTGGGCGCTTTAGTGTCTTAAATTATGCGGTTTTGGATCGGCAAAGTATGTTTTCCTCTGGGAGGAGATTTTCAGGGAATTTTTCTTTCAGACCAAGAGATGGATACGAATCGTTCAGTTTAAAGACGGCAAAAGATCCTGAGTAAGTAGCCTACACTGATTTTCCTCTCGCGCAAAAAGGATATTGGCAAGGGCCATAGCAAATAATATGCAATTTCAAGACATATTATGTAAGAATACTAATAATTATTTATTTATTACCCACAGAGATACAGCGTTGTGGCACAAAAAAGAAGGCAGGAATCGCTACACTAAACAGAAACAAGATTACTAAAAAAAATTCTGACACACAAATGTTTGAATAATAAGACTTGGTAGGCGCAAACAAATGGCACATAGGTATATTGTGTGCGGTAGCAGAACCGTAGCCTACAAAGCAAAAGCGTTATTTTTTTTATTTTTTTTCCACAGCTTAAGGCACGAGCCATTCTTTATCCTGCTACACAACAGTCAATTTCTGACAAGAACAGAGATAAAAATGAAAAGAGACATAGAAAATATTCGCATGGATGAACCTATTACATAGCCTACTGATAATTAAACTACAAATATATGAAATTCTTAATTATCCAATGACGGCTCAAATCCAGAAAAGTATGCTCCTAAAAGGAAATTAAGATTCCTGGCATCGACAAACCGCATCCAGGTTGTGATTAAAAGGGTTCTACACTTTTGAGTAACGGCCTGAAAGAGGTTTATGTGTGTTTTGTTCCCTCCTACGACGTTAGCATTAACCAGCAAAATAGGGACGTTATTTGAGGGTGGGGATGGTTTAGCTACATTCAATCTTTCTGAAAGAGTTCCTTGACAGTCTGATAAGTGTATATATATAATCATAATAATAACATATCTAATTTATACACAATTTGAAATACAAATGCAAAAAAATAACCAAAACTGATTACGTGTCTTGTCTGTCTCTCTTTTCATGTCTTGGATGTAGTGGTACCTAGCGGAGGCAAGAAGGCTTTTGTTTTATCCATTTCTTTCCTCGTGACAACATTTTATTTTTAGGGATAATATTTGACGGTAGAAAATGGATACGTCATATGTGGAGGCTCAAGCCGTTTGAGTCAGCAGTCAGTTCGCAGTCAGCTTCGGCTGAAGGAATGTCTATTTTTAGGGATGCTGACAATGGATACACTTTCAAAGACCCTGGCACGCCTGACTCCATTCCTGAACTGGAACGACCACCGCTTAGAAAGATCGATCAATATATCTTACCGGACTGCCCATGCTGTAATATGAGCAAGCGATTCACAATCGCCTTACTTGCAAGCATAGGTAAGCCACGTTCCAACTCGATATGTCGGCTTCTTTCTAGAGTGCTTTTACTTGTGGTCATTATTTACGGTGCCCTTTAGAGTACTTGGTATGAGGCTGTTCATTAAAATTACAACCTGTGCTATTTGGTATTTGGTGACACACCCAGTTCTCAGCCAACGATAGTAATGTGAAGCCGAGAAATGGCGTCAGCATCCAGTGATAGAAATCGTTTGGAAATAAGAAAGATAACTACAAACAAATTCGCAAGGTGCTTGGCGGAATCCCTGACAACCTCCCACAGCACACTTGCTTCCCACCAGTCAGTACAATCAGTACAGGATTATGTCCAAAGCTCACGAGCGAGCATAGCTAGAAGCTTGTGTTAGATTTACCCGTTTAACATGAAAAGAATCTACGACAGATATCCAACTGGCGCTGCTGCTCTTGCGTACAAGAAATAACAAATAAGAAGTTAAACCTCCGTCTCCCGATCCCTGTATTACGACCGTGCGGAGTCGAACTGATTTCCGATGCCTCGCCCAGCAAAGGAGCAGAGGGTAGGAGCTACTGGGAACATCACAATTCGTTAGCTCTGCAAACAGCTCATCGAAGTTGAGCCCCGGAGAAGAAAAGTCGAGAGTAAACAGACTACATGGTTGCATATCATTGTGATGTCACGTGTGACGCGCTATTTTTTGTATTTTGCGGTTAAGATGAGTTCTTTAAGGTATGGTTGGATCGGAGAAGTGACGATGTCTAACCCGATAATGTCAAGTTTCTAGGCTAATGCTCAGCAAAAGTTCGATCGTCCTAGCACATCTGGAAGTACCTTAACTCACGATAACCGGAATTCAAGACACCCCTCTACACCTCCCCCCCCCTCAGAACTTGAATCCGGTCCGATTCCGTTACTGACGCACCTAGGACTTGTGCCTGTACTTCCAACCAAGTTTCGTCCTGATCGCTTCATTCTCTGCGTGTTACAAGATTTCCGGTTCTCCCCTCCGACTCCCCCCCCCCCAGTTCATCGGATCCGGCCCGGACTTGAAACAAACATCTGAAACATGAGGTCTTTCAAGATATCAAGTTTCATTAAGATCCGATAACCCGTTCGAAAGTTACGCATTCCAATAATTTTCGGATTTCGACGTCTCCCCCTCCCCCCACGATGGTCGGATCAGGCGAGTGACTCTTTCCCTGATATGCCTGCCAAGCTTTATCATCCTAGCCCCCCTGTAATTACATTAACTACGGATCGCCGGAATTCCCGAACCCCCCTCCAACTCCCCCCACAGTGTCCGAATCTGACCCATTTGTTATGTATCTAGAGCTTGTGATTGTTCTTCCCACCAAGTTTCATCCCGATCGCTCCACTCTGAGAGTTTCACACGATTTCCGGTTCCCCCCTCCGACCCCCCCCCAGATTAATCGGATCCGGTCCGGACTTGAAATGAGACATCTGAGACACGAGGTCTTTCCAGATATCAAGTTTGATCAAGATCCGATCACCCATTTGAAAGTTGTGGATTTTCCGGATTCGGCCGACTCCCCCTCCCCCTACGATGGTCGGATCGGGCAAGTGGCTATTTCCAAGTTAGTTTGATCGGGTCCGTAATATGCCTGCCAAGTTTCATCGCCTAGCACATCTGGAAGTAACATAACTCGCAAACACCGTGACCGACCGACCGATCTGCGGGTCGGACAAAAAAGTACAAAAAAGACATAGATCATAGGTAAAAGCCTATAAAAATGATTATTTTTTTAGGCCTTCCCTGGGGTCGAGTTAAAGAAACGGGTAGAGCTTTGTCTAACTTTGTTTTTTGCAAGTTGTTTATCGTAGGCTATCCTTTTATTCTTTTCTTGACGGCCACTTCGTTCCCCCGGAATCCAGTAGAGCCAAACATTTTGCAGAAGTAAAAGTTAATTGTGAAGACGATTGCATCATAACATGAGGGTAAGAATACTCGCGGAATCCGTATGGGATTTAGGATTCAAAACCTTTAGCCTTGTTGGTAAGTCCAAAATGAATAGACAGACCCATAGTTTACCCGTGCGCTACTGCAACCCATGAAGTGTGTTCTTGTTAAAACAGACCTGTCTCTTGCCTGGGCAAATCACCCACATAGCCCCCATTCCTCTTCCCAATTTCAGTTGGCTTTGACCGATGGTTTCATCATGAAGCGTCCGATTCCATTTCCTCCTATAGCCCCTACGAAGTGCTAAAACGTATCTCGATCTACACGAATGGCTTTGATTATAAACGACTTCGTGGCCCCTGTTCAATTTTCCTTATCTGTTAGCATCACCGAGATGCCCTGAGAGTCCCAGGCAGTTTAGGGCCGAATTTATCGCCCTAAGGGACTGTCAGAGGGCTGGTTGATACATGAAGTCGCTGGCTTGTAAGTCTATATTGGTTCTTATTGCAGGCCTAAAAGCTAACAGATACAGCCAACAATTTTAAGTTTCAAAGGTTGGATATAACCCAAAGTAGGAGAAGCATCTGGAGATTATGATAGGAGCTATGACTAATTATCGCTGTTAATGTAAGGACTGAACAGGAAAGAAAGTAATTCACAGTGTTCCAATTCGACACTGCAAGTGGAATAGTTCCTGGAGATCCTCCTTTCTCAATATCAACACTTGTAACACAGATTTGAAAAGGATGGATCCATAAGATAGTGTACAGAACAAGGTACCTTTCACGTTCTACTCCGAAGAAAGTGCAAAACCTCCATTATCTAGGAAGCAGATAGCAGGTTTTTTACTCATCAACTTTTGGATCTATTTAACTGAGTCTAGGTGAAAACCCCGTGGTACAGGGATATAACTAGTTCCAATTTTATCATGTCCGATAAGAGACTGCTGACTATTTGTGTTTTCACCGGGGGAGGGGGTGGGGAGTACCAGGGGGTTTCGGCATCGGTGGAAGGGGCTCGCCGGGTTGTTTTTTTTCGCCAGGAGGTTTTTTCCGTAACTCATTTTATTATCTGTAAAGTGTTAATTGAGGCACTTTCAGAAACTAGTCTGTTTGGACTAGTTTGAAACTATGGCCAAGTATGAAAGTATGGCCAACCATGACAATAGGAAAATCGGCGTCGATCTTCCAGCGATCATCCAGGGGACTTCTGCAGTTCTGCGATAGTCTTTGCCACGCAAGTTAGGTAACTTGCTGTAAGAGCAGAGCAAAATAACTCTAGAGAGTAATACGAAGATCTATCCTTCCCATGCATTAAAAATGGACCTCCGTCATAGCGCCGCCCTGTTCGTGTGTCCAGTGGCGGAAGTAGAAAATTCTATCAAGGCTAAGATGCGGTGCAAACATCGAGGATCAAATCAGAGCCAGCGCTCGTTAACGATTGGTTGAGTTTCAGTAGGGATGTTCGTGTCCTCTAGAGGAGCTAGTGTCGCTCCGTTTTGACTGTGTGTCAGTTTTTCAAAGTTCGCGCATTAATCTTTAGAGTTTTTTGCTCTGGTAAGAGCTTGCCTCACGAGATAACTAGTAGCCTATGCGTATTTTTCTAGGATTTTTAATATCCTTTGGAATCAGATGCAACCTTGGAGTGGCCATTGTACAGATGATTTCGAACAACACAGAAACTGGGGTAAGTCTGTACTTAGTAATTTGTCTAAATATTCAGCAGTCCACCTTTCACCGAAAAGCCGCTAATAAAACTGTATTTGTTTCGCAGTAATGCGAGGACTTATAGCCTTGATCCAGAAATCATCGTATAACTAGAACAGTTATCAGTGGTTTAATTTGTTTGAATATTCTTTTTCTTCTCTTAGGAAAGGTGGATGTCAGTTAAACAGAATAAATAAATAAAATAATAAAAGTAATGCAAAGTGACGGACGCCTTTAATAGGTGGAGAAACGGTGCAGAATAAACAAAGCAATAAAGAGCAAAAGATTCAAAGAATAAACAGACAGTTAACTCGACTCATAAGGAGAAAATAAGCCATTTATGCGAAATATAACTAATGGAGTAGACGTCGAAATTTTGCCGCAATGTTAATTTCATAAGAAAGTTCCTCTTAGATACAACAGCAATTTCTTGGGTTGATGAACCGACTGGGCAGTCGCCTTTCGAAAGCTAAGATATAAATATCACTTCTTCCTTCACCTTGAATTGGCTTTTGTTCCAACTTCACTTTCAGTCCTTTCTGCCTTTCTTTTCGTTCTTCATCTCTTTCTCGAATGCTAGCAAGGTGCTAGGCTCCTGATGCCTGTACTACTTTTTGGGATTCCAAAACGTCAGAGGAGGGATGCCTATGGCTTCGCAAAGGTTGTCCGCCTGTCCACCCGTCCGTTAGCACGGTAACTCTCGAACTGCTCTTGAAGGGGTTAAGATAGTTTTGTTCAAACTTGGTACGGAGATTCTTTGAACCAAGATTATAGGTCAGGTTCATAGATTGGCTTCGTAGCCCTATATTTAGGGGTGGAGGAGGGGTTCAAATCAAGGGTCATCATTTTTTTTTTTAATAAAAAGTATCCATTTTGGGGCACGAAGACATGTTGAATCCACATCTCAAACTTATTTTCTTGTCCGACAAATAGTTCACCCGGAATCAGGTGCAAACTGGAAAAGTTTTCAAAGACAAAGTTTCATCTGAAGTTGATTAGAGATTCGATATTGAGGTAAGGAGATATGCTGACTCCCTTTCTGAACCTTATTTTCTTGGCGGACCAGTAGTTCGCCCGGAATCCGGCCGAAGCCGGAAAATTAGTAAAGGTGAAAGCTTTATCTGAAGTTGCTTAGAGGTTCGACAGAGGGCTAAGGAAACATGCTGAATTCGGTTTTACGCTTTATCTTTTTGCCGGACTAGTAGTTCACCTGCAATCCGGTACAAGCCGAAATTTCGGTAAAAAAAAAAAAAAAAAAAAAAAATTGTTGGTTGGGGGGGGGGTTGATTGAAGGTCCGATATCGGAGTAAACATATGGTGAATTCATATCTGATGTTATTTCTCACTTGTCAAGCAATTTGCCCGGAATCCCGCAAACAATGAAATGTGGTTGAGCTTAAGTTTAATTCTGAATTTTATTAGAGCTTTGTTTGGAGGTAAGAACAATGAATCCAAATCTGTGCTTAGTTTTCTCAACGGATCAGTCGTTTTGCCATGTTGGGGGAAAATAAGAGGTTGAAAATACGGTGGCATAAAAGTCATCTGTAAAATTCGATGGAAGGTTGTCAAACCAGAAACAGACACGACGAGACGGGATACAATTTATTCTCGCCCCGGGTGGACAGTCTGGTTAGAATAGTCCACGAAAGCTGACGAATCAACCTAATTATCAGACATACTTTTCGGTGAAAGTATTACCTAATGGACCTCGATAAGGTGTCTGCAAGTTTACATTGCAACTTTGCGGATTCGGAAAATCTGTCAGACCCAGGTGCCTATATCAGTTTACAAATATTAACTTTTAGAATCCCATCAAAACCTTTGGCCTCGTATCATCTCGCCTTACCGTAGCTTTTCTCTCGGTCAGCCCCGGCTGACTGCAGTAAACGGACACGTCAGCTGAGTAGATCAATATCTAGCGATACTTCCTCCTTTCTTGGCAAGGGTCCTCTTCAGGCCATTGCCTGCACAGGTTTCTGTCAAGCATTAGCCTAAAGAGGACCCCTTCCAAGAAGGGCTGAAATATCTCTAGAATAAAACTCAGCTGACGTATCCGTTTTATTAAAGCTTGGATAATTTGCTTGGCCGGTACAATAGCGTCCACTCACTTAGTAACCAGAACGGGACGCACTAGATCACACTATTCATAGGATATCAGCTTGGTGATTAACGACACTGTCGGAAAACTTCCTGTCCAATTTGTTTAAAAGCCCCAAGCTGTCTTCCAGGATATTAGAGCTGGCTCCGCCAAATACCTTCTATAAACGTATCAGTTCTGGAATAATTAATGAGCTTTCCAGAACTGCTGAGCAATAGACAATTTAGCTCGATACAGTAATCTTAGTAGTGGATCACTGGTGACAGGAGTGACGGGGAACTGATGAAAGATGGAAGGGGTTGCCTAAAGGGGTGAATCGGAGGGGAGGGGGGGGGGGCGAAGCTAGAAGCTTGGGCAGTTATGGCGTGTGTCAGTGAATATTTACCGTTAAAGAAAGACGGTTCATTTCGTACGAAGTGTTACTTCGGATATCGCCGAAAGGCTCCCAAGAATAGGATGAAATTCGAACCTAGAAAATACGTATGCTTAGTTCTGGGCGTATACAGTAATTTAAGTCAAAATAAGTCAGATTAAAGCCACACACTTTCATATTTTTTAACCTCTCTTTATTCGTTGGCTAAAGTTGTCAGGATACTATACGTGACTAACTCCGAACACGCTAGTATGCAAGGGGAGAAGAATAAACGTAACCCGAACAAATCCTCAAAATTGTCTCAAATCCTTTTTAGTTCAGTCAGCAACGTTTGTTTTGGTGACGTTTCTGGCTCTTGGATAGGCACACGGCGATTCTTCTTCTTCTTCGGCACGAAGAGTTAGTATGACATTCCATAATATGACTTATGTGGGTCTTATGAAGTCACTTAAATCCGCGCGGATGCGGACGGATTGTCGACATATCCTGGGGAAAGGTCTCGAACAGCTCCGACTCCAAAGACTGTCTTGCAGACGCCACGACTTAACCATGAGTTTGGGTAAACAAGTATTTATGTTGGGGAAGCACCGAAACCTTCTACTACCTGAGGCGCCGCAGCCAAGATATGCAATAAGGCACAAAAACAAGTTTGTGCCTTGCAAAGCGTCTGCGTCTTCGCGATACAGGCGCTCGTTCAGGCAGTATTTTGTACATTTTATGAACTTGTAGGTATAAACAGAGAGTGACAAATGCAATTAAATCGCCAATTCATGTGACTATGTAATAAAAGTTTTATATTTATTTATTTATAGCTGTGCACAGATAATATACAGCAGATAAACGTTATCTCATCTTAAAGGTAGAAAGTGTCGGATGGCTATAGCGCCCAATCACCCACTAATTTCTCAGACAAAGGCTATCGAAACAAAGGGAACATCGCCTGTTCGTGTGCTCTTTAAAGGCGCACCTACTCATTTTACCTTTTCTTATTTGTTTCTTAGGTCCCCGAATTCGACTGGACACCTGAGACGATCGGAGTCGTCGATTCCTCCTTCTTTTGGGGATACATCATAACTCAAGTGCCCGGTGGATTCTTGGCATCCAAGCTACCAGCGAATCAGTGAGTATCATCCTTCTCGGTATCCTGGGAAAGGTCGCTCAGTGAAGTGAAAAAGGTCAGATGCGACATATCAGTTATTGATCGTCAGCGAGCTGACATTGGGGGGGGGGGGTCTGATAAGCTTCCGTGAGCTTTGATCACGACGTGTCCGATTTATCTGTGTCCGTTTTTCTATTTTAACTCGCTGGTGGCTAGTTCTAGGGTGGCGCCGTTTCGGTAGCATTGATGGTCACTGGTCAGTACAATGGTTGATGGTCCACCAGACTTACTAGTACTGGTAGAAGACGGACAATTCTTTAGTTGATTTTGAAGCTCAAGATAAACCGCCTTGGGAGTAGTGTTGTAAAATAACCGTCAAATCAAAACTCGGGAAGTAAATTGGTAAGATTAGGCAAAACAAGGGATTCACGGGGAAAGGAACGATAGAGTCAAAGTTCGAGAGTTAACATAATTGGGACATGTTAACTCTTATCAACCTTAGAAAAATTGCACCTGGGCGACATATCAAAAACCCAAGACAAAAAAGGAGTTAACCTTTAGCAGTCAGTAGGAACTGTTATTGCGAGCATAACTGTACGTTTTCTTTGTGCAAAATCCTAACACCAGCTTACATTCTTCCGAAATATCGAGCCGATGCAACCCTTTAGCGCAACAACCCCTTATTCAGTGTAGCCCCGACGGAAGATGGCAAAAATGACTAAAGAGAGGTCAGAGCGAAGCGTAAACACTAGGAGAACAGAAAATGAGAACGCTAATTAACGCTAATTATCGCGCACTAAAGCAACATAATCACTATCCGCGTAATGTTCAATGAGTTGAGTCATTTCATTTGGAATGTATATCAGTTATGATAGATGAACCCTCAGAATACTATTGAAAGAAGTGGTAATGCAAAATATTAGGTTTTTATGGCACTTGCCCTTCGGCCAAGTGCCATATAGCGATCGCAATTTCTGTCCGTCCGTCGGTCTGTCGGTCTGTCCAGGTTTTGCTAGTTCGGGCACTTCCACATAAGCTAGGACGATAAAACTTGGCAGGCGTATCAGGGACCCCAAATGATTAAGTTGGAAATAGTCACTTCCCCGATCCGAGCACCGTGGGGGGAGTGGAGGGAGGGGGAATCCGGAATCTTGAGGTATTTTTAACTTTTGAACGGGTGATCGGATCTCGATGAAACTTGATATTTGGAACGACCTCATGCCTCAGACGACCCACTTAAAATCCGGACCGGATCCGGTGACTTTTGGGGGGAGCTGGAGGGGGCAACCGGTGACTAGATACATCATTGACATAACCGACCCGATTCGGGCACTGTGGGGGGAGTGGAGGGAGGGGGAATCCGGAATCTTGAGGTATTTATAACTTTTGAACGGGTGATCGGATCTCGATGGAACTTGATATTTGGAAAGACCTCGTGCCTCAGACGACCCACTTAAAATCCGGACCGGATCCGGTGACTTTTGGGGGGAGCTGGAGGGGGGCAACCGGAAATCTTGGGAACCACTATGAGTGGAGGGATCGAGACAAAACTTGGTGGGAAGACACCTAGCAAACACTAGATACATCATTGACATAACCGAGCCAATTCGGGCACTGTGGGGGGAGTGGAGGGAGGGGGAATCCGGAATCTTGAGGTATTTATAACTTTTGAACGGGTGATCGGATCTCGATGGAACTTGATATTTGGAAAGGCCTCATGCCTCAGACGACCCACTTAAAATCCGGACCGGATCCGGTGACTTTTGGGGGGAGCTGGAGGGGGCAACCGGAAATCTTGGGAAACGCTATGAGTGGAGGGATCGAGATGAAACTTGGTGGGAAGACACTTAGCAAACACTAGATACATCTTTGACATGACCGAGCCGATTCGGGCACTGTCGGGGGAGTGGAGGGAGGGGGAATCCGGAATCTTGAGGTATTTATAACTTTTGAACGGGTGACCGGATCTCGATGAAACTTGATATTTGGAAAGACCTTATGCCTCAGACGACCCACTTAAAATCCGGACCGGATCCGGTGACTTTTGGGGGGAGCTGGAGGGGAGAACCGGAAATATTGAAAAACGCTATGAGTGGAGGGATCGAGATGAAACTTGGTGGGAAGACACCTAGCAAACACTAGATATACCATTCACATAACCGAGCCGTGCCTACTCGTAACAAGTGCCATATGAGCTCGTAGCTCTTGTTTACTTCTTATCTATACACCACTTGAATATGCATCTTTTTTTCTTTTTTTTGCCGGAAACTATTTTGACTGCGCCGAGATACCTACTTCCGAATCGTGTCGCCAGATCACGGTTGTATACCTACCTCTGGTCTGAACTAGCGACAGATGTAGGTGATATAAACTTTGCAAGGTCGATATGATGATGTCGAATCAGCTCCTTTAGAAATCGAACAACAAAAATCATGTTCAAACCCATGGGGGATGCCTCTCTGGCTCTGGATGGTCGTAAACCATCTGTAAAATACGTAAAATAATCTTGTACAATTAGTAAAATTTCTTTTTTTACGGGAACCGTAGAACTATGGTAAAATACATAAACTACCTAATCCTATGGCAAAATTACTTAATCTAAAGCATGCATAAGCGAGACCGAAAATACTTGCGTGACTAACCGCATATGAATGAAAAGTAAACTGTATATTTGCGAAGGCTGATTTAAAAAAAAATGTAGAAAAAGTTCATATTCGGTTTTGCGCCTCGTCAACTAGGTTTTACAGTTTTTTTTTACTCCTTCGAAAGCCGGGGCCCCACGGGCAGGGGTGTAGCCCCAAAATGACGCCCTGTTTTATATGGATTTTAAAAAGCTATTCGTACCGCAAAGTTGTGCGACTGTAGAAATTCTTCATCATTTGGTCTCGTGACGTCGCTTTTGGTGACCATGCAGCTAGTTGCTGAGTGGAGGGTTTTGGGTCGTTTTCTATTATGGAGTTCGCGGTAGAGCCTGCTCTCCATCACTACGTTGGGACCCTGACCCGATCTATGTCGAGAAAGACGTACGTCAAATTCAGTTTCTGTCACCAGGTACACATCACCATTTGTATCCCTCATTTCGCAGTATAAGACTTAACAAACAGAAACCTTAGTTACGTTTTTGCAGATACCATGGTATCTGGTACCACGGTCTAAAGTCGTTTCCGCAGTTACCGTGGTATCTGATACTACGGTCAAAAGGCGGTTTTGCAATTATCGTGGTATCTGATATTCAGATACCAGGGTCCGACCGTGGTAACTGCACTGTCAGAAGTTTCATAACAGATAGCGTCTAACAATTTCAAGAATAACACCTTTTGACTTAGAAATAAAGTGTTATGACCAATTAAGTTTATACTATTTCGTGCCTAGATCTCTAACAACGACCTTCAATTGGTAAAAATACTAACGGGAACGAAAGAAACATAACAGATAACATCCCAAAGGGTTATCTGTTGAAACCGCGAATCCTTCTGTTGTCGTTATGTAACTTCTGACAGTGTAGTATTTTTACCTATTGAAGGTGTTGTTGGAGATCTAGGCACGAAATATTATAAACTAAATTGGTCATAACACTTTATTTCTAAGTGAAAAGGTGTTATTCTTGAAAGTGTTATGCGCAATCTGTTATGAAACTCCTGACAGTGTGACGTGGTATCCGAAATGTCATCTCACTTTCATCAAATTTTGTCAAATTGAAGGGAAAAAGGTTTGGCACTTCGTGATGTAATTGGATATCAGTTTTTCTTATGGGATGACTTCGATAAGTGCAATTTTGGCAATAGTCATTTTTGCAGAGCAGCCGTGTATCAGATACCACTGTAGCTGCAAAAACGACTAATTACAGATCCAGTTACCGCGGTATCAGATACCATGGTATTTGCAAAAACGCATGTATGTGTTTATATGTTAAATAGTATTTATATTTTCGTACAAAAACGCATTATTTTGTTTATATGTTAAATAGTATTTGTATTTTCGTTCCTTCGTCTCAATCTGCCCGAAACTTTCTCTTAAGTTAAACCCTTAATTTTCTCTATAAGTATAAGCTGGCTAAGCTGGCTTTGATGAAAGCCTGAAGCTTAGTCCTTCTCTAAATTCAGTTAAAGATGACGTGAGCGATTTTTGATTGGTCCCATGACGTCTATCTGACGTGGGCACCGGCAATAATAAAGAATGGTCGGAAATATGTTGTCTAAGGGATTTCTGAGCAGCTCCTTGAGAGCTGAAAGAGGTAGATAGAGGTGGAATTTTAGAGAAGTTTGAAAAAATGTTGACTCATCAGAATCCGAAAGGATACTTCGGTTATTAGCACAAATCCGTCACATATCCATCCTTGTTTGTTATCCGGCCGCTGGGTCATCTAGTGGTGCGGGTCGGAGGCGGCCAACATGGGGAGGCTGGGATCATAGTCTGACTAAGGATCTGACAAAAATGTTTTTATTTTACCCGGCATATGGAAAATGTGTAGACAAATCTAAGTACTTATTTGCATTATCGATTTCTTTCAGTATTTTGTTTTTTGTTTTTCTTGATAATTCCCGTAGTTCCAAAGAAGGAAGGATGTAAACTAGATTGCAATAGACAAACACCGTAATTATACTAAATTAGTTATAGTATTTCTTGACGATTCTGAAATTGAGCTAAATAATACTGAGCTTCCGAGACCCAAAAATGTCAAACTGGCCGATTATTTCATCTTCCGACATATCTAAACGTCCATATGGTGATATATTTAGTTGTTTTAATCCTCTTACACGCCACTCGATCTTCTCGAAGGTTTTAGTAACTCTTTTGACCTCCGCCTGGAGATCAATGAATATTTAATTAGCAATGGTGATCTTGCTTCAAGTAATATGTGGATAACGTTGGCTACCGTGAAGATTTTGAGGAAAACAAAGGTAACAGTGTGTTCGTAATAATCCGACACATCGAAAAATGATGGAGTCTCCCACCTTCTCGGCCCACATGAATTAAAGACTTGTCAATTTTGCTTTCTATATAATAGTTTCTACACTTTTCACTCCGTACAGAATCAAGTGCGATTTGGAGTTGGCATAGAATGTGTCCGTGCACACTTGTCACAATATACACATCGTATCGATTTTTCCGCTTGATAAATGGCTTTGCCACTTGACTCTTCGCGTGCTCCGAGTCGCGCTCGATTCTATACTTCATTAGAAAGGGTTCTTCTTAAATTTTATGTAAAAGTATGGAATAGCCTGACAAAGTTTATATTTTAAAATAGGTTTGAACAAAATGGAGATTGAATACTTTTCTCTTCTTTTTTTTTACCGAAAGAGTAGTTGACGTTAAGATGGCAAAACAAAAATATCACCGATTGGAGAAGTCGTAGCCCATAAAGCAATAAACAGAAGAATTGGAAAAGATAGTAGCCTACACGGATTTACTTTTCTTCTTTTTTTAGCAATAGGTCCTTCAGTGGTTCCTTCCAACTATTTGGTTGGATTTAATCAAACTTTATGTCCTTAGGGTCTTTGGAAGTGCCATTGCCATCTCAGCTTTCATGAACATGCTTCTGCCAGGTGCAGCAACGATTCACCCTTCTGCTGTCATCGTTGTCCGAATCCTGCAGGGTCTTGTAGAGGTAAGCAGTGTTGTAATAGCTACGACATTTAAAATTGCACAGTAGCCTAAGACACTGGATAGGAGTTGTCAACTAAACTATCCGCTGAGTAATCTAGTCTGGCCTCGCCTAGCTCGCGCGTTTCTTCGGTTTGCGTCTCAAGAATTTGCATCTCGACATGATTATGTTACGTTCGAAATTTCCAACTTTTGCGCCCGCAGCGTTGCGTCTTTTCGTCTTCACTAAACCCAGCGCGGTCGAGGCTCTCTGTGGTAGCGTTCCAGTGACTTACTTACAAGTTATGCTGATAAGAGGAGGGGCGAGTGCCGTATTGTAATAGTTATAACGCTTTCTGGAACGAAAATAACAACGCGGACATACGTCATCACTCTTACGAGATTTCGTGCAGAACCGACATTTCTTATGAAATTGCAGTGTTCGGTATGACCGTTCATTCGTACGGTACTTCTGCAAAAAAATTAACAGTTCAGTGACTTGACTTAAATTGTGACCTCAAGTGTTTCCATCTTTGACGTGCCAGTGCTATTCGTTTTTGGATAATTGTGGCTAATTAATAAACTTTATTTGACTGATTTGATATGATGCTCGGGACCATCATAGTAAATTGTAATGATCGTAACAGTCGTGGAACGAAAAAAAAAAGAGGGAGGAGCTAATTTACTTATTAAGGCGGTCTCTGGAACGGCAATTGGAACAAGAACAGTAACGACCGTCAGGGGGGTCACGACTGGGGGGGGGGGGAGTGGGTACTGATTTTTTTCATGAAAACAGTCGGTTTTTCTGAAAATTGGTCGATTTTCGTCAAAGTAGTCGGTTTTTCTGAAAATCAGTTTTTTATGGCACTTGAGCATACTCAAGTGCCATATAGCGATCGTAATTTCTGTCGGTCTGTCGGTCTGTCTGTCTGTCGTTCTGTCGTTCTGTCGTTCTGTCGTTCTGTCGTTCTGTCGCTCTGTCGTTCTGTCGGTCTGTCCAGGTTTTGCTAGTTTGGGCACTTCCACACAAGCTAGGACGATGAAACTTCACAGGCATATCAGGGACCCGACCAGATCAACTTACAAATAATCACTTCCCCAATCCAACTTTCCCCGGATCCGGGAGTCCGGAAACTATAAAGTAAAACGGGACCAAAAAGTAAAACGGGAGCAAAACAAAGCGCTGGCCGAAGGCGGGATCGAACCAAGAACCTTTGGGTTGATAGTCCAGTATTCTACCACTGAGCTATGCGACTATGTATCATAAAGCGAATGCGGGAATAATTAGGGATTAAAGATGGTTAGTCCAAGTCCATCAAATCTAGTGAAACGTTTGGCAGGAATATCAGCGAACCGACCAGATTAAACTTGGATATAATCATATTCCGGATCCGATCATAGTGGGGGGAGTGGAGGGATGGGAAATCCGAAAACTATTAACATGCATAACTTTGGAAAGGGTAATCAGACATACGTGAAACTTGACCTTTGTGTTGCCAGTCCCGTTTTCTACCACTGAGCCATGATATGATGTATACAAAGCGAATGCGAGAATAGATACGGTTTAAAGATGGTCAGTCCAAGTCAAACAAATCTAGTGAAACGCTTAGCAGGAATATCAGGGAACCGACCAGATTAACTTGGATATAATCATATTCCTGATACGATCATAGTGGGGGGGGGGGGTGGAGGGATGAGAAATCCGGAAACGACGGTCTGTCGGTCTGTCCCGGTTTTGCTAGTTTGGGCACTTCCACATAAGCTAGGACGATGAAACTTGGCAGGCGTATAAGGGACCGAACCAGATTAACATGGAAACAGTCACTTCCCCGATCCGGCCATCGTGGGGGGGGTGGGGTGGAGCAACAAGAAATCCGGAAACTAGTAACATGCATAACTTTAGAACGGGTAATCGGACTTGCGTGAAACTTGACATATATCAAGAACTATTGCCGATAACTGGGAGGGGGAGCTGGAGGGTGGCACCCAAAACCTCGTGAAACGCTTCCACATAAGCTAGAACGATGAAACTTGGCAGGCGTGTTGGGAAACCGACCAGATTAACTTGGAAATAATCATTTCCCCGATCCGGCCATCTTGGGGGCAGTGGAGGGATGGGAAATCCGGAAAGTAGTAGCATGCCTAACTTTTGAACGGGTAATCAGATAGGCCTGAAACTTGACATATGTCAAGAACAAGTGCTTCTGAAGCTCAATTTCAAATCCGGACCAGATCCGATAACTGGGGGGGGGGGGGGCTGGAGGGGGCACCGGAAATCTCATGAAACATTTCCACATAAGCTAGGACAATGAAATTTGGCAGGCATATCAGGGAACCGACCAGAAGAACTTGGAAATAATCACTTTCCCCATCCGGTCATTGTGGGAGGAGTGGAGGGATGGGAAATCCGGAAACTAGTAACATGCATAACTTTGGAACGGGTAATCAAACATGCAAGAAACTTGACATACGTCAAGAACAAGTGCTTCAGATGCTCAGTTTCAAATCTGGACCAGATCCGATCACTGAGGGGGGGGGGGGAGCTGGAGGGGCAACCGGAAATCGGGTGAAACGCTTCCAAATAAGCTAGCACAATAAAACTTGACAGGCATATGAGGGAACCAACCAGATTAACATGGAAATAATCGCTTCCCCAATCCTGCTATTGCGGGGGGTGGTGGAGGGAAGGGGAATCCGGAAACTAGAAACATGCATAACTCTGGAATGGATAATCGGACATGCATAAAACTTGACAATTGTGAAGAACAAGTGTCTCAGATTTTCAGTTTCAAATCTGGACCAAATCCGAAGAGGGGGGGATTAGAGGGGGGACCGGAAATGTCGTGAAATGTTTAGGGTCGATGGATCGGGATGTCACAGTAGAGGGGTTGGAAGGGGTTTTCCCGGATTTCCGGTGATCACGAGTTAGGGTACTTCGAGGGGTACTTCCACATGTACTAGGACCATGAAACTTGGCAGACATATTAGGCACTCTTCCAGGTCAACTTGAAAATAGTTATTTTCCCGATCCGATGATCATGGGGGAGATTCTATTGACATGCATAACTTTGGAACAGGTGATCAGACGTGCATGAAACTTGTCAAGTGTCAAGAACAAGTGACTCAGATGATCAATTTCAAGTCTGGAACGGATCTGATAACATCGGGAGGAGCTGAAGGCTCTCTTGAAGCACTTAGAGTCGAGAGATCGGGATGGGACTTGGAGGCAAGAACAAGCATACGCCATAGATACATTGTAGAGGCTTAACGGCCTGCCATTCAATTTGCAAATATATTATTATTATTATTATTATTATTGACAAAACAGGACCGATCGTGTCACAGTGGGGGGAGTTGGAGGGGGTTCTCCCTAATTCCGATGATCACGAGTTAGGGTACTTCCAGATGTGCTATGACCGTGAAACTTTGCAGGCATGTTAGATAGGCTTGAAAATATAGTCCCTCCCCCGATCCGATCATCGTTGGAGGAAGATACAGTTGTCAATGAGTGGTATAACCATTTCAGATCTACTAGATCAAGCCCATTTTCTGATGAAATGAATATCGGGAGAGAGATCCAGCCTTGAAAACTGCAAACCGTATCTGACAAACATGCTAACTGTTCTTACAAGTGCCATATGAGCTTTCAGCTCTTGTTTTCTTTCAAAAATGTAATTTTTGTTGTTGAAAACAGTCGTTTTTTCTGCAGAAAAAGTCGGTAAAAATTACCAGCCAGCCGGTAAATGCCTCGTCCCCCCCCCAAAAAAAAAAAAACTTCTTGGCCAGTAACGCCTCTGACGACCGTACCTAATAAAAAGTCGCCGGAACGCTACCTGTGTGAGCCGGGGAACACTTTATTCTATCGCAAGCTTGTTTGCAAGCTAGGGGTTTTAGTTACCACCTTAGAGGAGCCTAAATGCCGCCGCCAAAACAGAATTCAGCTGACTTAGCTGATAATTTACGTAGCACCACCGAAGGGTGTGTGTTGAGACTGTTATCTTTTCATTTCTTTTCTTAAAACCGCTAAAATGTTCCCGTTCTGTAGAAGGATATCTTCGCTACTTTTTCCTGGACATTTAGCAGCCGTCAAAACTTCTTCGCGGCAGCCAGAAGCCAGCACTTATCATCAGTCTCTTCTCGGCATGTAGTCAAGTTTTCCCCAACGACTTGTTTACAGGGAGAATAATGTTCTCGCATCGCTGATTTCGGATCCCTTTTGGGAACTGGGCTGTATATCACCAAGGGGGCAGTCAGGGCTAACAAAGAGAAGAATCCCGGGAATTTAATAGTCTTGACGAGTTTCTGTAAGGCGAGATAAACCACTGAGCTTTGGTATGGCTTTGGTCACCTCGCGGAGACTTTCAGGAATGTAATTTAGTGCGGGGGGAGGGGTTAGGGTATGTGGTGGAGCTCAGGAATAATGTCTCTGCTGGAAAGAAAATAACTGTTCTCCAGGCTATTGAGGTGTCGGTATTGCCCGGAGATAATAGTTGGTGTTATGTTAAGACGTAGTGCTACTTTACGCTGTACTTTGGGAATTTAAAAAATAACAGACAGAAGAAAAATAAGCACCATACGTACTACAAGTACGCAACATTTTTGCTTAGAGCGTATTCCACCCTTCTAACAATAGTTACTATTAGTTACTATTTCCGTTCCATCCTCCCGAAAAGTTACTAGGCTGACTGTTCCGACCTTGTCGGAATAGTAACTAATAGTTACTATTTGCTTACCATGCTCGGGAGCGTAGTAAGCGTAGTTACTACGCATCTCTGTAACGTGATTGGTCGGATTCGCCCCTGGCGCGAGATCCTGCTGGAAAATAGAAAAATCGTTCCAGCCTTGACGGCAAAAATCCAGAATTTGTGACGTCATGCGTAGTAACTACGGTAAGTTGGGTGGAACACGCTCTTAGTGTCCTTCTCCGAAGTTCAGACTCGGAGTTATCAGCAAAGTACAAAATAATAAACCCCACCGAAAAGATACATAAAAATGAAACAAGTGCTCAAATAAGAACTTTAAATGCTTGCGCAAACCATATACTAACTCGATTCGTGGTATAGATTTTAGTATTATGTTTAGTGCATGTATATATTTTCTTTAGATTCTTTTCTTCTTTTTCTTTTTCTTCATGTACTCCGCTTTTTTAAATATATTTATATTGTATCGGGTTTCTGTCAGTCGATTTTCTTCTAGACTTGGATCCTCCTTGCTTTGACTTGTATGGAAATGTTGTTTCTTAAACTGTGCGTGCTGATGATGAGTGTGTGTACACCTTTACGTAAAATTTATTTACATTTCAGGGCGTCACGTATCCAGCATGTCATGGAATCTGGAGGTGGTGGTCGCCTCCCATGGAGCGGTCCCGTCTGGCTACTTTGGCTTTCTGCGGCTCGTACGCTGGCGCCGTAGTTGGGATGCCGCTGTCCGGTTGGCTCACTAACGGACTTGGATGGCAGGCTGCATTCTACTTTTACGGTGAGAATGGTTTTCGAATCTCGATAGTAACATGATTCTTGGAGTCATTACCATCGTTGGGTTTCAGAATAGGAGATGGCGAATGTGCGTCGTCACAGTTCTTTGAAAATATAACAAGTAAAATCAGGTTTGTACCAAATCGTGTAGTCTGTAAATATTCGTTATTTCAACTTGTCTTTGTTTTTAAGGATTTCTAGATTACCAGCCGCTTACTTGCCACTTGTCGTAGTTAGTATTATAATTATTCGAGCCATTCTTGTTCCCCGGAGCTTTCAATTTCGTACTATAA
Source organism: Branchinecta lynchi (assembly GCA_023053575.1). Taxonomy (NCBI): domain Eukaryota; kingdom Metazoa; phylum Arthropoda; class Branchiopoda; order Anostraca; family Branchinectidae; genus Branchinecta; species Branchinecta lynchi. The sequence continues at coordinate 9,347,514 of JAKZAP010000001.1, forward strand.
GTTTAAATCCCTAAAGGGGTCAGATTTGTTTCTCTAGACCAAATAACAGGCTATATTTGACAGTGTAAAACTGTGACGTCAGCTGAATTTTCTTAGAGCTATATTTCGGCCCTTGTTAGCAAGGGTCCTCTCAGGCTCAAGCTGGAATATGAACTTGTGGAAAAACAAAACCAAAATTCAGCTGACGCATCCGTTTTGCACTGTCGAAAATGATTCGCAGCCAGCATGGGCTGAAGGAATATTTACCCAATAGCATACTTAATATGGGTCGTGGCCGGCTGATAGGACTGCAAGCCCACTTGTACAAACTTGTCCAGATTCGGGATTAAGCCTAGCACTCAGAGAAGATGCCAGAGGAAGCCGTGGTTTATTGTCTGACAATAGAATATGAATTCAAAGTTTACATTATTGGTCCAGGAAGGTTATCTACTGTTCTGCGTTCGTCCATGATTTACTTAAAAGCCTAATCTCTAAGCCCCTGCTTATCGTTTTCTCACCAAAGCTACCAGCACTGAGGCATATAACCCTCTTTCCGCTGCGGCAGGACATCCCCTCAGATCGGAAATGCTGGAATTGTCTGACGAAGTGAATGTCTCTTTGTTGCCTGGCTCGGCTCAATGGCTCCCTTAAAAGCTTTCTTGAGGAAATCGCCCCCATTTCCAATCTGATCCGCTTCAAACAATCTCCCCAAACTTAAAGTGTTGCCGGGAGCCCGTGCGGTTGCAGCAAGCAAGCCGATCAGGTTTTTGGGATCCCAAAACGTAAGTGGAGGGATACCTATGACATCGCAAAAGTTGTCCGTCTGTCCGTCAGTCCGTCCGTCCGTCCGTCCGTCCGTCTGTCCGTCCGTCTGTAAGCACGATAACTCTCGAAGGGAATGAGATATTTTGATGAAACTTGGTGTGAGGGTTCGTTGGGTCGTCGGACCAGTCAAGTTCGTAGATGGGCTTTGTAGCTCTACATTTAGGGGTGGGGGAGGGGATTCAAATTAAGGGACAAACAAAATGTTTTGAAACAGCTAATGTGATAGTCGATTATGGGGTAAGAAGACATGCTGAACACGATGGTGAAAACCATTTTGTCATCGGACAAGTAGTTGGCCCGGAATCCGGCCAAAACCGGAAAGTTTGTTGAAAGTAAAAGTTTTATTTGAAGTTGATTAGATGTTCGATTTAGGGGTAGGAAGACATGCTGAAGACGATGGTGAAAATTATTTTCTCGACGGACAAGTATTTCGCCCGGAATCCGGCCCAAACCGGAAAGTTTGTTGAAAGTAAAAGTTTTATTTGAAATTGATTAGATGTTCGATTTAGGGGTAGGAAGACATGCTGAAGACGATGGTGAAAATTATTTTCTCGACGGACAAGTATTTCGCCCGGAATCCGGCCCAAACCGGAAAGTTTGTTGAAAGTAAAAGTTTTATTTGAAATTGATTAGATGTTCGATTTAGAGGTAGGAAGACATGCTGAAGACGATGGTGAAAACTATTTTCTCGACGGACAAGTATTTCGACCGGAATCCTGCCCAAACCGGAAAGTTTGTCAAAATTAAAAGTTTTATTTGGAGTTGATTAGATGTTCGATTTAGGGCAAGAATACATGCTGAACACTTATGTGAAAACAAGTTTCTACCCGGACATGTATAGTTCGTCTGGAATCCGGCCAAAACCGGAAAACTGTTGGAAGTCAAAGTTTTATTTCTAGTTGATTAGATAAGCGATTTAGGGGTAAGAAGAGATGCTGAGTCCCTGTATGACAATCATATTTTACCCGGACATATAGTTCGACCGGAATGCGGCTGGAATCGGAAAATTTGTTATAAACTAAATTTCTATTTGAAGTTGATTAGATGTTCATTACTGGGGAAAGAAGATACCCTGATTTCGTGTTTGAGCTTTCTTTTTTCGCCGGACAAGTAGTTCTGGAGTTCGGCCGGAACCGGGAAATTAGCAGAAGTGGCAGGAAGTTTTCGTCAAAACAGATATGATAGGGGTAAACACACATGCTGAACCCAAATCTGAACTTGGTTTTCTCAGGTGATTAGCTATTTTGCCTTAATCTGTTTCTGAATTTTAATTGTAAAAATGTTCAAGGAGTCTGGCGAAGACTGGATCTGGCTAAGACAAGACCCTGTTGTCTGGATCAGATATTGAATTTTTGGGATCCCATCGAAACCTTTGGTCTTGTTTTTTGTGCGTTTGGATGGATGGTTCTAATAGATGAGATTTAAATTGGGACGATGAAGACCGTTCTGGTTTAATTGAAGCAGACACAGCTATAATTTAACTCCCTTCTGTCTTTTGTTCTCCTGGGATCAGTCTTTTGTTCTCCTGGGATCAGTAAATTGGGCAATTTCATACAATATACTTCTGCCATCCTGTATATTTGGCCCTTGACGAGTTTCAATCCTGACGCTATAATTTTTGCGTTGAATAACTTGGAAAACGCAAGGTACTTAGCGCAGTTTGTGTGAACGAGGATAAATTTGTGGAATGCTCCGAAAGAGTCCGAGATTAAGTACAACTCTGAATAGGAGTAATTCTTCACAATAAATATTTTTCCGAAAATACCAGTACTTGCCCAGTGAAATGATTTTCTTGTTGACTTTCCGCTCTCCAGAGCAGAGGTTCGGCGCAAAATCTTTGAAAACTATGCTCGCCGAGGTTTAAACGTGGGAAAAGCGAAGCTAAACCTGTTGGCCTATCAAATCTTCATAAATAAACAAGACTAAAGGTGTCGATGGGATCCCAACAACCTAATATTTGATTCAGGCAATCGGGTCTTGTCTTCGCCAGATCCAGTCTTCGCCAGGCTAATCATCAGAGAAAACCAAGTTCAGATATACCTGTATAAGCCATATGTATTTCGACAATACTGACCGAGCCTTCCTGCTTTACTTCTGCCAAGTTTCCGGGTTCGCCCGAATTCCGAACGAACTACTAGTCCAGCAAAAAAACGAAATTCAGAAACAAATCCAGCGTATCTCTTTATACCTATAAATAACAACTTTGAATAAAAGTTAAATCCTGTTACAACCGGATTCCGGACTAATTATATGTCCGGGTAAAAAAGGATTGTCATAGACAGACTCAGCCTCTCTTCTTACCCCTTAATCTGTTATGTAATCGAACTTTTACTTTTAACCAACTTTCCGTTTTTTTGCCGGATTCCGGCCGAACTACTTGTCCGGCGAGAAAATGATTTTCACTATCGTGCTCAGCATGCCTTCTTACCCCATAATCGACTATCACATTAGCTGTTTATAAATATTATGTTTGTCCCTTAATTTGAACCCCCTCCCCCACCCCTAAATGTAGAGCTACAGGGCCCATCTACGAACTCGATCTTACTCTTGACCCAAAGAATCGTCACACCAAGTTTCATCAAAATATCTCATTCCCTTTAAGAGGTATCGTGCTCGCAGACGGACGGACAGACGGACAACTTTTGCGATGTCATGGGTATCCCTCCACTTAGGTTTTGGGATCCCAAAAACAAATTTTGAACTTTTCATTTTTTGAAATAGTTGCTAGCTGACCTTCTTTCTGCGAAGTTTGAGTTGTTTGACTGGCAAAATTTACTCGGTGGAAGCTCGAGGCTCGAGGTGTAAGACGAAACAAGGGTGACGAGTTGGCATTTCCTTAGCTTATATTTCCTCAGGGGAGCTATGCAAATTACATTAAAGGCAGAGTTACTACGAAGGGTCTTTTTAGAAGCATTTGGCTTTCGCTTCGTAGTCACTATCATAGTAGTGCGGTAGGATACGACTGGTCTAGTTTTTGAAAAGTAGCCGTCTAACCTGATGGTGTGGAAAAAGAATGGCCTTTTGCCGGCCTGATTCTCGTCATGTTCTCACTTCTTGTCGGGAAATTAGAATATCTCAACTTTTCCTTACGGAATCGACGACGGGGCTGGATTTCCTGACATGAATTCTAGCCCGTGGCAGGCGACTTTGGTCGACTTTTGGTCGTACAACACCTGCGCTAAAAGTGCCAACTGACAGGAAAAACTTTGAGTTATACGTTACGAAGTACATCAGTTTCTCCCGAAAACGCGATTTCTAGCATCAAAGATATTACCAATGGGAAAGACAGGACACTTCTGAATCGCAACAATCAGCCTGTTTACGCCTTGACTTTGTTAAAATCACCGCTCTTTTGACATTTCGAATGACCTTTTCGTACAACCATTATCAAACTACACGTGTGGCTGTTTTTGGATCCCAAAACGTAAGTGGAGGGATACCTATGACATCGCAAAAGTTGTCCGTCTGTCCGCACGATGACTCTCGAAGGGATTGAGATATGTTGATGAAACTTGGTGGAAGCATCCTTTGGGTCAAAGTACAGTTCAAATTCGAAGATGGGCTCTGTAGCCCTATATTTAAGGGTGGGGGAGGGGTTCCAAATTAAGGGGTAAACAAAATATTTTTTGAAAGCTATTAAGATAGTTGATTATAAGGTAAGGAAACATGCTGAATCGGAATATGAAATTTATTTTCTCGCAGGACAAATAGTTCACCCGGAATCTGGCGAAAACCGGAAAATTTGTGAAAAGTAAAAGTTTAATATGAAGTTGTTAAAGGGCTGATTTAGGGGCAAGGAGACGTGGTGATTCGGAATATGAAATTTATATTCTCGCCGGACAATTTTTTCGACCGGAATCCGGCCAAAGCCCGAGAAGTTGTTAAAAGTAAAAGTTTTATTTAAATTTGATAAGATGTTCGATGTGCGGGTAAGAAGACATGCTGAATTCGCATATGACAATCATTTTCTCGCCGGTTGTATAGATCGCTCGGAATCCGGCTGAAACCGGAAAATTTGTTAAAAGTAAAAATTTAATCTAAAGTTGATTAGAGGTTGGATGGAGGGGTAAGGAGACATGCTGAATTAGCTTTTGAGCTATTGATTTTTGCTAGACAAGTAGTTTGCCCGGAATCCGACCGAAACCGGAAGTTGGGCAAAAGTAAGGAAAAAGGGAGATACGACTTAGGATATTGGGTAAACCATATGCTGAATCAATATTTGAATATTTAACAGCGCAAAACGGATATCTGAATATATCTGAACTTGTTGAAATTCAGCTGGCGTATCTGGTTTGCACCGTCAAATACGAACTTGGTCTCCGATTATTACCATTGGCCTGAACCTGTTTAGAAATGTTAAAAGTAAAAATGTTTAAGAAGTCTGTTGAAAACCGAATATCTACAAGACCGAATTGTCGGGAGCAAATATTAAAATTTTGGGATCCCATCGAAACCTTTGGTCTTGTTCTCAAGAGCAATTGTCTCACAGTTATTCTTCGTTTGTTTACATTCACGAGCCAACAACTAGGTAGTGAGTCACTCGAGCCGTCCTGTTTTCCACGACATACTTTTAGGGGACTTTCCTGTCTTCCCCACTGCTAAGGTCTTTGCTTGCAACTCCTAGATCAGCAGTGAAATGCAACTGTCTTCTTTCTCACCCCGTCTATCCAGCACCTGTTAACTAGTAATTTTTCATTTAGGCGTCGCGGGAGTCGTCTGGTACCTTTTCTGGTACTGGCTGTCTTTCGAAAAGCCTTGTCTCCATCCGACAATATCTGCTCGTGAAAGACTTTATATTGAAGACTCGCTCAAAAATGTCCAGACTTCCGTTCCAAGCTTAAGAACAACACCATGGAAGCAGATCTTCACGTCCGCGCCTGTTTATGCGATTATCGTTGCCAACTTCTGCCGATCGTGGACGTTCTACTTGCTCATCATTTCACAGCCTATGTATTTCAAACAAGTTTTTCGTTTCGATATCGGAAAGGTGAGCTATCCGGTTCGTTTCAGGCTTCACCGATTTGACCAAAATCCGTGAGAAATATGGAAGATTGTAATTTTTCCCTTAAAGACTACCTTCAGCAAGTCTTCATTACCATTCTTCTGCCGTGAGAACCGCCGTTTTCTTTCTAAGAATGCAAGTTGGAGTAGGTACTACTGCAAAAATATTCACTGTTTGTCTGCTGTTCATGGCTTATGAAACCTCCGCGTAAAACGGCGGCGTCTATACACACTACCGTCCGCTGATGGCAAACGGCGGAAGAATGTTAGTTAAAACTTGGCATTACTTGATTTTAGCATACCGTTCTTCGCCGTTAGCATGAAAGGCTCTAAGAATGTGAATTTAAAGACGATCGGGCATTTGAACTTTGAACGATACAAGAAAGGAAGGGAAGAAAGTCTTCTATAAGTCGGTATTTAAGCTGGGACTAACGTTTCCTTCTTCTTTTTTCGTTTAAGGGTAGAATTAGTTTTGACAGCTATCCGGTGCAGGCGGCAATAGTGCTACTCCAGGTAAACTGATAAGAATGTCCTCTTTCTTGTTAGTGCGGGATTTGCACCTGCTATTCCTTTAATCAGTCACACGAAATTGATTTCAAACTGGCCCTTTTTCGCCAATCCCCGACGAATTGTTTATTAAATCTGTTGTGTTAATTGCCGCTACGCAGTCGAGCGCGGAGCTTGTGACAAACTGAAGCTCGGCAGACCCGCCTCCCAAATTGGTGCGAACTCTACTTGGACTAAGATATACAGACTCAGTCTCACGCCTCGGGTCCGGATGGCATCTGTATGTCGTAAGCCATTCGAATGTAGCCAAGCAGCCTTTTGTGTAAACATCAAAATTCGTGAATATTTTTTATGAAAGTAGTCTTAGCACTGTAAAAAAAATATCTCTCCGACTCTGGTTTAATGTAAATCGCAGGTTACCGTAATCCTAAATTGGTTTTGCTGCGCCTTGATCTCCCGCTTACCCGAAACAGTTTACAGTAATCAGACTTCGGAGTGGTGAAGGCTCAGGATTCTGTAATCCTCTGTCGGCGGTGTCGCGGATTCATGTAAACCGTCATCTGACCGGTCGATGAGAGACTTAGTAAACCCAATGCCGATTGTCGTACACCGACGTAGGACTATCGTGCACCGGTAATCGCTCCCTTTGCAGGTTACGGTAAACTGCATCCGGACAGCAATTCATCGGAACGGAATAGGCACCGTTGTTGCTGGATTTTAATACAGTCAATAGTCCGTTTTAGAGCTTATACTATCCACTTTCGGGTTGATCCAGACTATTTAAGGCTTTCTAAAATCCGTCTCTTGATCAGTGTTGCCCGTTTTCGGGTACCCGCTGCCCATTTGAGGTTTATCGTAGCCCCTTCTCGAGTTACTTCTTACATTTTTAGGACTACTACCTTGCGTATCATGCCTGGTGAATTAGCTGTCCTTACGGGAATGGGACTCCTTTTCGCACAGTGGTTGTTTGAATGCTTGTCATTCATATTTTAAAGTATTCCGAGTTATTTTTAAGAAGTTATATTATCTATGGGAAAAGAACAGGTTACGTAGATATTGTAAATAAAGGGATGGGAGAAAAGCCGTTGCACTTGCAAGCTGTACTCGGTGTGCTTTAAAATATGTTGACGTCAACAGCGCTGAGGTAGATACGATGGGTCGCGACGCTGTATTCAGTACCCGGTTTTACTTTTCCTTATTCTTTAGGCTGGAACCCTGTCGGCCCTTCCTCATCTCGTCATGACGATCGTTGTACCGCTTGGTGGTCAGCTTGCCGACTATTTGCGACGAAATGGAATCCTATCGACGACAAACGTTCGTAAAATTTTCAACTGTGGTGGATTTGGCTTGGAAGCGATATTTCTCCTCGTCGTGGCCTACTCCAGGAGTACTGCTGGTGCCATCTTTGCCCTGACTCTAGCAGTTGGTTTCAGCGGTTTCGCCATCTCAGGTAAGGTTGTTTTGTACATAACCATCCGCGTCTTTTCCCTGGGGCCCATTTCCAACTACCCTGATTTCGGGGGGGGGGGCGCATCCGGTGAATCTCTATCTCAAATTTGTTCCGCGTCGCCTAGCGAATGTTGTTCGCGTTAATTTAACAGCTAGTTCAATTGGAACTTCTTGGGTGGTATAAAGGTGGAGTAAAGCTATTTTTTCTGAATTTGTTATAATATTAGTCCTCTGAAATACAGCTATTTACCACACCAGTCTACCACAAACCCCTGATTTTGAGAAAGCTTATGCCAAACGCTGCATACACTATGCCAAATGCTGGATACTTGAACCCAATGAAACATTGATCATTTGGGTGAAGCTCAGAAATCAACCAATCAGAATTTATCTGTAGTGGAGTAAGTCAGGGTTAGAGTACCAACATCTATCCAGCGTTTAGCATAGGGTATCCAGCGCTAGGCATAGGCTATGCCAGACACTAGATATAGGCTACCCAGCGTTTGGCATAGGGTATCCAAAAATCAAGGATTTGTGGCTGACTGTACCACACTAAATTTGCCTCGACCTGTGTTCGTTCAGTACGGAACAAGACCTAAAGTAAATCCCTCAAGATTGGAGAAACGAAAGTACTAGTATTTGTTCACCCTCGATCAACTTGAAAAGCTTTCGAATCCAGTGGTTTCTCTTTTCTAGGCTTTAACGTGAACCACCTGGATATTGCTCCGCGCTACGCTAGTATTCTTATGGGAGTCTCGAACGGATTTGGTACGCTGTCTGGGATGTTCTGCCCCATCGTTGTTGAGATGCTTACTAAAGACAAGGTAACGTTGTCATTCGTCACTTTATTTCGCGCTTGTTCAATACGGGTGTGTTTCAACTTTCTACCGATAGCCACTAAAAGCTGCCACTGGACCGCAAATCTGTCTGTCTCTGTCTGAGTGGCGAGCTTGGGGGAAGTTGAAATTTGATTGACGCTTGTGGGCCTTTTTGGTGGAGACTTGCTGCCGTTCATTGACGTTTTATCTTCTTTTTTTTTGTATGGGGGGGGGTATTTAGTTGTTTTTGCAATTGTAGCGACCCCGTTGGCTATCGAAATAAATAATTGATTATCTGTTAATAATTCGAGTTTGAACGACGATGGTAGCATATTAATAATAATGTATTTTATTCCCTTCCCAGCTTGCATTGTAAATGCTAGAATTGGATCGTCCTTCATTACAAATTACACAATTACATAAATAACATTTCATCTATACCTACAAATTAATTGGAATTAAAATATTGCGTGAAAGGCGGTACAAAAGATTTAAAATAACGGTCAGTCGAGTATATGGGTGGTCTTACTAGTCTCTGGGAAGCAGCGTCCCACTGTCTTTGTCGCGTGTTGGGCCTGCTACCTGCTAGGTAGAAGGTAAAATGGTAATCATGTAAAATCGCACGGTGCACATTTCATGCCAGACATTGGCTCCCAAACGCTATTTTCAGCTGATGCCGTCTTTCAGCAAGGGTGGCCAGGTCAAGCTTAACCAAGCCGTCCTCGTAGAAAAGATACCCCGGGCCGAGCCTAATCTTAACAGCCCCTTTCTAGATGGCTTTGAGTCTTTCAGTCTGTGTGTTTTGTGAGTTCAGGGTGCCAAGCCGGACAAGCATACTCCAGGCAAGGGCGAATGTACGTGCCGTAAATATTGCGTAAATCCCGCGACGGAATAGCAAAACGTCTCAGAACCGCGAACGACTTCAGGAGTGGTGCTGCTTTTCGAGTAACATACTCCACATGGGAACTCCACTTAAGGTCATCGTCAATCAACAAACCGATGAGTTTAAATTTTGTTTTGGACTCGAGACCTATATCCTCAATCTCAGGAAGGTCCCGTTTTAAAAAAGACACTCTGAATACAACACTCTTTGTACGGCTTACTGAAAGTTTTTAACTTCGGATAGGTCTCACTGCAAAATTTCAAAGACTGTTTAAAGAGGCGCTTATTCATCTGAAGGAGAAAGTGAACGGAGTGGAATAGTTGACAGATAGTCAGCAAATTTAAATCGGTGACAAACGGTTGTCAACACTTTGTTAAAAACACCTGCTTGACTACAAAGTAACTTCTCTGTAGTAGGCTGAAAAACACCCAGCTAAAAGAAAACATTTGATATTGGGGATATTTAATGAACCCTTTGGAGAATGTCCAGATTCGTTTTCAGAAACAGATTGAATTCCAAATAAAAGTAACGGATGCCTATGATATCACAGATTTGTCCGTATGTCTTTGACCCCGATGGTTTTTCCACACTTTCATTTTCCAGGTTTAGCGGCTTGAGCCTGAAGAGGACCGAAGGGCCGAAATACGGCTCTAATAAAATTCAGATGGCTTTATTCGTTTTGCACTTTCAAATACAGATTTGTTCGTTGCAACGTGACTGTCTTTTCACTGCAAAGCAGCGGGCCTTCTGAAAATTCACTGCAGTTTTGCCTTGTCCCTTCCGAAAACATGAGAAGTAGAATAGCGAGTCTATATCATGCCGAAGTTGCTATCACGCGTTGTCTGAGTTTCGGTGCCATAAATCCATACTTCATTAGTTGCGTTTTTGATCCGAATTCTCCTCGCGATTCTCCTCCGAATTCTCCTATTTCGCGTTTTTGGACTACTCAGATGAAGTGAATTCTCCTTTTCTTGCGTTTTGTCAGAATCGAGAACGGAGAAAGCCTCGCGATTCTGCAGAATCGAGAATTTGCTCTGATGGTGAATTGTCGATTCTCCTCTCTCTGTTCTCCTCCCTGATTGGTCAACAGAGTTCGGGTGTTCAATATGCATATACACGAATACCGGGTTGCGGACGAGCTGGAAAGTTAATGTTTTTGTCAAAAGCGAGAATGGATAAGTCAGAGGAGCAAAAACTAATTTGTACGAGAATCAAAAATTCAGAAGCGAGAATTCGGATAAAAAACGCCACTATTGAGTACACACGCCATAAAATAAGTCAACATAAGGAGAAGCGCGTCAAGTTCCGCTTTACAAAAGAGTTCGGAACCATGAAAAGGCCTCGCTACTCTCTTCTACTTAATTATTTACGTATAGATATCTATAAAACATGATTACTAAAATTAGAAAACTCAGGCCCCAAAAAGCTAATATACCACATTGCTTCTGGCAGACACTTTGATTTTCTTCGGATTTTCTTTCATTTTTTTATGGGGCCGAGCCAACGAGCTCGTATCCCTGCCGGCCCCCAGTGATCCACAAATATTGTTACGAAGTGATTTTATTAAAGAACCTCTGAGCCTGAACCTGGAGTGTCGTAATCTGCTCCTGCTGGTTTTGTAATCGGTGCGCCATCTTGTATGGAAAATACTTTCGGGACGATACCGTCTGGAGACGCTAGACTGCACAGGAGAAATTCCGCCGAGCCCTTGACAGCCGATTCGGTTTACCCTGTATAGTGTATGGATGCTGAAATGTCACCAAACTAAATGGAACTGTGGAAAAACAAACAGGGCGTCCGAGTCCAGGCCGTATACCCAAGACTGAAAGTTTTGTCAGTGAGAATAAAAATCAATGTTTTTCTTTATAACTTCTAAGGTACTGGCGTTGCCTGTGCGCTTTTAGGGTACCTTTATTAATGGAGTCTGCGGTGCGGACTGTACCATCTGGCGGCGATAGTTTTTAAAGTGCGGTCGGGTTGAGGTTGATTGGAAATGTTGGGTACCGGTAACCCGAGAGACAGTTTGGCCTATAAGCGGCCTGAATTCGTTGACTGTGACCTCTTCTGTTTAGTTTGCGCTTGCTGCTTTTTGTTTGGGCTTATTTTATCCATCCCCGTTTCAGACTGTGGAACAATGGCAGACGGTTTTCGTCATTGCTGGCGTCATCCACTTTCTTGGTGTTGGTTTCTACGCCATCTTCGCATCGGGAGAACTCCAGCCGTGGGCGGAGATGATAGCAAACGATCCGACTGCACAGCCCCTCACAAAAGAAAACGTGATACCAAATAAGGGTGTAAGTATAAGCGCATTCCACCCTTGTAACAATAGTAACTATTAGTTACTATTTCCGTTCCATCCTCCTGAAAAGTTACTACCCTGATCGTTCCAGCCGTTTGGAAATAGTAACTAGCAGTAACTATTGGCTTACCATACTCAGGAGCGTAGTAAGCGTGGTAACTACGGATCTTTGTAACGTGATCGGCTAGATTACCCCTGGAGAGATATTTTGACGAAAATAGAAAACTGCGTTCCAGCCTTGACGCCAGTAAGCCAAAATTCGTAACGTCATGCGTAGAAACTACGGTAAGTAGGATCGAACACGCTCTATATATACTTCGATTTTGGGCTATCCAACGATTTTGGGCTAAAAAGCCCAAAGAGCTGTCAAATTTTATTTATCTATGTATTATTAGTCTATATTTGGCGTTAAGCTTATAGCTTGTCGCCATTTAATTGCCTATAACTTAGCCAAAGAGAAACATTAGCTGTAAGGAATTACAAATGAATCTATTTGTGTTCAAGTGTAAAAAGAAGATGGAGACTGCGTGGGCTCGTGATGGCGCTAATACTGAGTCACTTTTTCAGGAGTTCCCTCCCTACGGCAACGACCTGTCCAATGGAAAGTACATCTCCTACGGGTCAGTGGAGCCGGAACTTAAGAATGCTGATCCAGTTGATTTGGCTGAACAGCAGTGGAATACCCAACCCGCGTACACGGATTTGCCACAGCAGGGCATATCCGGAGCGCCAGTTCAACGTGCCAATTACCCTTACAGTGCTCAGTACTATGACTCAAGTCGAACGTACCCGAATGAGCCTCCATACCCCGCTCCAGCCCGCCCACCTCCTCCTTATGAAAGCACTGAAGTCCCATCTACTAATCCATTTAGGCAATAAGTGAGGTTTTCTAGTCCTGTTCCCACGTTGTTTTTTAATTGGTTACTTGTTTTTAGACTTGTTGGCTTTCTTTGTTATCGCTTCTTGAAAGCGATACAATTGGTGTACCTTCTGTTTACTGGTCCAGCCTGAAAACAGGAATGGTATTGTTTTAGCGAAAGGAAGCCGAAGGGCGAAAAGATGTTATGTTCGCTCCCTCAAAAGGATGGAGCCAAACTTCTTCTTGTTAATCCGGCAAAAACTCTTTTGCCACAAAATCTTCTGTTGATGGTTGCTTGAAAGTGCGTGGAACCAAGTTGATTGCTCAAAGCTTTTCTCTCTACGAATGCCTAACACGCGCGAAGCTGAACTTAAAATATATTGTGTGTCAAGCGTAGAAATGAAAGCTTTGTAACCAAAAGAATGATCTCAGTTCTATTTGATCTCAGAGTGTTAAAGACAGATCGTACTCTCTATAGTTACGTGCAATACTGTTAATAAACGTGATATCCTTTGTTACTCTTTAGTATACGTTATTCAGCCCCAAGGAATACATTGGGTTCGAACCTGTATATCTGTACGATACCGAGAGCCCAAAAGACCGAGAGAACAAGAGCTACGAGCTCAAATGGCACTTGTTACAAGTATGCGGTACAAGAAAGTAGACGAGAACGTCACAAAATACACCCGCCATCCAACAATGAGGTTCGGACCTAGAAGTAGGATAAGTAGTTTCACTCAAGTCTGAGCATTTCCGGCATCGCCTCGGATCATCTGGGGCAAATGACTGTTCTAACTTATAAGTTTCAGCCCAATAAATCTACTCGTCTGATCCCTAGACGTGCCATACGATTTCCGGTACCTCCCTCCAACTATCCCTCGCGCTTCCGAATCTGGTTCTGACTCGTGAATGGACCATCTAAAACATCTTATCTTACACCTATCAAGATTCACCCGAATCTAAGTATTTTTTAGAAAATTACGGTACCCCCCCCCCCTCCCCCACAATGGTCGGATCCGGTTCGGACCCTAAAATATGTCATCTAGGTCATATGCTCTCTCCACATTCCAAGTTTCATTTAAATAACTGCACTCTTTTAACCCTATATGAGCCACAACATTTCGGAGACTCCCCTGCTCTGGGGAGTCCCCTCCCCCCCCCACACCTAAAGTGGCCGGATCCGGTCCGGACGCCAAAAATCTAGGCCGCATAAACTCAGTACTGTCCAACTTACATCCCATTCGGTCCATCCGTTTGTTTCTTTTGCATATCAAAAGTCTCCCCCCCCCTCCCTCTGACTCCGCCAACCCTCTCCGCTTGTGGTTAGGTTAAGTTAGTTTCTCTGGACTTGACATGGAACATCTGAGACGTTAGGGCTTTCCACAAGCCAAGTTTCATTCAAATCCGATCATCTTTTTCAAAAGTTATGCATCCCACCGGATTCCGGATTCCCCATCCCTCCACTCCCCCACGATGGTCGGACTGGTGAAACAACTATAATATTTTCAAGCCAGTATGTTCGGGTCCCTAACATGCCTGCCAAGTTTCATCATCCTAGCACATCCGGAAGTACCGAGCTCGCAGGATCACCAGAAATTCGGACCCCCCCCCCCCCCCCCCAGCTGCCCCACGGTACCCGAATTCGGTTCGGTTATCTCAATGACTAGGACTTGCGCTTGTTCTTCTCACCAAGTTTCATCCCGATCCCTCAACTGTAAGCGTTTCCTAAGATTTCCGGTCCCCCCCCCCCTCTCCAGCTCCCCCCCAAAGTCACCGGATCCGGTCCGGATATGAAGTGGGACGTCTGAGGCACGGGATCTTTCTAAATATCAAGTTTCATTAAGATCCGATCACCCGTTCATAAGGAAACAATACCTCAATTTTCCGGATTCCCCCACTCACCCGCAGATGGTCGGATCGAGGAAATGACTATTTCCAATTTAATCTGGTCGGGTCCCTGATATGCCTGCCGAGTTTCATCGTTGTAGTTTATGTGGAAGTGCCCGAACTAGCAAAACCCGGACCGACCGACAGACGGACAGAAATTGTGATCGTTATATGGCACATGGAACTTGGCCGAAGGGCAAGTGCCGTAAAAACAGCGTTCTTCCTTCTCCTGAATGTCAGTACGAAAATTCTACCACTATTTCACTAGATTTTTTTTATCAAACCGGGCTTTTTATGTATGGAAATCAGGGTGTTGAGTGCAGGGGCGTCATGACTGGGGGGGGAGGGGGGACGCCCCCCTCCCCCCCAATGCTGTCGGCCAGTCGGTAAAAAATAACCGCATCGGCGTGAAGCGCCGCGATTTTTCGTCAAAACACTTGTTTTTTTCATGAAAACAGTCGGTTTTTCTGAAAATTGGTCAATTTTTCGTCAAAATAGTCTGTTTTTTCTGAAAATCAGTGAATTTTTCTGAAAATGAGTCGATTTTTTTTCAAAAATGTCATTTTTGTTGTTGAAAACAGTTGTTTTTTCTGCTGAAAAGTCGGTAAAAATTACCAGCCAGTCGGTAAATTCCTCCTCCCCCCCCCCAAACATTTTGGCTAGTAACGCCTCTGGTTGGGTGAAGAGGAGAAGAAGGAGAACGGAACGAAGAATGTTCGCGTTCTCACGATGGGTTTTAACGAAAAACCTGAGTAGTCATTAGCAGGTTTTCTTCGGACAGTTTTCTCTGAATGTCCTTTTAACGTGACCATTATTTCTGTGAGCTATCCTACAGCTTACGTCAGAGCCAAAAGCAGTGCAAATTGGTATGATTGTTGACACTGGTAGATTCTTACTCCTGGATTCCTGTCAAAGTTGTCTACTCTGCGGAATTTTTCGGGAAACCCGCATTGATGTCACAAGACATCGGACCAAACCAGGCAAGGCATTTTCTGGCATTTCGTGTGAAATACGGTTTCCCAAAGGAAGAAGAGAGCGCATCTTACATATTCACGGTTTGGTTTTAGTGGGAACAGAAAGATCCGGCTCCTTCTTTTTTTTCTTGCCGGAAAAAAATAGCAGTGTGGCACACAATCACTTCCGAGGTTTCTATTCTCATTACTAATAATCACTATCCAGTTTCAATCTGAAATGTAGTTTCTTTGTAACAGTTGCGTTTTTGCAGATCTCATGGTATCTGATACCAAGGTCTAAAGTCGTTTTCGCAGTTACCTTAATATCTGATACCACGTTCAAAGATGTTTTTGCAGTTATCGTGGTATCTGGCCAGTAATTGTGGTATCTGAAAAAGTCATCTGACTTTCATCATCACTTACACTAGAGCCTAGGATTTTGTCGAATTGGTGGGAAAGAAGTTTGGCACTTAGTGGAGTGACCGGATATCAGTTTTTATGGCACTTGCCCTTCGGCCAAGTGCCATATAGCGATCGCAATTTCTGTCGGTCGGTCTGTCGGTCCGGGTTTGGCCAATTCGGGCACTTACTAAGTTGGAAATAGTCACTTCCCCAATCCGAGCATCGTGGGGGGAGTGGAGGAAGGGGGGATCAGGAATCTTGACGTATTTATAACTCTTGAACGCATGATCTGATCTTAGGGAAACTTGTTATTTGAAAAGACCTCGTGTCTCAGACCATCCACATAAAATCCGAACCAGATCCGGTGACTTCGGGGGGAGTTTGAGAGGGGAGCCGGAAATCTTGGGAAATGCTTAGAGTGGAAGGATCAGGATGAAACTTGGTGGAAAGAGCAAGCACAAGTCCTAGATACATCAGTGACATAACCGGACCGGATTCGGGCACTGCGGGGGGAGTTGGGGGGGGGGGCGGATTTCTGATTATCCGTGAGTTCGATACTTCCAGATGTACTGCAACTGGGCTGTCATATCAGGGAATTGAACAAACCAACTTGACAATAGGCGTTTACATGATCCGATCATCGCGGGGAGGTGTGGAGGGAGGGGGAATCCGGAATCTTGAGGTATTTATAACTCTTGAACGGGTGGTCGGATCTTAATGAAACTTTGTATTTGAAAAGACCTCGTGTCTCAGACGATCTACATAAAATCCGAACCGGATCCGGTGACTTCGGGGGGAGTTGGAGAGGGGAACCGGAAATCTTGGGAGACGCTTAGTGTGGAGGGATCAGGATGAAACTTGGTGGAAAGAGCAAGCACAAGTCCTAGATGCATCATTGACATAATCGGACCGGATTCGGGCACTACGGGCGGATTTGGGGGGGGGGTCCGGATTTCTGTTTATCCGTGAGTTCGGTACTTCCTGATGTACTAGGACGATGCAACTGGGCTGGCATATCAGTGACTTGAACAAACCGACTTGACAATAGTCATTTGCATGATGCGATCATCGTGGGGGGAGTGGAGGGAGGGGGAATCTGGAATCTTGTGGCATTCATAACTGTTGAACGGGCGATCGGGTTTGAATGAAAATTGGTGAGTGGAAAGAGGTGGCGTCTCAGATGTTAATCCATGTGAAGCCCGGACCGGATCCGATACTTGTGGGGTGGGGGGGGGGGGAGGTAAAGGGGGACACCGTAATATTCGTGAAACGCCTAGCACCGAGGGATCGGGATTGAATTTGGCTGGAAGGACAAGCATAAGCCGTAAATATATTCTTGACAGATCCACATCATATCGGGGCTCTTTAGGAGAGTCGGAGGGGTTTCCGGGAATTCCGGTGATCGCAAGCTAGGGTATGTGCTAAGGGCGATAAACTATGCAGTCATATTAGCCACCCGACTTAAAGACCTGACACAATGCCTTAGGATAATTTCTGTTCCTGGATCCGGCCATTTTGGGGGGAGTTGAGGGAAGGGGAATCTGGAAATTACTGACTTGCGTAGTTTGCGAACGGGTGGTTCGATTTGAGTGAAACTTTATTGGCGATAAGAACTAATTAGCTAGATATGCAAAACATGTCTCCGAACCACATGCGGCATTGGCTGGGGTAGCTAGAGAAGGGAGGGGGGAAGGACCGTATAACTTTGTGATATGGTGAAAAACCAAACGAATGGGCGGACTGGGATGCAAGTTGGACAGTACCGAGTTTATGCTGCCTAGTTTGTTATTTGGCGTCCGGATCGGATCTGGTAACGGTATAGGAGGAGGATCAGGCGAAAACCGGGAATTTGCAGAAATGTTCCGATTCTAGTCAAGCTTCAAGGACGAGAAGAGAAGACGTCGGAGATGCGAAGTTTATGTATCCTAGTCGTGTTCGACCGCAGTTGGAGGAGTTAGAGGGGGTTACGAAAATAGTGTAGCGTAGGGGTCAAACGTCGGACTGATTTGAATTCAACTTGGAAAGAATAGAGACCATTTGTCCTAGATGACATGTTTAGGGTCCGGACTGGATCTGAACACAGTGGAAGGGGGGGGGGGGGGTACCGGATCTTCCCAAAAAAAAGCTTCGACCTGAGTGAAACTTGATAGTCGGTACGTGAAGATGCCTTATATAATCTGTATATGTGGCTGCATCAAATGTGGCCCTAGTACACAAGTTTGAGGGTGAGGCGTACCGGCAATAGTAAGGCAGACCTAGGAATCAAACTAGTATGGTGGAACATTTGCCCTAGATTATCCGAGGCAATCGAATGCTCAGGCTCGCGTGAAATTAGATACCTTATTTCTAGGTCCACTCCAAGGGGGGGGGGTGAAGGGGGGATGTTGTCACATTATCATCTACTTTCTTGTACCACCTTCTCGTCACAAGTGCTATATGAGCTCGTAGCTCTTGTTCTTTTGGGATGACTTCGAAAAGCCCAAATTCGGCAATTGCCAGTTTTACAAAGCAACCGTGGTGTCGAATATTACGGTAACTGCAAAAACGACTAATTGCAAATCCAGTTACCGTGGGAAAAGATACCATGGTATCTGATACCACGGTCTAAGTCGTTTTTGCAGTTACTGTGGTATCTGATACAACAGTCAAAATGCGCTTTTGCAGTTATTGTGGTATCTGGCCAGTTACCCTGGTATCTGATATTCAGATACCAAGGCACGACCGTGGTTACTGATCTTGGTATCTAAAAAAGTCATTTCACTTTCATCATCATGGAAACAGTTTGGCACTTAGGGGTGTGACTGGATTTCAGTTTTTCTTTTAGGATTACTTCAAAAAGAGCAATTTCGGCAATTGCCGTTTTTGCGGAGCAACTGTAGTAGCAGATACAGCGGTAACTGCAAAAACGACTAATTGCAGGTTTAGTTACCATGGTAACAGATACCATGTGGTATCTGCAAAAACACAACCAAGGTACTCGCCAATTTTTGCGGAAAGAAATTAAATAAATGAATATATCTCGTCAGATTATTTAACAACGGAATTCCGTTAGGTTTAGAAATGCAGCTCTTTCCTAAATAAAAGCTTCATGAAAAGTTGACACCAACGAATATTTTGCAGCATGCAGCATGTCTTCTTTGCGTGAATATAACTCGAAGAACGTGGTAGTTAGAGCTCCCAGAGAGCCAGATTATCAGACGTCCGGGCTTCCGCATAGTCAAGCCAACCCTTCCGGATTTTCATGATAATGATGACATCCAACTTTGCTATTCTTCAATATTTCTTAAATGTCCCCTTCGCATTTCAAATATCTCTTGCATCCCAGTCACAACTGTCAATCACTTTCCCTTTCCTTCTTACATTTGCATATTTGTTCTGTCTCTCGAGTGGATTTCCTCTATGGTACCTTCCAGACATCCGGAATCTAGGGTGTCCATCACCCCGGACTTCCAGACGTTTTTTAGCCTGGCTTCACCTTCCAGATCCGTTTCGACAAAAACGGCTGTCTGGAATCTCGAAGATAAATCTGGAACGTGAAGCCTCGCTTTGAAAACATATTTTCGCCATCTGCCGTTCTTAAAGTAACTCTATGTTCGTTTTCGTTGTCAGTTTCGTCACTCCTCACATTCCTGATCGTTAAAGAAAGGAAGAAATGAGAACCAACAAAAGAAAAACTCATAATTTTCTGTTTTAATTTGCAAGAAGATTTGCTATAGGTACAATATTGCGTATTTAGAATATAATGTTTAGGCGTGATTCATCTACCGTTTTCAAAGTTATTCTCTTTTTTTTCCTGTTTTTGTGCAGTTCTAACCATAGCAGAGATGAAGACCTGTAAATGACAATGTCTTCAAATTCAGGAGACCGGAAGCTAAAGCACTGAAGTATTTGAGCTTTGAGAATTGCAACTGCAGATGATATTAGTCTCTCCTTACTAGTTTAAATGGTTGAATGGTGAAGGTGCATGCCTCTTTAACTTTGGAGTTTGGATGACATGCCTTACCTTACTTAGAGAAGATCCAGATTGGATCGCACAGTTTTTGCTGCATACATTTTTTTACACATTGCATACATAATTTTAGTCCTTAGCTAGGGTAGCCACTAAAAGCACTACCGACAGTAGCGTGAAATTGCAGATTTTCTGTAGTGAAAAATGAATTGCTGGGAATTAAAAATATTTCCTTTTCATCAGTCTAACACAGCTGCTAAAAATTTTTCAAATACACCACTGTATTGTCTATTATTGATTTAATAAGGCCTTTGGTAATATGTGCTAGCTAGCTTTCATTATCATTAACAATAATTGAACGTAAATTCAGGTAAAACTAAAGTACTGAATTTTCCTAGAAAGAATTTATTGATACCAAGGACTGAATATCCATGGTGTATTACACCAGTAATTTGTTTGTTCTCCAAACTTGAGTATCATATTCCCAGTTTCGCTGCTCCCAATGATAAAAACTAGCACCCAGTTTCAATAAATATTACAAGACAAAATGGCGTCAGCCACACTTTTGTCCGTTGTTCTCATGTGTGACATCGTCATTCTCAGAATATTTACGGCACCAGATTACGTGATTTTTCAACATGTGCAAGCAGACTGCTGGCATGCTCCCATAGGAATGAGTGTGTTTCAATCAAATTAATCAATCTATTTATTACTCAACAAGAGAAACAATGGAAGGGCCAGTGACGGAGTACATAAACAACAACCACAAGGAAGAAGACAACTCACATAGGAAAACATTACGCTAAACATAGCAGAAACATAACTATACACAAAAAGGGAAGACAGCTGGTGGTTCAATTTACTTTTCTAATCGAGAATTGGGGTAGCCTACTTAGCAGCAAGTTAGTGAGGTATTATTGAACTCAAACCAAAGCTAAAGTTCAGGAGAATCATGGTCCTATTACCAAAAGATCAGGATTTGAAAGTTTTTTTTTTAGTAACTACCCTACCATAGCATAGGTTGGTGGTTCCCTGAAATGGTGTCGACCAAACCTTAGCTGGTTAATGGACGCTTGTGTACTTGTGATGTCACACAGGAAGTCTATATCATATATTTCCATTTACTAACGCAAGTGGTTCCCTAGAATGATTTGTAAATGTAAACGCATCCGGCGCTTAGCTGGCTGCTCTGCTCTGTCTATATATAGATTCAAATCTATGTTCTGCAACATCAGCTTTATTGTTAATCGAATTTCCCTATTTCTTTTATGACATTACAGTAATGTCAGGGGATGGGCCTCTGATAATAGGCTAAGGTTAAGATGACACCCCTGAAATGAGTTGCTGTTGACGATGACAGTTTCCTAAATAGCCTTTCAAAGGCACACAAACCAAAAATAAACTAAAAGCATTGAAGCACTCTTAGTAGGCAATACGTTAATGTGATTTCTGGATTCCTTGATAAGTGGATGTAGAAATTATATTTTGCTGTTTAGTCATAAATTCTACCATCCAAAGTTTTCCCAAAATGAAATAGGCTTAACCATCACACTAACGTTTTTGATAACAAGTACTACTGGAGCCCAAGCTGACTGGAAAACATGTATTCAAACAATGCATAAAACAGATCCGTCAGTTACGATGTTTTGACAGCAATATTTTGGCCTTTCTTGGCAAGGGTCCTCTTCAGGCTGTTGAGTGTCAGGGACTATACTGGGGAAGAAACGAATGTGCAATCAGGTTTGTTTATCCCCAGTATTGTCCCTGAAGTTTGACGGCCTGAAGAGGACCCTTGCCAAGAAGGGCAAAATATTGCTGCCAAAGCATCATAGCTAATCTATCAATTTTTGGCATTGTTTAAATATTGTTTTTGATAATGATGAAATTCGTGAAATTACACAAAGTTTGCCAAAATTGACAGGGCAATCTGACCTTCAGCTGAAAACACAACAGGATATTAGTTTTCAGTGTTGGGGTTGGTAAAAATTTTGCTACACTAAGCTGTTCTGGTATTACATATATTTTGGTACTTCTTGTTTACTGTTCATTTCAGCCAGTGGAAAAGTTTGATACCAAGCTGTTTGACCCAAATTAAATGCCAAATTTTTAAGGATTTAAGAGAAAGATCCCAATAGATGCTATAATTTTGTACAGCTAAATGCAAACAGGCAAAGCAACAACAAATAAACTAAAAATAAGGAAAACCAATCATTAATCACATGCCCAATAAAACAAACATGTGTATTACATAAAGTCTTCTAAATGATTCTCTGCTATGCTGATGAACCTTGCTAAATTTTTTATTACCCCAAACATCTTTTAAATGTTGGCCTAAAATGGAAAAGGTCAGCTATCATGTTTGTTAGCAATATTTGGGCCCTTGGCAAGGGTCCTCATCAAGCCATTGCTGGAAGAAATGAAGCTGCAGTCAGCAATCATCAGTTGTTTAATATATGTGTCCCAGTCAGTTTGGGCTGAAGTAGTGTTTATGCACAAAGTATTCAACTTTCACAGCCCAGGCATGCAGACAAGTATGCATCTTGCCCTGAAAGAAGGACAAGTGACAAAGCAAATGAAGTTTTCCCTACTCTTTTTTGTTCCCAATATAATTATGCTAAGTCATTAAACTATTGAGTCCTGCCACAAACAAATCTGTATAGATTTTCACGTGGCAGGTCTGTTATGATATTGATTTTTTGTTGTTGTAAAATTCCATTATATATTAAGCTTGTCGCTCTCTCGGTCTATCTCAAAGTCTCTGGTCAAATGCAGAGACAAACACACTAATCCCAACTTCAGTTTGTTGCAGAATCGGGCACCAGGACTTGAGGAACAAGAAAAAGTAGTGCAGTATATTTCTCAGACCCTCTTCAAAGAACATAATTTTATTGCAGGTTTATTTTTTCTAAGAACAGCCTGACGAGTACCCTTGCCAAGAAGGTCTGGAGTATTGCTATGAACGTCGTAGCTACCTTTTTTCATTCTAAGCCATTGTTTAATGTTTGTTTCTCAGTCTCAGTCTGAATGAGTAAATGCCCACATAATTTATTCTCCATTCACTTAATTTAATTTACCCAACCTCCCCGAAATTCACCTTCCAAAAAATGTCTCCCCTAGTCATTTATTTGTCCCATTAACTCATATACTCAGAATGCAAATATATCCTGTTCCAGACATCGGTCAATGTATGCTAGTATGCTACACGCTTAGGCAGCATGACTGTGCCCTGACTCAGAAATTTGAGGTATGGTACTCCAGTTAGGGCCATAGCTGATGTACTTTTGATATGGATGTTGAAATTGAAAATCTTGTGCATCAGTTTTTGTTTCTTGATTGTCTCGAAAGCTTTAGATCTGCAACTTTGGTTTGAAGCCATCTTGCCACATAATCATCTCTTTTTAGTATAAAAATCAATCAGTACAGACAGTTTTGGATACAACATGTAGCTGTAGCTAACGTTCGAGCTGCTTTGTAGAGTGTGTTTTATAAAGACCCCAAGGGTCTTTCTTTTATACGTTTTAGACGCCAGCGAGAGAAATCCCAGAAAATCCCCAAACTAGCCCCTGTGGCCCCTCTTCAGGAAAGATATCGAAGGAGTTTTGTTCCAGCATTTGTTGAGTTGTACAATAACCGATAAGTTAGTCTGTTTTAGTGTTTTACAACATTTTGTATGACAAAAAGGTCAAATTCGGCGGTAGCTCTGTGACAGCTCCTTTTGAAAAAAAATTCTATTCTAAGGTTTTCTTTAAGAGATTTTTGTAAATAAATGATAGATTGATCGATCAACAATTTTTTTCCATGATTTTCCACTCTTCATGAAGAAAATTACCAAATTTTTATTCACTGTAAAAACAGATAATGTTATTATGAAGATATTTGATAGTGCAAAATGGATATGTCAGCTGAAACTTTACTGGAGCTATATGTCGGCCCTTCTTGGCAAGGGTTTTCCCACAAGTTCGTTTTTCCAACTGAAGTGGTTTTGAGCCTGAAGAGGACCCTTGCCAGGAAGGGCCGAAATATAGCTCCAGTAAAATTTCAGCTTACGTATCCATTTTGCACTATCAGTTATGATTCACAGTCAGCTTGGGCTGAAGGAATATCTGTGTTATTATGATGGTAAAAATCTTCAGTCTCTTGCTTGCTGGGTCTCGAGATCGTTTGTCTTCTGGTGTAGCTACATACAGAACCATAATTTTACAAATCATAGCCTACATGTCTAAAAAACCATTTAAGATAAGTTGGGGTGTATCCTGTTTATATTGTAAAAAAAAGAAGGATTTTATTAATCTTACAAAGTGGAGACTAAAGTTGGGTATGTTACTGCAAAAATAAGGACTAAACAGAACCAGAATTATTTTATCATAAACTTTGTGTTGTAGTTGTCCATTAGGGTCGGTACAGATCATAAAATGGCCAGGATGCCTACTAGATAAAAGCTAGGTTTTGCTTGCGGGTGGACATTACAGGTATTGGGATACATATGCATTCCCGAAGTAGAACCTGGCCTTTGGTTTGAACTCCCTATGTATCGCGGAAAGTACCCTTTGCTGTGTTATTATTGTATTGAGACACTTTATCTTTCTCGTCCACAGGTGACCCGTCATAACTCCCTATACAGAACAGACTGTTAGTTCCTTGATAGATATTTTGAGGAAGTAAAGGCATTTATTAGAGAGAAAATGAGTGTGATAATAAGACTGCAGAACTTACCATGGTCAGCAAATGCCGGAGACATACGACAGTTCTTTAGAGGACTATCCATACCAGAGGGAGGAGTTCACATTGTCGGCGGAGAAAACGGAGATGCCTTTATTGCTTTCAGGTACAGTAGTTCATAATTTAGGAGGGTTATTATTCACATTTATATGGGGGAAGGACTAGGAATGTGTGTAAACTACCTGGCTTCAGTTGAAGAAGAAATAACTGGTTTCACTTTGCAAATTTATTTGCTCTCAGCATTATACCGCTTACGGCAAGGTGACTCATCTGATTTAAGCCACGTTCACAAGCATGCCTAGCCAAGCACAGATGCCTAGGCACGTCCCAAGCTTAGCCAGACACCGAGTTCTAGAGCCTGGAACTCCGTGCCTGGCCCCAAATCTGTGCCTAGACATGGATGTGAACGGTGATGCTAGGCACCTGTCTAGGCATCGATGCTTGGCTAGCCATGCTTGTGAATGGGGCTGTACATGAATTAACAGTTGAACACAAACAGGACAGGTAGCATAGGCAACAAAAAAAAAACATGATAAAACATTTATGTTCTAATTTTAGAACGTTCCTGGTAGAAAAAACATGGGAAAAATAGAACTCTTTGAGAGACTTAAAAAGAAGCGTTGAAACAACTATGATAGATTTGTTTTAAGGTTTTGATTTGATTAACAGGTGTTGCAAAAATGTATATGTTTACCATCCAGCATTCCAGGCGCTTCTGTGCCATCAATACCAAAATTAAAAAGGTAGGCTACCCAGACCAGATAGTTTTTTGTTTTTTTTTAACTGATACTTTTTACAAGCTAGCAGTTTGTGGAAAATGCAAAGAGTTTTGCACATGTATTGGGTTCTTAGAACCTGAAAGTCTGTTTTTATTCTATTGTTACGAGTTCTGTTCTACCACACAAAATCACATGGAAACAAGTTAAGTCAGTTTTGGAACTGGTGCCCATAACTTCGTCCACGGTTATTTTTTTTGTTTTGAGAATGACCAAAATGGAATTAAAAGACTGGACGAGTAGGAGCTTAACAACCAACTCGAGGACAGTTTCTGAAATCTTTAAAATGGTAGTATGATACGGCATCATAAACTGATGTAGACTAGTTCTTCTGAATATATTGAACTCTTGACTTGAAATGAAGTCTCGCAAAAAACTTTTCATGTGCGATTATCCAACCAAGTTCGCCCGTTGTCGATGCTCTGTTGAAATACTTGACTCGATTGCAAGACACGAAGAACTTAAAAAGCTACTATAGGTACAACCTGAATAGTTCTACTGAACAACTTGTACATAGTCCAAGTTTATCCACTGCTTGTGGTAAATTAAATAACAAAAAAAAAATTGTGTGTTTAAACGTTGGCCTAGCGCGTAATCTTGTACGAGCCAATAGAGAATGAGCTATTGCGTCCCTGCTATTTTCGAGCTGGGAGCAGGACAAGCACGTTTGGAGGTTTGACCCGATTTGATCATCCTTTCAGATCCGTTATTAATATGATTAACAGATATTTAAAATATACTTTTCATTGCAACAGACATTTTGGACTTTTGTGTTTGCTATGTCGACACTCAGCAGTAAACTCAATCAAAGAGAGCAACCAAGATTGCTGGTAACAAACGGCGGCTTTAATCTGTTTTGTCAAGCGGCCCGGAAGGTAAAGAAAGTTGGGTTTTTTCCTTCAAAGTCGCTTTATGGTCAAATGTTACCGCCTCAGATATACTCTCGCAACTCCTCACCTGTGTGTGTATGTTATCTCGATATATCCACGTGTAGGGCCAGATATAACGGTCGAAAACCCCAACGTACCTTCTAATGCTGAAGCCTTTAAGAAGGCAGTACAGCCGTTCTCTGCCAGGCCCACAGTTTGATATTTCGGGTCGTATTCGAGAGTCTGCTCAGTTCGGAACTAGCATGTAGTGGTCTGAGAAAAAGTATTGGCATCTTTCTTAACGAAAACTCCATAGATCAGCCGAGGATATAGCCATTAAGTCTGGTTTTCACTAGTTGGATTGAGAAGTTAGTCAGCAAGCATGAGACACATGACAGAAGTTTAAATTCTACCACATTTTTACCGTGTATGTAGCTCTAATCAAGGTCCAACTGGAGTGAAGCCAAATGACATATATCTGGCTATATATGTATTCTTTATATCCGCCCATAGCTTCGGAATCACAGAAATTTGCCCTTTTACGATTCTGCACTTCTAGCGGAATGTAAGTACAACTGGGAAAGCTGCGAGTTAAAGCGTAATACTCATCAGAACGAGACTGAACAATCGTTTTCGTCGATAAAAAACAAGAATTGGTCAAGTTCAGCCTAGATGAATGGTGAAAATAAAAAAATTTTATGTCAAGCTAATCGTAGTAATAGTAATCAATATTATTAGCAAAATAACCGAAACATCAGAATCAGAAACCCCAGCCTTGACGAAGAGCTTTTGGCGTCAATGCGGAGTAGCGCTTCCAGTCGTACTTAATCGCTCGACCACCCAGTCCAAGATTACGAATTTGGCGGAAGATCGACAAACTTTACTCAGAGTTGACGCGTACTCATCGACAAATAAACTTGAAAACTTAATAATCGGTATAAAAGTACAACCTGGACGATTGGTAAAATAAGAAAAAGAAAACTTAGTCAAGCGCTAGGAGCGCTTAATCTGAAAATCGTTAATTGTTTAGGCACTGTCTAGGGAACCGGGTGCCGTACTTTATGTCCTACGGGCTATGGAACCGGTAGTTCTCGCGGAAATCAAACGATATGAGTTGCGATTCCGGGATCTGACGTCATTGACTAATGGAAACCTGTATACCGTAACGGTAGTAATGGAAATAGCTCACGGTAATTCATCGTCCGGTAATTTATATAATGTAATTCATATCCAGCTTCACGTCCGGTAGTCCCACGGAATTATATACTCAGAAGCTAGGGAGCCAGTAGGTAATCCCGGAAACTATATAACTGAAGTTCGTGTTCCGGTGATGTCTATATTGAATATAGAACTTACGGAATGGTTTGGATGAGAGCTAGAATGCCGGGATTTCCACTGACTTAGAGAAAATAGCATGGGAAAAAATCCACTACCAGAACCCATATATTGAGAGCTAAGGTACCGGTAGCGAAAACTATTTTATTGAAAATGACCAGCTCACGGCTAGATGGCTATCGGCTAGGGTTCCGGTAGTGCTAAAAAGTTAAAAAAAATTCACGGACCCATGTCAGTGCAGACTAGGAAACCAGAAGTTGAATATTTTTAACTCACGGAACCCAGCTCCTGCGGGCAAGGGATCCGGTAGGGCCAAAAATTAAATATCGAGTTTGAGTCCGGTACAGCTCACGGAATCCAACTTCCATGGACTAGGGTTCCAGTAGTACGTGATGCTTATTAACATTTCTTACCTCTTGTTGATTTATTTGCTACCGGACTCTTTAAGTCCATATTGACATGTCTCCGTGAGTTCGTTTTTTCTTTGCACTACTGGAGCCCTAGCCCATGGGAGTTGGGTTCCGTGAGTTGAAAATGTTCACTCCTGGACTCCTAGTCTGCACTAACATGGGTCCGAGAGTTCAAAAGTGTTAATATTTTGGCACTACCGGAACCCTATCCAATCAGAGACGAGTTGCGTGAGTTAATAATATTTGCTACCCGATCCAAAATGTCTGTGAGTTGGTAACTTTTGATTTTGGCACTACCGGAACCCTAGCCAATAGCCACCTGTGTCCGTTAGCTCGTCATTTTCAACCAAACAAGAGCTGTAAGCTCATATGCAACTTACACGGGTTGAGATTTATTGTTTGATCAAAAGTACTGTTTGACTGTGCGGTTGGGATGCGCACTTTAAGGGAGCTAGAGAAAAGTATTTTATTGTTGAACTTGGCTGTAATGATACGCACTTTTTCACTTTCGGTTAAAATGCACACTTTAAGGGTGCTAGAAATATTTGTTTAGCAAAACCCTTGTGTCACAAATGATCATGGACTGAGATGTATCGTTTGATAAAAAGCATTTTTCGACCTTGCGGTGAAGATGCTCACTTTAAGGGAGCTACTTTAAGTGTAAGCAAAATCCTTAATGCGAAAATGATAATGGCCTCATGGGGATCATGAAAATGCCTACTTTGCTTAAAAGTATTTTTCTTAATTTGCGGTCATGGTTGGTACTTTAAGAAAAAGTGGCGATTACTAAGCCAATCTTATCGACTTTCTAATATTCCAGCCAAGTTTCATCGTCCTAGCACATCTGGAAGTACCTTTACTCGTAATCACCGGAATTCTGGACCCACCTCAAAACTCCCCCCACAGTCGCCAGAGCCTATCCGGTTCTCTAAATGATTTATCCGGAGCATCTGTTTGTTATTCCCACAAAGTTCCATCCCGATCTGTCCTGTCTAAGCCTTTCACGTGCTCCCCCCCCCCAGTTGTTGTCGGGTCCGGTTTGGACATGAAAAAGATCACCAGAGGCATGTCCTCTGTTCAGTTACAAAATTTCACTCAGATCCGGTCACCCGTTCCAAAGTTACGCATGACTCAATATTCCGGATTCCCCCTCCCTCTGCTCCCCGCATTAGTACCGGATCGAGTAAATTTATATTTACAAGTCAGTTAGATCGGGTCCCTGATACGCCTCTAAAGTTTCGTCGTCCTAGCACATCTGGAAGTACCCTAACTCGAAAAAGTGTGAAAAAAGCTTGAACCAGATACCAACCTCTTCGACTATCGATTACACTAGCTCTCTCCGCGGACGCTCATAGATTTAAGCAGAGAATGACGTCATCCACGTGTAGAGCTATACTAGTGTGAAGAAAGGGGTAGGGGTTTGACAAAAAATACTCAATTCTCAGGATTCCCCCGCCCTCCACTCCCCCCCCCCCCAGATGGTCGGATCGGGAAACTGATTATTTCCAGGTTAGTTTGATTTGGTCCCTGATATGCCTGCCAAATTTCATAGTCCTAGCACATCTGGAAGTACCCTAACCCGCAAACACCGGACTGACCGACCGACCGACGGAAAAGTGATAGGTATATGGCACTTGGCCGGTAGGCAAGTGCCATACTAATTGTTGCTACCGGGACCTTAGCTCTCAAAATATGGGTTCCGGGAGTGAATTTTTTACCATGTTATTTTCTCCAAGTCAGTGAAGATCCCGGCATCCTAGCTCTCATCCAAACTATTCCGTGAGTTCTGTATTTCGCGTAGACACTACCGGAACACAAGCTCCAATTATACAGTTTCCGGTGTCAACTACCAGCTTCAAAGCTTCTGAGTAGCCTACACAATTCCGTGAGACTACCGGACGAGAAGCTGGTGCGATGAAGTTTCCGTGAGCTATTTCCACTTACTACCGGAACGGGAGCCAGCACATACAAGTTTCCGTAAGTCAATGACGTCAGATCCCGGAATCGCAGCTCATATGGTTTGCTTTCCGTGAGAACTACCGGCTCCGTAGCCCGTAGGACATAAAGTACGGCTACCGGTTCCCTAAACAGTGCCAATTGTTTAAGTTCTGAAAATACATTTGCAATCTCTGTAGGAAACTGCAACTAAACGAGTCTTCGATTTGACCCTGTATCTGATTTGTTTTTTGGGTTAGATGTTCCAGATAGATTTTGGATTGAGAAATCGCTACTTTTGAAAGGGGAAAGAAGAAAGACTAATGAAAGCATTAAAAGCACATACTCAAACGAGAGCACGTGAACTATTTATTTCCTGGATCAGGGTTGCCTCTGCCAAAGGTATTTGGCAAAACATGCAGGCTATCAATATGATCAAACTTGTTCAGTCTGTTTGGTTACTGGCCACTGATATTAAGTACATGCTTTTGTGTAACCTGTGGAAAGTTGCTCAAAGGTCCAATATCTTTTAACAAGTTTGTCCAGTCACTTGTAAATCGATTTCGTGACTCTATGTCGAGACAGTTTTAGTTTGCTAAAAATCAATGTGTGTTTAGGAAGTCCTCCCAAAGGTGTGCTATAGGCCTGATAAGATGACTGTTCTCACTTCGGGACTTCTGTTACTGTCCGGTTCGGAATGTTTTAGAAAATATCCGGTCTAACTAAGGTGTTGGCTGGTATCGCTGAATTTCTTCACTTTAATATTTCGAGCACTGGGCAAGGACAGGATGAATTATCAGCTAGAAAAAGTCTAGTTCTGTAGAGAGAGCGCTGGCTGACAAGAAGGCCAATCGAGCCGATGTGCCAATCAGGCTTTGCCTCACCGTTGTTAGACAATAATACGATCTCCGGGCTCCGCTTCAGCGAGTGACGACCAGTAAAGACGTCGACCGTCCATCTTGCTATAGAGGGAAGGCGAACGGAAATCTTTTCTTCGACGGTGTTTTTTATTTACTCACTGTCTCATGTGCTGCGGAATTCGACGAGAAATATGTATGACCATTCAAAAGAGCGAAACAAAATGCAGTGATACAGTGATTTTGTTTTTCCACAAGCTCATTTGCTTTGCATAGGCTTTCCTAGTATACCAGCAGTTCTACCTCTCGGTATAAAATAGCACACTGTTCGCTTCACAAGAAATACAGTTAGTCTACAGTTATAAATAAGCAAAACGTTAAAGTGTGTCATGACGCCATCATGTGGGTCTTGCTCACACATCCGTCTCCATAAAAAACACTATATCGTATTCAAGGACAACGTCAAGCACGTACAATACTTCGCCCACAATGTAGGCTACGTTGAAAATCTGGCACTAAATACTAAAAACGCACTGGTTTGAAACGTACTATCTGAACTGGGCTAAATTCATAGCCTGAGTTAAACTTCTTTTCATCAGCCACGAATCTCCTCAGAAGCCTATGTTTTCAGCCTAGTCTGCCCTCCAGATGCGTAGATTAAACGCTGCACATTCCCACTCGGCTACACCAGGCTCACTATGCATGGAGTCAGAGGCCCACAATCTTTCCACCATTGTTTTTCTTCTTTCTTTTTTGCTTTTTCGCACCGTTCCTGAAACTATGTACCACGCATTTCTTTCGTTTCTGAGTTGGATTTTTATTCCGAATCCAGTCAAAGATTTGCAGCGAAACAAACTCTCGTATTTCTTGTCCGGTTGACTGCATCAGTCTATTGAGTCGAGTGTCGCTCACTTAAGCTACCTCACAATTAAACTGAAGCTCTCCCATTTTGTTTGTTTTTAAGTTCGAGAACACATATCCGTAAGGTCTAACCTTTTCAGTGCATTTACAAACGCACAGGCAAGTGGACAAGGACTAGATAATAATTGTAGAATCGCTCTACATCTGTCGTCAATTGAGCTTGGGTGTGCGGCATGGTAGGCTCCAGGGTTTTCTCGTTTGTAGTCTGTACCCTCGTCAGAACGTTTGTGGAAAGTTGAGCAAATCTGGCTTTTCCTTTCGGAACTGATGAAAGTTCGGATTCCGGACGAGAAATCCCTATTGAGTCCGTATAGTCGGAGCAGATCCGTGAGATTTGAAAGCAGTTTTGCCTATGCCACAAAGATGGAAATAATCAGTGAACTTTCTTACCAGAAAGCTTGAAGCCAGAAGTCGTAGAAGCAGTCAAAATACATGCGAAGTATTTCCAAAGACATAAACAGACGACAAAGTGACTAATACACTTCGCAAAAGACGACCGGACACGGAGGCTCGTCACAGAGGATAATTTCAAGGGCCTCCGGTAGTAGGGAGTAGGAGACGGAACAGTGTCGCGCTTTCAACTCCGGGCTTATGAAGACCCATATTCTTCCGGGTCCGTTGAACCATCCATGGAGTCGCACCTGAAGGTCTTAAGCGAAATAGGCGACTGAGATTGGGAGATACTTCTGTAATGTCTTCTTTGACAGAGCATTCGTCTGATTGGACGCCGTAATGGAAGAGACGCCCGCGTATTTAAAAAAAAAAACACGACTGGGCCATGTCCACGATCATAAAAAAAAAATAAACATATTTATGAAAATCTTACCACGTCTGTACACTATCATTTTGACATCCCCCTTTTTTCATCCAACTTTTCTATGGTAGAGTAGTTGAGATGGTTAATCCAGATACTCAATATACACACAAAATCGGGTTGTTACTTCCAGGGTACGTGCCAAGAAGATCGTAACATCTTCCTCTTTACGATGACGAAGAGGGCAATTATATCGTCTATCCAGAATCGCCTTATTTCTATCGAAAACCCTTTTTTCATGCAGCTTGAGCCAACGAAATAATATATGTACCATACATTTTACGCGTGTCCTCACTTCTGTACTATTGCGCCTCTGTATCGTTAATAACTTGGTCTGGGACATCGCAATGGAAGAGACGCGTATTTACAACAACAAAAAACATTCCCAAAGCAATGATAGTTTTGGGGACCGAGGTCACTTCAGAGCGAAAGAAATATTCTCGTTAAGATAGAACTCACCGCCTGTTCCTGGTCCAAGCGGATTGATCTGTGTTTCTCTCCCTTGGCTCATTCTCAGAATGCATCACCCAGAGATAGTACAATAGATCCGTAAGTTAATGAGCAGAAAAGGCAAGCTTTACTTTTTAAATCGAAGAGAAGTGCAAAACTCTCATCGTCAAGGAGGTAGCACTTTGTTCTGCTGAAAGAATAGATTTACACACATATCTTAGCAGAGAATTATGGCATGAACGCTGGACAGAGTAAGATGTAGGCTACATTAAAAAATTACTCAACACGGAAAAGTCAGCTACGATATTGGTCAGTGATAATTCGGCCCATCTTCGCAAGGGTCTTCTTCCAGCAAAAGCCCTTGCCAAGAAGAGTCTTCTTCCAGCAAAAGCCCTTGCCAAAAAAGGTCTTCTTCCAACAAAAGCCCTTGCCAAGAAGAGTCGAAATATCGTAGCTGACTTTTTCGTGTTGTGTCATTTTTTCGTACACGATTCTCAGTCAGCTTGGGCCGAAGGAGTAATTATGAACTGACGATCACGGTCGGGTACTACTGTACTATGATGAAAGTGGAGGAAATATGGCCGGTAATCCTGGTCGTGTGTTCTTACCAGGGGCGTCGCAAGTGCATTTTCGGTGGGGGGGGGGGGGGGGTACAGAGCCAAAATTTTAACGAATTCAAAAATTTTCCCGAATTCTAGAACTTAGAATTCGAGCTCTAAATTATGGAACAGAAACGATTACGTAGGAATAGTAACAATAAAGGGCGGCATGAACGACTATAAGCCAACTATGAGGCGGCGTTTTGGCGAAGCCCACATGGAGAATATATTGCCGGGCATAATTGCAGTAACAGCTTCTATCTATTATAGCCAATAGAAAATTAAAATGAGCTCCGCATGCGAAAATTTTCGAAATCCATTTTTTTTTTCTGTAGGCTAAAATATAACTGCTTCTCTTACAAGTTCTATCATTTGCCGTTGATTAAATACCGAGACTCTGAGTAGTTACAGAAACCGGATAGAGCTACGTTCCGGCAGCAGCAGCAACTGTAGTCTAGTCAATATACTACCTATTATCACATAAGGTGAGCGCCGCAGGCGAAATTTTGTTTTGCCTGTTCCTGCCAAATTTAATTTCCATCCAAATTATAGCTTGTAATGTTTCGAAATCTCAATCCCGGAACTGGATTAAAAACCCCGTAAAATGACGCGCCCTTCCACAGAATAGAGAATATTACGAAAAGTGCTGCAGGCGGAATTTTCGAATTATTTATGATTAGATATTCTTTTTGGGGTCCAAAATAAAAGTAAGGACTAGCGATGATATCATAGACCATCCCTTTTGTCTGCGGCCAGTGCTTCACTCGACCTCTTCTGAGTTTCGAGGTTCGTGGTAACTTCCGAATCCTGGCAATTATAACGAATAAATTACCGAATCCCAGTTATTATACCGAATAAGTTTAGACAGATAGCATGTTCGGGATTCTGTATAACTACCGTATCTCGTTTATTGTACCGAATTGTTTTGATATCGAAAGACTACCGAACAATATCCATATTCGGTATACTTTCGTCGAAACTGGAACAAAGTCAGGACTCGTGGTTAACTTCCTAATCCTGGAAATTATGCCGAATAAATTACCGAATCCCAATCATGATACCGAATAATTCTGAGCCAATAGCTTATTCAGGAAAATCATCGAAAAATTACCAAATGATTTCAGTAAATTCTCTCACCAGATTCGTGATAACTGCCGAATGCAATCATACCGAATCCCGATCATTATAACGAAGAGATTTGTACAGATTGACTATTTAGGATTCTGTATAACTACCGAATCTCCGAAATATATCGACAGTTCTGCTATCGAAAGAAAACCGAATAATTTTAGTAAAATTTTGGCCTCCGGCCCAAAATTTACCGAATCTCAAAAAGGTGGTGGGGGGGGGGATGCTGCACCGCCCCTTGCGACGCCCCTGGTTCGTTACTATTAGGTAAACGTTACTGATGATGATGATGATCCTTTGGAGAGGACATGAACTACATCGCATAAGGCTCTGACCCAATGTGGAGACTTGGAACGTCCTCACTGGATCGACTTTGTTAACTACAGTCGACCAGAGTAAAACTTACTGGATTTTTCCTGTAGGCTAAGTTAGGCATTACAGTTATAGTGCGAACACATGATCAGGATAGGGAGCTCCCAGACTGGAATTTCTGCCCGGATTTTAGGCACCATGGTCACTTCCGTATGGAAAAGTTTAAATCTTTTCGACTTGATGATGGAAATGCAGGAAATCTGGCTGGGAAATGTAATCGTGTGCTCGCACTTTTAATCTGAAGGGCCTGCCTATCAAGCCACTTCCCGTAGAACGCGTACACGTTGGTCTCCCCCTCTTTCTGAAACTGCATTCGTTCCTTGTCTTCTCTCTTCAGAGGCAGACGGAACATATTTTTTAGCGTGATCGGTTGCTATTCGTCTTTTCCTTTTTCAGTATGTTAGTCAGTAATATTTCTAGGGGCAATAGGCTGTTGTTTCATGCCTCGTCTTGCACAGTGGGGGGGGGGGGGGGGTAACCTGTCTGTCTGTTGTAGTCGCGGAGGCGGAGTTCGAAATGGGCCTATTGGGTAGGTCCCATGTCGTATATTATCTGCTCAGTAACCAGTTAGTTTCAGAATGTTTCAGATAAGTGATACTAACAATGTCAAGACACTCTTAACAACTGGGCAGTCGTAATAGATAGGGTTGTTTAGGCTTCCCGCTCTTCGAAAATCAGATAAGTGATACTAACAATGTCAAGACACTCTTAACAACTGGGCAGTCGTAATAGATAGGGTTGTTTAGGCTTCCCGCTCTTCGAAAATTCGCTCAGGGTTTTGCGTGGAGTGAATTACTTCACGCCGCTGGATTAGTCCGCGTGATTGCAACTCCATGGTTTCGTGAATGAAGACTTACGTCGACTGGAAGCATCCGAACAACACCTACCATGCGTCGTCGAAGTATATAGACACGACCAAACTTGCCGTAGTTAGTACTGAAAAGACTGTTGACTCTCGACTGCAACCTGCGGATTCGGGTATTCTCTTAGAGCGTCATGTCAGTAGCAACAAAGATGGAATTTCGTTGTGAGGACTTGTCTTGTGCTCTAATTCGTGAAAAAGCACAACTGAACAAAAGATATTGGGAATCCCAGACTTCTCTATTCAGAATTGGTTTGTGGTTTGTTTGTCACGGTATAAGTCCCTTGTATAAGTTCCGTTTTTACATAAGTATGTAGGAGAGAAAGTCCTGGAGGGTGGTATCTTCCGTCATGACGGATACGTCGGATTTCAACTCAGCTGGGCAATTTGACGTCTGATAATTTCCCTTGCTGTTTCCGTACCAAAAATAAGGCGAAATGAAACGACGAGCGCCTTAGCGAAAGTCGTCTCTGAAATTCGTCACACAACGTGTTAAGTACTGCATATGCTTAGACTCCACTAATGCAACATCAACCCGTCCATTGTTCCGTTACAAAAC
This sequence comes from Branchinecta lynchi, assembly GCA_023053575.1. NCBI lineage: Eukaryota > Metazoa > Arthropoda > Branchiopoda > Anostraca > Branchinectidae > Branchinecta > Branchinecta lynchi. Next base: position 9,383,931 of record JAKZAP010000001.1, read on the forward strand.
TTTTGACACGAGAAAACTTCCAGTTAGAAATAATTCGGATTAGTGAGAAGTTCAGTCACTCGTTCCATATGATATCGGCCGTTCTTCGCTTCACAGTAGTTCTTTACTCTCGTCAGTTTGAAAACGGCATCACCTGAGATTAAAAACTGCTTCAACCAAGAATCTGGTACCAGATTTCCGAATGTGTGATTTTGAGCACCTCCAGATTTGGACGTCGTTCTTGAGCTCGCAGACTGAGCCGACCTCTATAATTGGAAGTGCCTCTTTTAAAGGGCGAGCACACGATGAGGATTTCCCGGCCGGATTTCCTGCACTTTCATCATCAAGTTGAAAAAAATTCCACTTTTCCATATGGAAGTGATGATGGTGCCGCAGATCCGGGCAGGAATTCCCGCCCCGAGGCTCCCGATCCTCAACGTTTGTTCGCACTATTGTTCGCCTTAGTTAGTTGCTGCGAAAGTCCCTTCCGATCACACAATCAGAAGTTTGATAGCATTTAATACTAGGTTGCAAATCCGTTCGTTAAATCTCATAAAAAAAATAAAAAATGTATGTTACGACCGTTTAGTGTTATATGAAACCTGACACTAACCGACTTTATTGTTACTTCTTCCGGAAAGATAATGTAAGTTTGACACACAAGGATGCGCATCTTGTATTAAGTGTTTTCAAAATCCTGAAATTGTAGTTGAAATACAAATCGTCTATTATTCTTGGAGCCAACGTTCTACGTTGGGACATTAGCCCCAGGGAGGGCCTCAGAATGAATGGTGCACTATCGTACTGCAAGAACCGTAATATATCGTAAAATTTCTTGTAGGGAGTGAAAGTTCATTTTTCATCGGCAGATTTTGATTGGTGTTACATTCTTTGAAGCTAGGGAACAGGAATATCCGTTTTCTTGGCGGATTCGCCTAAGAAATTGGGGAAACACGATTTTTGGCAGGTGGCGACGATCCGTAGCTTTGCACTTTGTCTTTTACTGAAGTATGTGGCTCTTTGAGATGAAAATGTGCCTCCCAAAAATGTACTACTTGTGGTTGAAGCCATGAATTCCACAAAGACACAGCTGAAAGCATTTTTTGTTTTCTTTCAAGTGTTGCAAAAACCCGAGCCGATATTGGCTGTCTCAATGGATGGTTGGTTTCAGCCCCTTTTTTTGAAAAATGTCTGGATCTTGCCCTTTTTGGGATACCAAAACGTTAGTGATGTGATACCTATGACTTGGAAAAGTTTACACGATAACTCTCGAAATGGTTAATATCTTTTATTCAAACTTGGCTTTATAGGGGTAAACACACACGCTGAACCCATATATGAACTTGGTTTTATCCGATTAGTAGCTATTTGGCCTTAATCAGTTTCTGAATTTTAGTAGTACCAATGTTCAAGGAGTCTGGCGAAGAGAAGACCCAATTGTCTGGATCAAATATTGAATTTTTGGGATCCCATCGAAACCTTTGGTCTTGTTACACAGTGTGCTTAGGCAATCCAACTTTTTGGTCTCCGCCACCAACCATCCTCAGTATCTATCGCGTTATGTGATTATCGTAGATATCAGTGTTCTTGTCACCTCTTATTTTTAAACCATAACCTTGATTTGATTTGTGTTAAGGTTGGATTCGAATCCGGATTCGATTCAGGATTCGAATCCTCAACATCAAATGTTTGATTCGGAATCGGATTCGTACCTAGCCCTGGACTCGGATTCGAATCCTTTCATGATCGGATTCGCCCACCTGGGTTAACCTGGCATCTTGAATCGGTTATTCGGCTTTGTTTTCCTGCTTGTTCGATAGTGTCGACGGAATCTGAAAACCGGAGATTCGGTAGGCATCGTGTTATGGTTTTGTTATGATTTCGATATAGGGGTAAGAAGACGTAGAAAGTCAATCTTACTGCTTGATTTTCCTACGAAGTCAGTTGGTCGGCCGGATTCCCGGAAGCCAGCGAAAGTGGGAAATTCTCAGTTCTAAGTAAAGTCGAGTCCGAGCTGTTTCTTTCGGTATAGAGACAAGAAGACTGCTTTTTTGGGATCCGAAAACGCATCGCAAAAGTTGTCAGTCTGTGCGCACTATAACTCTCGAAGGGAATGAGAACTTGGTGTGAGGATTCTTTGGGTCAAGAGTAAGGTCCAGTGCGTAGATGGGCTCTGCAGCCCCTACATTTAGGGGCTACCCCCTCCATGAATATCTTACTAGCTTGTAAAACATACATGTTTTTACCGCAAATTCCACCATCCTCTGCCTCTAAAGATAGGACTCGTTTACGAACTTGACCTGTACTTTACCAGTGAATCCTCATTGAACAACACACTCGCTTGATATTTTCTCGTTAGAACATTATAGAACAACCCCTTCGAGCTTCGATTACACTAGACCTCTCCGACGTCACACAGAATAAACAAATGAATGTATACTCTTGATGACTATCTCTCCTTGTCGGTACATTATCTCCGGGTATCTAGCGGAAGAAAGGCAAAGGTGGTGTCACAGCTGCTGCCAAAGATCGCAGTGATTGATCGACACAGGGTTTGAGTCGTTGAGTTACGGACACGCTTACTCGTTCTCCCTGAGGATCGCTAGCCTGTTTTGGACTGGTCATATAGGGGGTTATCGGTATCCACGCGTAGAGCTATACTAGTTTGAGAGTAAAGATGTAGGGATTGCTATAGCCTGGTCGACAAATTTTGTTTCCGGGTTTAGCCAGATTCCGGATAAACTACTTGACCGGCAATAAAATAATTTTCATATTCGGATTCGGTATGTCTCTTTACCCCTAAATCAAATAATAGTTTTTGTTTTCCCTTAATTTGAAACCACCCCCTAAATGTAAGACTAAAGAGCCCATCTACGAGCTCGACCTTACTCTTGACCCAAAGAATCCTCTCACCAAGTTTCATAAAAATATCTCATTCCGTTCGAGAGTATAGTGCTCACAGACGGCCGGACGGACAACTTTTGAGATGTCATAGGTATCCCTCCACTTACGTTTTGGGATCCCAAACACTTATAAATGTGGTGTATATAGATATAGAACAAGTTGGATCAGAATATCCTTGGAGTTTCCGACTAGCACTGTTATTGCCGTCGTGTCCTGGGCTTCACCGGAAATATAAAGACATTAATGAATTACCCAATGGACTTGGTTAAGTGGCTGATTAGGGATAAATAACATGATTACTGCACATAGTTAAGACTGAAAATCTATAAGACCCGATAGCCACGATGAATAAATCCGATAAATGTTGATTGAGAACCCGTCGAAAACTTTGGTCTTGTTCTACCAGGAAAGCGTTGGGTCGTTCACTAGTGCTATTTGGATTAGGATCCGCCTCATGGTGAGACGGAATTCCTGACAGGATTTCATTACCATCGTCTGCTCTGTAGGAAAAGCCGAAGTTATGTTCAGCTTCGCCATGAGTGCCGACAAATCTTGATCGTCAGTCCGCACCATTAGCCTCTGAGCAGACGATCGGGGTCGGGTGCTCGTGGATTGGATTTCCTCCTAGGATTTGCGTCACCATCTTCGGTTCCATATATTCGAACAGGCGATGGAGATTTCGTGGCCAGTTCGTGTGCTCTCTCATCAACAGGTCGAAAAATCGTAATTATTCCATATTGGGTTGATTCTTGTGCAGGAAATTCGGACAGGAACTCCAGTCAGCGAGCACTGGACCCTGATCGTTTGTCCAAGGGATTAGTGGGAAGCTTATGTGTTAGCTTTTTCTTGCTCCAAGAGCGGGAAGCAGTCAAATGGCGCGGAAGCCGACTAGCGGCATAAACTCGATAAATCCCAGATGGCGCGTACATCTCAAACCTGATTCAACCAATGATAGGAAAGTTGATAGAAGCCGAAAAATAACAAATAGCAACGAGAGGGCAACGCAGGTGAAAACGACAAAACAAAGAATTGGCTTGTGACCGTAAAGCCACTCATTATTCCTTTCGCATGCAAACCATAAAAGGTTCGAGTAGACCCTTCTATATTTTCTCTTCAGATGGCTGCCATTGAATGAATTAGAAGTTAATGCCAGAAATAAATTCACTTTTAGTCTAAAATAAAAAAAAAAGTATACTTGGAATGTGTGATGCAACAAAGTGATGTAATACGATATTTATCGGAAAAAAAACACATTTCGGATGTGGCAATTGACCTCTTAAGCTAGAAAGACAGAAGAAAACAAAAATCTTAGGAAGCATCTGGGAGAGCTGAGTGACGGGCAGACAGACGGACCCGAAAATCAGCAGTCTCGTGCGAAAAAAATTGCACACGGAAACGTCTAGCTAGGGGCGTCGAAGCCTTTCGACGTTGGGGGGGGGGGGGGGGGACGTGGTAAAATTGAAAGAACCGGTACCCGATTTTGACAAAATTTATTATTTTCTGTAAAAACACAGCGAATTGCCTTCGAAAAGCTACAATGTAAAAAGTTGCACAGTACCTACAAGATCAAGTTTAAATAGAAAATTTGGCGCGTTTTCAGGCTCTTCCACTTCTGTTTTTTTTTAGGGATACGCCGTCACTAGCATTTATCTTTTGAGGACGTGCAGTTTTGCTAACAGGACTTGGAAATGTGCTGCAAAAAACTCCGTTGTTGCAAAGCGACAACGTCTGTACCCAGGCCAAATTAAAGCGCCGCAGGCGAAATTCGTTGAATCAACCTTTTATTCCTGGCAACATTTAACTACTTTCCATCTTAATTCTAGCTTTAAATGTGGCTAGGCCCCCCCAATCCAAGTCTGAAACGCCAACGAAATGACGCATCCGTCGTCTAAATAGTGAAGACTGCGAAATGCGCCGTAGGCAAAATTTTGTGGAGACACTGATGATCATAGTGCCTTTTTGCGATCCCTAGACTACCTATTTAACCACAGAGCTGTTTGTCGAAAAAAATTGGCCATCCAGGGTAAAGTAGGTACAAAGTACACTCATTCTGAATCAAAAGTAGGCTAGTTTTCACGTCAAGAGACGTGTGTTGATTACTTAAGTACTGCGATCATTAGAAGTAAAAGTTAAGTAACGAAGGGCATCAAACTGAAGCTACCGTTAATGGTAAAGAAAAAAAGCCAAATGCCACTTAAATTACCGAACTCACTGGAGTGAACCAAATTTTTCCTTCTACCGAACAGCCAACTTAAAAAAATGAGGAACAGATCGGGAGCGATATAACACCCGAATTTCGAGATGGAATAAAACTCTTGCTAGAACCACATAAACGACCATTTGGCAGGTCTGATAATAGATACCGACTAAACAAAAACTCGGTGAATTACCGAATTCGGTAACGAATCGGAATCAACTGATTATTATTAATCACCGAAATGTGAAATGGGCTGACAGAGTGCGATAGAACAGATACTGACATGAGGAAAGTTCAGTAGATTACCGAAGTCGGTAACAAATGAGCCCAAATAAACACGTTAAATCACCGAATTTACGAAGGGACGGACCGAATGCGGTGAAACCGATGTGGACCGAACAAAACTTGGATGAATTATGAAATTCGGTTAAGAACCAATAAACACGTTAAATCACCCAATTGAAAATGCTGGGAACGAAAGATTTTATAAAACGGGTATAACCGTTTTCGCGATGCCCGTTTTGACCGGAATTTTTGCCTTAGGCCAACATTTGACCGATCCCCCGCCCCTGGCAATAGCATTTCATAACGGAGTAGTTGTAGCACTTCGCTGGAATCGTGATCATTATTTCATCATTATTGTCGTTTAACTACTTTCCATGCAAATTCTAGCTTTTTATGGTTCAATCACCTAAAATCCCAAGCCTCAACGCCAACTAAATGACGCATCCTTCTTCTAAATAGTGAAGACCAATGAACAAAGTGCCTTTGCGCTTCCCGAGAATACCTATTCGATAAAGAATGGGAACTAATAAACACTTCAAACCGCCTAATTTTGAAATGTGCGGGTAAAAAGTGTATGAAACAGGCTTCGTCGAAACCAACCATTGCATGACCTTTTATCCTGTCTCCTGGCCCAAGGTCTGCGGTTTGATACTAAGTAAGTAAGTAATTTATTTTTCACCCGCCATTTTGGAAAGTGGAGTATAAATAAAACGAAATATTAAAAACAAATACGAAACACATTAAGATAACACAAATTTAATCTTCGGCCAGGAGACAGCATAAAAGGTTATGCGCAAAACAGATAAGCCACATTATTTTAGTATATTCAAATATAAAATGTGAAAATAAGCTGCATTTTCAGTTAAACTTTAAAACTGTATTCGGAACTTACCGGACGTTTTTTTCATTCAGTTTCTCCGCCAGATGAGCGAAGGAAGTCGCCGTTATCCGGCGCTATAATCGGATTCGAACAAAGCCGCAACTGACAGATTTAAAATCCAAACTATTCCTGCATTATTATATGTAAAACAGTAGAACAGCATTTCAGCTTTCTGTTCGAGGACTTTCATCCGCTCAGTACAGAAAGAAGAACTTGGTACGTTGCTGAACGCTGTTCGACTCGCCATTCTCTGTTTTAACAAATACATCCTGATCCAACATATGTGGTTGACAGTGGCAAAGAGCAAAATGGTGACTAGCGCTCGCTCTAGCGTCAAACATAGGCGCAATTGCCGTAGCATCGTCTTCATGGCTCTACCACACTTTTTACGCCAGTATACTTGGTGCGAGCGATCGAAATAAGCATGGAAAAAAGCTAGATTTTCCTTTGATAGGGATCCCAAAGTTATTTCCTATCCATTCTCCCTCCCTCGTGTTGGTCGACGGCTGATAATTTGTATTTCTAGCTCTGATGAGGATGCCCGTCAGGCTATGTCACTCAATGGCGAAAAGCTGCAAGAAGCTCCAGTCAAACTGCTTCTAAGTTCACGTACGGAAATGCAGCGCGTTATCGACCAGACCCGCAGCGGAGTCGCAGGAATGACTGTCCAACCAGCATCAGCTATCCCTGGACTTGGTGATATTGCCCAGCGACCGCCAGCGGCAAACCCCATGGGACTAGCTCCCGCAGCAGCGGCTAACCCAATGCTCAGTATGGCAGCTAGCATGATGTCTTTTGATCCGGCTAGTTTGCTATCGGCATTTTCTGTGAACCCCCAGTTGGCCGCAACTTATGCCGCGTTCTTGCAGGCAGCCGCTGTAGCCCAAGCCAATGCGGCCAAGCCCCCAGTCACAATGTCAAACGAGAGCTTAGCTGCCTTTGGGCTTTCTCAAGTCCCGGCACAAGCAGCCGTTTCCATGCCTGCACTGTCTACTCCTGTCGTAGCAGCAGCGCCTGCTACAATTCCAACTTGGCCGGCTGCTGGTGCCGCTGCATCAGTTCCTAATCTAAAAGTTCTGTCCACGGCCAGGAACTTCGAACAACAAGAGCAAACATCAAAGTATCCCGGTAGTCGGTCCCCAATTCCTGCCGCGCCAGCCGCGCCATCTGTGAACGATCGGCCTACTCTTATTGATAAAAAGGATGACAGAGCGACGGATCAGAAGGGGAAAGAAAAACCGCGCGGGACCGGAAGAAGCCGTTCAAGGTCTTCATCTAAAGAAAGAAGATGGTCGAGAGACAGGAGAGACCGTCGTCGTGGTCGAGACCGGAGTCGCAGTCGAGACCGGAGTCGTAGTCGGGATAAGAGATCAAGGTCACGCTCAAGGGACCGCAGATCCCGAAGAAGCCCTATTCGAGAAAGGCGAAGAGAATCTGATGAATTCGGCCGAAACAGATCCAGAGGCAGCATTGAGAAGGTACCGTCGGATTCTCGAGGGAAGCGGTCAGTGACGCCACCTTCAAAACCCCAAATTAAACCACCACTAGAAAAAGTAGAACCGCCTCGAGCAACTATTATGGCTTCGCGGCCACAGATGCAGCCGCGAATGTCTGTAAGGCCTCTACAGCCTACCGGTGGTAACGGAACAGTCGGACTTGCACCTCCTCGCATGCCGAATGGTCTTCCGGTGAGACCCAGACAAGAAATCCCCAACTTCCTGGAAAATATACAACGCCCCACGCCATCCGTTAGGGAACTCTCGGATGTACCCGAGAAGCGAAATTTCGATGCAACGGGACAGAAGTCTGGATACAAAGAAGAGACCAAAGAAGATTCTACCGCCCTGAAACGCCGCGGTCCTCGGTCTGGGCCGCTTTTGAGCGAGCCGGAAAATTCAACTGGGAAGCTGGAGCAAGCCATCAGAGACGTAGCGCAAGACCGGAGGTTTCCTCATGAGCACGGATTACCCCGCGACCAGAATATGCCGAGACCTGGGTTCGAGCGCCCACAAGAGCAAGAGAGTCGTCAGACCCTGCTTCCTCCGCCGAGAGTCGATGACAAGACAGATCTGCAGCCCAAACCCAAACCGAGCAGGTGCCTGAGAGTAGTCAACCGACTTGCGAACCTCTCATACAAGATCGTTCGACATGTTTTTGGAGGGTTTGTGATCAGGGGCGACGGTATTCGTCTTCTTAGAAGTCTGGACGGGACTTCAGCCAGCATTGCATACGTTAGGTTCGAATCCTTAGGTGATAAAGAAAAAGCAGCGGGATTAAAAATGGACGAGTTTAACATTGTCACTGAGACGACAGATAAGATTTTCGATCAATCAATTGATGGCTATGATCCACTCAAGTATGACCGTAGTATGCTCATCGATAGCTGTTTTGCCATTCGCAATATTCCTAATACGGCAGCAGTTGAGGATGTTAAGGCGGCTCTGCTTGGATTTGAGATTCTTGATGTCGCACTAGAACTACTTACCAATGACTTCCCAAACAGCGTAATTGCCTACGTGCGATTCGCCTCGTTTCAAGAAGCAGAAAGAGCAGCAGACCTTCTGGGTAGCGGAATAGTCTTCAAGAATGATGTCCTCCCAGTTCTTTTGATGCCCATCGAACAGTTTTACAGAGCAAAGCTCAGCGGTGATCCTCCCAAGAAATTGCTACCAGAAGTGCCACCGAAGATGATAAAGAGCGAAATTACTTTCGTTAGAGGGTTGCCCAAGTCCGTCAGCGATCGTGACATTCTCGACTTCTTTTCGGACGCTGGTGTATTCCCAGTGAAGATCCATTTCCTCTTGAACACGATGAATGATCCATCAGGAGACGTAATTATCGAATTCGGTAGTCCCGCTGACGCTGAGAAAGCCCTGAGCAAGAACAAGAGCATGATGGGACACAATATGGTAAGTGTTGATCCCATATCGAGAAAAGACGCTGCGCAGTTAGTTCCGCAGATCGGAGAACAAGCGAAAGAAGAAGTTGATATGGAAATCGATGAGGATACCAAAACCACGCCAGAAGTGCACTTCGACGCCGAAGGTCCAACAAACTTTTCTAGTGGTACCAATCCTCCTGACTTTGCTCCAGAGCCGGATGACACGAAGCAAGTGCTTATCGTCCCTGTGTCCACTGGGGGCCCTGCTCCTTTATTCCCAGCACCCAAAGGCCCTCCGGTTCCTCTTTTCACAAACAACAACCCTTTACTTGACAGAGGCATGCTGACTGAAGGTGCCCCTCCCACAAGAAAACATGAGCTAGGAAGGCGGTCTGAGTACGAGGATCACACTCAGCAAAGATCGCTACTTTTTGACCCTCGTAATCCCGGATTCCGACCACAAGGGCCACGTCCGGTAGCATCTAGACCGCTTCTGGGAGAATTTCCTGGGCACCAAACTATGCCAGCAGTAGATCACCGACCTTTGATTCGACAACCAGAACCCCGAGTGAATTTCCGACCGCAAGACCTTCTTCGGGGTCCCCGGCCTCTACGACAGGATCCGCAAGACATGGCGAAATCCATCAATCCAGAGAGACGTCTTCTGACACCTAAACCTGCTGCTCCTTTTAGCGACCCTCAATGTATCGTCTCACTCGCCAATCTTCCCTACAAAGCTGGTGTGGAGGATATTTTGGAGTTCTTCCGGGATTTCGACATAAAAAAGGAACAAGTCGCCCGCCGATTCAGCGACAACGGTTTGCCAACAAGTGACGCTCGAGTGTCCTTCGCCAGCCCGTCGGAGGCAAAGCGGGCTTTGACGCTCAACAAAATAAGTATGTGGAACAGGCCGATATCTATTTCTTTACTTTGAATGCTACCAAGCTACGTTGTTCTTTTCTATATATTACTGTTTGTAAATAAATCAGAAAAATACAAAAAATGCACGGACCAGCCTGAACCACCAAGAGACTTAGTGATGCGTTTGGAAGCGACCCGCTTTCTTACCACTATGAAGTCTATGACATCAGTTATGAATCTGATCGGATAAGAAAACCTCTAGAAAACCTGCAGATGGTAGAAAAGAAAGCGGAAAAAGAAATACGTTTTATTCTAACATTCCTGAATTTACACTGAAATAAAAAGCACACTTGCACAAACGCAATCCCAGCTCTCCCAAACATAGTATTCTTAATAGGTTTTCAGATTCACCCACGCCAGTAGCGGTAGAAGTTACAAATCGTAAAAATTATGAAAACGAGCCTCGGATTACACTTGCCTCACAACGTAGGATAATTTATTTTTACCAGCAATGCTCGCTGAGTTCCAGGTACATAACATGCCAAAATAATCAGGAATACTGACCGAATCAATGGCAAACGATTCTTGACCACCTGAAAAGAGTTAAATTTATTAGCATTGTATTTGACTCTTCTATTGTAGGAACACACTTATTTAGTCTCAATCAAAAGAGGCAAAAAAAAATACAACGAACTTCCCATTCCAGAAATGTCAATTGCTGCATGATCATGTAATCGATCCGTAAAAGCTGTACAGGATTCCACTTTTTCATTAAAGCATTTTATTTATTTTATCTATTTATTATTTAAAAAAAAACGGTAAGCTAAAAGCTTGTCACTATTACAAAAATTAACAGTAAATAGTCACGACAACACTGGCGAAAAGATAAGTAAATAACTCAAAACAAAAACAACTACAACAAAACAGAAATAACACTATAGAACGGGTATACAAACGCCTGATTTTGAAATTTTGTCGATGCAAGAGAAGTTTTAAATGGACTCATACTGTCTGATTGTAGGGTTTCTGGTTTTGTGGGGTTGTGGGTGAAGTTTATATGCGTGAAAACCTGTCCTTTGGTGAACTGTGAAAATGAAAAACTGGGATGCGTTGACGTTACCATATTTCTGAATCAGATGATATGGCATGAAATCTTGGCCTGTAATAGGGCCTAGTTTCTTCGCACGAAGTGAGGTTCCCACTGCCCAAAATCCAAATTCCGATGCCTGACTCTCTCGATCAATGGTTGGGTAAGCAAGTACCAGATATGGAATGTACCCATACGAAATGGTTGGTCCCAAATCGAGTTAGTCTTCTTTCCCTTTCTATTTAATATTATATCATATCCCTATTTCTTTCGAACTTTGAGAGTATATCACTTCGATTACTACTCCGCTATAAGGTCTACCTTCTATTAAGAACAAATAATTTAACAGAACCTTCATCTTTAGTCCCATGCAGCGACCATGGATACCCCGACAAAACTGAGCGGTACTAGAGGTATATGCTGTAAGGTTTGGGTTGATACCCGTCTACTTCACTATTCGCAGCTGCGCCTACCAGATGAAAACCGAAGGATGCCTGCAGGGGTAGAGAACCTGGAGTTAGACGTGCCGTCACAGTGGTAGAATACCAATCAGCTGATGTTCTTCGTAGCTCCTCCTCCGCTCGTTTGCACCAGGTAGGGTATCAGAATGTATTCGACTCAGCATGGTCGTATGACAGAGATAGGGAGACGGAGGTTCTTGTGATTATTTGTTCTTGCTTTTACGCAATCTTTGTCTGTTATATGACCCTTTGCACTATTTACATCAATCAATGCGATCTTTGGGTGCAGCTTTGACACCACTTCTGCCTTTCTACCGCTAGCTATCCGGAGAGGCCGGAGATTTTGCATCGACAAGGAGAGATAGTCATCAAGAGTATTTAACTGAATATCAAATCGGCTATGTTCTTTCCAATGGTACAGTTAAGTCAGTTTTCAAAAAAATTTCAGTTAGCACAGTTTTGAAGAACACGGTACAAATGTTCAACGATAAAGCTCGAGTACCGGCTCTACAGCGCCTTCAATCTTCCAGACTGGCACATTTCGGTTCACCTCTGCGAAATTGCAGCTCAGGTCGTTCAAACAGAATACGACGAGCAATAAGCTTACCTCGGCCAGCAGTTCACTACTTTTGGTTGGATACAAAAGCCAAATAAGTGTTCCAGAACAAGGACACAACTTGGACGAACAAGATTCTCAGCTGCAGAGGAACAAAGTAGAAGTTGACTAGCTGAAATGCAGGCCAAACCTAAAACAGAAAATAATACTAGTCAGTTCCTCTATATCTAGTTCCTTCGGTGAAGGCGGTTATGCAGAACTTGCAATTTCCAAATGGCCAAGTTGAAAGAACGAATAAAAGAAGAAAGCGGATTAAAAAATAACAGAAAAAAGGTAAGAAGAAAAAGATTGAACGCAACATAATAACGAAAAACATTCTAACTCGCAAAAAATAATGTGACACATTTTTTAACACAATGGCAGAGAAGGATGTTGGTCGGGGGAGGGGGGGGGGGCAGAAGGTTATTAGAAGTCTGAAACCCTGTCATGACGGCGTCCCTGACGTCGAATTGTATTTTAATTCACGATTCGGAAGGATTTTCGGACGTAAATACACGCTAGACTCCTGAGTGGTAGCCAGACATACTAGTCGTAATCCACTCTTCATCTTCTTGCTTGACAGTTGACACAAATCTACTCTCTCATGTGAATGGTCATCCATGCCAGCCAAAATTTCAGTCAGGAATTTTGCCTACAGAGCAACTACTTCCTAGCAATAACATGCTGATTATCTAAAATTACACATATTACATAACTATTTATTCAGTGATTCACTATGCTCATGGAAGGAAACTGAAAATGAACTGCCGAACCGCATCTAGGAGATGAGCAAACGGATTAGAACAGTAGCAACCTGAAAGACGTGGTATTTTCTTTCAAGGAAACGGCTGCTGTTAACACGATATGTAAGGTAGAGGTAGAGATAGTTTTAACCAGAAACAGCGTATTTTGAGACCCTCTTGCCAGCAGGGTTGCCACATGTCGCAAGATTGTGTGAATTGTCACTCTATTTAGTTTTTGTCACTCTTGTCCTACGTAGGACATAAAAATCACTCTATTTTAGAAAATTACCAAATGTGTTATTTTTGCAGCCGGATTTCTGACCAGAACTGACTATTTCAAGTTTTGTTTATGAAAGTAAATTCAGATGTGTCATTTTTGCAGAGGCGATTCCGACCAAAAGTGAACATTTCATGAAAATAAATTTCCCTCCCAATTCACTCTCTGTTTTGGGCAAAAGTCACTCTCTAAATATTTCTGATGTGGCAACCTTGCTTGACAGTAAGAGAAGTATAAATACGTGTCGAGTGATGATCTCGAGGTCACTCAAAATTACCCATTGAGGAACTTAATCCTGGTGGTTTCAGTTTTGAGTCTTTTTCCACTTACCTTCCAGTTTGTAATCAGGACATTCCAATAGTCTTTCTTTATCTTCTCCGCAGCGGCTTCTTTTCCTCCTTGAGTTATACCCATATATCCCAGAAATATGACCAAAAATGTTGGCGCGAACAAAAGCTGATCCATCGACATCTTCTTCAATGCCGCGGCAGTTCCAACAGGTCCAGCGATTTTATCAAGAGCATTGTACCAGACTCGGACTGCCGGACCCTGCAAAAGAACAATCCTCTATTCGAGTAGATACTAAAAGGTGCGTCAAATATCCCGATGAAAAATTTGTAGCCTGCGTAGTAGTATGGTACTAGTACGAAAAAGTTGCATGTAATACTATATAATAGCAAAAGAATACTATCGTTTAATGTACCTCAGACTGGTCCAATATTAAGTAGTAGTATCCAGTAGCACACAGTAGTATGCGGGAGCCTGGAAGTAGAAGCATGTGGTAGCATCAGTTAGTGCTGCATGCTACTTTTTCGTACTACTTCATAGTACTATTTTTAGATAAATTTTTCGTCGGGATTCGGAGCGCAAAATATAGTCTGGTGGCTCCAATGCCTTTGACAGACGATCACGGTCGGGTCCTCACGGACTTCCAGTCCTCCTGCCGGATTTTCAGCACCGTTCAATTCCATACAGAAAAATTGAGATTTTTTCAACTTGATGAAGATGCAGAAAATCCTGCCGGGTAAACCTGAGTGCTGCACCACTCCGATGACTTGCTGCACCACTGTCTAGTCGAAGATCTGTCTCTCCCTTCTCGCAGTGCAAGCCTGCACCGACTACGCAGTTTCGGACTTGAATCGGCCCTATCATCTTATATACCTGAAACCTCAACATCATACATAAGTTCAATACGCTTTCCGTGAATTAATCCAGATAATACACAACTATTGCATAAGCACCAGTGCAATGTCTACTGAACATGATCGGGTTTTTTTCTTCTTCTCAAAACAACGGTTTCTCATCGTCATTAGTCCTCGCTATCTCCGAGTCGAAACTTGTTGTGTGTCTAGAGTAGGATCTGTTCGCCTGCTTTGCATGAATACACGCCTCGGTTTGCCTACGGTTCAGAATTAAGGATAGCCCACCGTCCAGCTGCTGCTGTTGCCTGAAACTGTAACATCACGAATATCTGTTCCACTGGACATTTTACAAGACGAAATGTCTGCACCAACATTACGAAGTTAGCCACGATGTATGTATGTATCAGTGAAATTTGTCAACACTGTATGGGAGCATTCTCCTGACAGGCCGGAAAAGGAAAACAGTTCATGCCAACTTGGCTACCACAAAGTGGTAGACTTTTTACATTTTACAAGACGAAATGTCTGCACCAACATGAGAGTATATAAGAGAATGTTAGCTAGGAAAAAAATAGCGTCAGAGGTAGGTAGAGTGCAAGAATTGGAAGATAAGTGTAGGAAGAAGGATAGTAAGGAATTTTGGAAGTTGGTAAAACAGTCAATACATACGCCAGATGATATCCGAACACCACCTGCTGAGTCATGGCCTGATGTGTTGGAAGCAAAGGATATAAAATTAAGGAATCAGCAAAAAGAGTTGGATAATTTGAGTAAGTTGTATAGGAGCCAGACGTTTTTCCCTTTAGATGATATTGATTCGGAATTAATTGAGAGTGTTACAAGTGATGAAGTTTGGCAATCTTTAAAGGGAATGAAGGGAGGATCAGCGCCAGGTATTGACGGCGTTCCCTCTACGTTATGGAGATGGGGCAAAGCATACCTGCTACATATTTTGGCAATTGTTTTTTCTTGCTTGGTGGAAAAAGCATCATGGCCTAGCCAATGGGAGACGTCTATAATGATTCCTCTTTTCAAGAAGGGGGATAAGGAGAATCACAGTAATTATAGAGGGATTCATCTAGGAAACAGTATTAGTAAGATTTATTGTAGGATTATTGATAAGAGGTTAAGTGAGTGGTTGGGTAAGAAAAATATATTAAGTAGTATCCAGGCAGGATTTCGGCAGGGGTTTAGTACCTTAGATCAGATCTTCGTTTTAAAGGTGTTGGTGAAAAAACATTTGAAAAATAGAGGTGGAAAATTATACGTAGCCTTTGTGGATCTAAAGGGGGCTTTTGACAACGTTAGTAGAGCGTTGCTTGTAGAGTATTTAGTAAGGATTGGTCTACCGGTAGCATTTGTTTTGATTGTAGTTGAAATGTATAAGGTGGTGGCTTGTGTGGTAAGAGTGATGGGAAAATTTTCAAGGAGCGCAAGATCATATATTGGAGTTAAACAGGGTTGCACCCTATCGCCGAAGCTTTTCGCCCTGTTTTTGAATGATATTGAAGAGTATTTGGAGGGACGAGGAGCTCCAATGGTAACCCTAAACCTTGTAAAATTATGTGTCCTTTTGTTTGCTGACGATATGGTCCTGGTCGCCGAAAGCCCGGAGAAACTTCAAAAGTTGATTGATTTATTAGAAGATTATTTAAGTGTTAAAAAATTAGAACTGAATACGGATAAAACGGTGGTGGTTGTATTCAGGAAAGGAGGAAAAATTAAAGACAGTGTGGTATTTAATTATGGTGGGAGAAACTTGAAGGTGAAGGAGGAATGGGTGTATCTTGGATGCAAGTTTAGCGCAAAGGGGAAAATGGGGAAGCATGTAGAATTTAGTGTAGCTAGAGGTAAAAGGTGTGTCAACATGATACTTAGAAGTGATATAAGAAGGAGTTGTAATTTAAAGGTATTTAAGGATATTTTTAATATGAAAGTGTTGCCGGCAGTCCATTATGCGGCCGAAATATGGGGTTTTTGTCAGGGGGAAAAGTTAGAACAGTTACAGTTAAGTTATTTTAAAAGGGCACTAGGCCTAAGTAATAAAATTAATGGATTGGTGGTTAGGGGGGATCTAGGCTTAAGGTCGTTGAAGAGTATTAGATTAGTAAAAATGATTAAGTATTGGGAAAAGATATTAATATTGCCGGGTGAAAGACTATTGAAAGATGCGTATCTTGAGTCGTTGAAGGACGAAACACACGATTCCTGGGCTTTCCAGATTCGTTCAATATTAGATAGTTGCGGGCTTGGTTATATGTGGAATAGAGGGGAGGGTCCGGGGAGAGAGTTAGGATTTGTTTCAAAAGAAGTTAGTAGTAGGTTAATTGACCAAGAAATCCAGGTTTGGTTAGCTAGGATAAGAGATAGTGGATCCTTGAGTTTGTATGCAGAGGCTAAAGAGATTTGGGGTGAAGAAATTTATTTTAAAGCGGGTCTAAAAAAAGAGGAAATGAAACTAATCTTAAATATGAGGGCAGATAGCTTGCCACTTGGTGAAAGAAGAAAGTATTTGGGAAGTGTAAGGGAGAAATATGGTCCTTACTTTTGTCCAATGTGCGGTGAGGGAGATGAGGATCTAATTCATTTTATGTCTGGTTGTGATGAAATTGAGGATCTGAGGGAGGAAATTTTTAAGGGAGGGATTCATGGGAGGAAGTGGTTGGTAAATATTATGCGGAGTAGGGATTTTCTTAGTATAAGAAACCTGGCGAGGTTCCTCAGAGTGGCCAGTCGGCACAGGGAAAAGTGTTTGAGTGGGGTTTAGTGTAGTAGTGTGACCGTTTATTTTGTATTTACATGTTGTTATTTATGTGTGTTTGTTATGGCCTTTGGGCTCTGAAGACAAATAAATATCATATCATATCATTACGAAGCTAGCCACGATGTATGTATGTATCAGTGAAATTTGTCAACACTGTATGGGAGCATTCTCCTGACAGGCCGGAAAAGGAAAACAGTTCATGCCAACTTGGCTACCACAAAGTCCACAAATACCACAAGGAATTTTTCCCCAATCCCCAAAGAGGCTGTGGCTTGGCTCCGGCTCGGAAAAGAATGCTTCTATGGTCGTTTTATGGCCCACAAGTTATGTTTCCGTGATCAACAACGCTGACGTGGCTCATATTCAACAAACAACTCTCGAGGCGATTTTCGATTGTGAGACACGAAATTTGGCAGGAAATACCTGTTCCGAATCGTAAGTCCAAGTCCAAACAACAAAATGGGTTATTTACAAGTTATGCAGACAGACACCATACTGACGATTTAGTACGAAACCACAAAAACGCGAAAACCCTGATGTTCTATTTACTTAAATCTTATTTATATTTTCAGCTATCCCACAAATAATGAGTTCTTTACGAGTTATGTAGACAGACACCATACTGAGGATCTAGTACAAAACCCTGATGTTCTATTTATTGAGACCTTTTTTTACATTTTCAGAAAACCCAACAAACGAAATACAGAAACAAGAGGTACTAAGATCATATGGCAGTTACAAGGGCAGGGAGCTGCCCTAATGCTACACAGGAATTACTAATGCTACAATGCTACACAGAAATTACTAATGCTATACAGGAAGCTGTCGGGTTCAGCATACTCTAGGTTTTCACCACACCACCCCCTTACCCCCCTGTTTATGTGCTAGTGTTTTTGTATTTATAGTTATTTTAGTATTTTCTTCCTTTCTTTTTCTTTATTGTACTCCACTTATTTTTCCTCTGAAATTTGTGGGTAAGAAATAAATTATTATTATTATATCAGCTAAGGTTCGCGTTGTCACGGTGGGATGGCTCTTCCCGGACCCCCTCCAACGCCCCAGAAGCATATGACAGGCCTACCCACCAAGTTCCGCCCAAATCTCTCCCCCTAAGTGTGTCCCAAAAGTTCCAAGAACCCCCCATTCTAACTGCCTCCTTAGTGGCAACTGGCAGAGCCCGGTTTGAACCTGCAACTGAAAATCTGTGCCTGCAACCTGCCACACTAAAAACTGTTGTCTTAAACTGGGAGAAATATGTTGCACTGGATAAGATGCGCACTCTAGTGGGGGGGGGGGGGGGGGGGGGGGGGGGCTAGGAATTCATTTCTCAGCAAAACCCTTGAGGCCCAAATGATCATGGACCCTCGAGGAACGTGAAAATGTATCATGATCGTGTCCGGACCTGAAACACACATCTGGGCAAGTGCTTCTGGTAAGTCAGTTATTTGGTTTCACTCAGATTGGGTAACTTGTTTGATTGCTACACATGTTCGGATTTCCCCTCCCTCCAACCCCCCCCCCCCTCCCCCCTGGATGGTCGGATGTAGGAAGTTACAATTAACAAGTCGATCTGCTCAGGTCCCTACTATGCCTGATTAGTTTGCTAGTCCTAGCCCATCCACAAGTACCCAACTCACGTCCCACAAAATCTAGGGCCCCCTCAAACTCCCCCCGCAGTGACCGGATCTGTTCCGAACCTATAAATGTAATATTCAAGACGTGTGCTTTTGCAAACTGCCAAGTTCCATATAATCAGATTACAAGTGCCTGCGTTATGAGTGCCCTTACATGCAGAGGCGTTACTAGCCAAAATGTATTGGGGGGGGGGGGGGGACGAGGTAGTTACCAACTTTTTCTGCAGAAAAAACGACCGTTTTCAACCACAAAAATAACATTTTCGAAAAAAATCGACTGATTTTCAGAAAAAAACACTATTTTGACGAAAAACCGACCAACTTTTCAGAAAACCGACTTTTTTCATGAAAAAAATCAAACTGTTTTGACGAAAAATCGCGGCGCTTCGCACCGACTCGTTTATTTTTAACCGACTGGCCGACAGCATTGGGGGGGGGGGGGGCTCCCCCCCCCCAGTCGTGACGCCCCTGCTTACATATTATCAAGCTTCATTCAGATCTGATCAGTCGTCTGAAAGTTATCCGTGCCTCAAAATTCCGGATTCCCCCAAAATTCACTCCCCCCCCCCAGTATGATCGAATCCTGGGCGTGACAATTTCGCAGTCAATCTGGTCAGGCCTGACAAGTTTCATTGTCCTACCACATCTGGAAGTACCCTAGCTCGCACAGACACACGGATAGAAAAGCGATCGGTATACGGCACTTGAGCCAAAAGTTCATGTTCCCGCCAGCTTCATTCCCGCAAGCTCAGCTTGTGGGTCCTGTCGCACACACCTCCGTTTCCGTGAAGAACATTCAGAAATGAGCGGGAGCCAAATAAGCCGAAGAACAATGCCTATGGTCAATCATGAATGTACAGCATCCATGGGCTTAAAACAACCAGTTTCTTACGAGAACGAAGTTACTCACAGCAAGACAAAATCCAAAGGCACTGAACTTCAGGTTACGATTCCAGTCGATTGTTTTCAGTGACTGCCCTTCTACTACTGTTTGAGAAATGATATCACCAGTTGACATCAGGAGACCTGAAAGAACAATACATTCCCAACATGCTCCCTTATTTCAACTAGTAAAGAGACCCAATGCAGTGCTATCTAAATTTCACAAAAACTTCTCGTTAGAATGAACAAAAATGAGAAACAAAAAGTTAGAAGGAGTGCTACAGCTCTTTTCCTACAGCCTGGCGCTAATGTTTTGTCAGGGATATTGAAAAGGAAAATCAAGATGGCGACACTCTTCAGAGGATATAGAACACAAAGATAAAAGGTACAAGCAGCTGCAACCGCCTACACATTATTTTTCCTGCAAGGGTAACGGTACCATAAAAAGACGGCGGTAGTATATTGAAAATGCGTTGAGCAACAATAAGACTCTTTAACATGGCACACGCATGGTAGATTTTGTTTGGCCTGAAAAACTAGTTGAAGGTTAGAATTTTATTAGGTTTCTAGCTCTTCACGTTTTAATTTCGTAAGCACCTTTTCATTGTCAACTGCATTTGATCTAGGATTCAATTCTGTTGCTGTACTTTTGGACGAAGGATAGGGCATCTACTCAATTAGTGTGGAAGACAGATATTTCCCTTTCGTACTTGTAACACCGACTAGCGCTAGTTGTTTCTACCAAACCTTGTGTCATCAAAAACGGCACCTATTATAATAATTGTATGACTATCATGGGCGTCACGACTAGGGGGAGGGGGGGGGGGGGGGGTCGGCCAGTCGGTAAACAATAGCCGAGTCGGCGCGAAGCGCTGCGATTTTTCATAGAAACAGTCAAAATACCGATTTTTTTCTTAAAAATAGTAGTTTTTATTAAAAATCAGCCGATTTTTCGTCAACCCAGGCGTTTTTTCTCAATAAGGGTCGTTTTTATCTGCAAAAACAGTCGGTAAAAATGACCAGCCAGTAAGAAAAATACCTCCCCTCCCCAGACATTTTGGCTAGTAACGCCTCTGATGACTACAGTCATGTTTAGCTTATGTCATTTACTTTAGATCTTACTTATAGTTTGTAAAGTCAAGAAGAAACAATACAATAAACAGGAACTAACTGGAAATGGGAACGGTAATGGAAAACATAAATCAGCTTATTTAGATAACTCCGTTGCACCATACACAGAGTGGGTTAGTGTAGGCCTATGCTGGCCTACATGTTTATGAAAAGATACACTTCGTTCATTCAGTCAGAATTGCTTACAGTTCTTACCTGTCTGAATAATTTGGGTCTTAGCTGGGTGTTTCTTCAAAAGCTGCAAATATGACCTCCATAATTGGCTCATACTGGACGAGTTGAGTATAAGACCTACGAATAGGAATCCAGGATACTAGAAGAAAACACTTGATACAAATTTGAAATTCTAGAACTGTTGTCAGTTTTATTCTGACAACTACTCTTGACAGCATCACAAAATGTCCAAAGTTGTTTGGACTAAGTTATGAGAAAGAACTGTTCCCAAAGTACAGGAGAAACAGAAAGATATGTCCGATGGTGAAGAAACCAGTTAGACGAGTATCATCACCACACCAGTTTGCAGCATTTGACGACGTGGGGAATTTTAAAGTGGAAGACACAATCACTAACTGACAGACTCCGCAGGGTTTCTCTAGGAAACTGAAAAGACCCACGAGCCAACCATCTGGTTTTATACTGTTCGCTGGCTGATTCATACTTTCTGAGTCTGTTTCTTTGCCCATCAACATAGAGTTATTCGTATCAAACAGGAACTCAAAAGCTTTTGAAGATGACAATGAAAATTAAAACTGGTGACTTAAAGCGATGATTATCAACCAACCAGTTCGTCTTTATTTTTGAGATTGCAGACAGGAAGATTACATTCTGTTGCAACCTAGTATTAACTGAAAGAAGCTACAGAAATTTAAACTCATGTCTCCTTTTCGAGGCTGGCGGAAAAACTGCAACATGCACTTCATAAACTATCTTCAAATCATAACTCTATAGTTTCCTTCTCTGACACTCCTTCTGGGATAAACTGACCCACCATTATTAGTTGCGTTTTCGCAGATACCATTCTGTCTGTTAACGTCAACTGGAACTGTGATTAGTCGTGTTTGCAGTTACTGTGGTCTCTGATACTAGCCTACGGTTGCTCTGCAAAAACGACAATTGCCGAAATGCACTTTTCGAAGTTATCCCAAAAGAAAAACTGATATCCAGTCACAGCAACAGTTTGACAAAATCTTAGGCTCTATTGTTGATGATTCATATCTTGTAAAGTGTATTAGTTAATTTGTTTCATGTTTGTGTATTTCGTTAATATTGTATTCCTCTTCTAGCTTTAAGCTATTTGGATAATAAACTTGACTGATTGATTTAAGATGATGAATCTCAAGATAATAAACTTGACTGACTGATTTAAGATGATGAAGGTGAGATGACTTTTTCCGATACCACAATCAGTTACCATGGTCGGAACGATTGCTGCTAAAACGCCTTTTGACCGTAATATCACATACCACTGTAACTGCGAAAACCACTTTAAACTCAGATACCACGGTATCTGTAAAAGTAAAACGCCCCATGATCTGGCAAAATAGGTAAGTCAACTGACAATTATTTTAGCATTATTTCAACTTTCCTTCAATTCAATTCAATATAATCTAAAAAACAGATAACGGATAAGCCGATGGGTCGTTTTTACGTCAATACATAACGTCATAACTGAACAATCTAGAAGT
Organism: Branchinecta lynchi; assembly: GCA_023053575.1. NCBI lineage: Eukaryota > Metazoa > Arthropoda > Branchiopoda > Anostraca > Branchinectidae > Branchinecta > Branchinecta lynchi. The sequence goes on from JAKZAP010000001.1 coordinate 9,406,319, forward strand.
ATATACAATTTTGCGACATTTATACCGACATCTTATGATAAATATGGTCAATATACAAATACATTAAATCAATCAGATATAAAATACAAATAACATAAAAATTAACGTTCAGAAGCGCTCTGAGTTATATACACGAACAAACGAGGGGACGAAACTCTGAGCATACCTAGTTCGCAAAGCTACCACCGGCTCTAAACGAGGCACAGGATCGGCAGCTTGACGAGGAAGACGAATTCGGAAGGGGGGAAAATCAGGAGGGAGTATATCCTGGTGAAGTGGGTTTTGTACTATAGATGTACCGAACTTCATACAAAGTTGAAGTCGGCGGCATGAAAGGGTATCTAATTTATATTGCTTTAGGAGCTGAATGTATGGGACCTTTGGAGCTTTAGATGTAACCAGCAACGCTCTATACTGTATCCTCTCAAGCAAATCTGACTGTTCCTGGGTCAGACCAAAATGCCAAACCGGACAGCCATATTCTAGGATAGAACGGATAAAAGAAATGTAAACGCGTAGTAAATGGGGAGATGGAACAACATTCTTGTTGATGGCCCTATGCTGGAGGATTTGAGATGATGAAGCTACAAGTATATCTGGCTAATAACCTGCAATCATGAAACTACCACAGCACAGGTTCATTTTTCCAGCTTGCACCTGAAGGAGAAATTTGACAAGGTCCTTGGCAAGGAGGGACAAAATATCAGTAGAATAAATCTTATCTGATTTTCTGTTTCATGGTCATGCAGCCAAAAAATGTGGCATATGGGTCATGGCAAATATTAAAATTTGCAATACAAAGCCAATTTCAATTTTTTTGCTTCAACTCTAGCCTTGGCTAAGCTACTTGATTTATCTGTTGCAAAGAATTCGCTTCTTCTCAGACAATGACAAGCCTTCTGGCAGGAGCCATCCAAGAAATAAGTATTAATGCATCTTGAATGTGGTAGAATTGTTCGCTTGTGGCCAGTCATACAGAAATCCTCAAATTTCAGACCAGCTTGAAGTTTTTACCCACCGACCAGCCACCCAAAATGCCGAATATCAAGAAATGGGGCATTGGGTGGTAAAGCCAGTAGTGCTTGAAATGCCCAGAGAAAAATGGAGAAACGTCCACCAAATCATCACCCCTGCAAATGAAAATCATCCTTAAGCTGGGTTGACACAATGCTAGTTTCAATGCAAAAAGCTGGATGAGGTGTGTCCTGCTAAAAGCTGGAAGAGTTATGTCTGGGCTGCAAGGAGACAGTGCTTTAAACACCCAAGCGAAAAATGGACAAATTCCCACCAAATCACTGCCCAGGGTAAAATTCACAAAAATTCAGATGGTAACTATGTCAGGGCTTGGGCGGTAAGGGTGGCAGTGCTTGAACTCACCAAGCAAAAAATCAAGAACGGAACTACCAAAATCTTAGGACAAAATTAAATGTATCAAACCATTCCAGAAATTTAAACTGATATTTATAAGCTGATTCGTGATAATAGTTATTATAGATTTCTTTCTGAGTAATAAATATATCCAGGGATGGGCTAGACCCTACAGTGACTCCAAAAGATATCTGGTCTGCTTTCACTGGTAAGGCCTGCCTCATTCAAATAGTTCTACTTTTTATTGCTATTATCGCTTGGCCAGTTCAAGCACTACCGCGCCTACCGCCCAACATACTTAGCTCATCCAGAAATTGTTGAATTTTAAGTTTGGTGGTGCATGGTCGTTTCTCCTTTTATTGCTTGGGGGATTCAAGCACTGCTGCCCAATGACAGGACTTAGTTGGCTCATCCAAATTTTAGCGAATTAGAATGTGGGCGATAATTTAGTGGCTGTTTCTCTATTTTCCACTAGGGCATTTCAGGCACTGCCACCCTTACCACCCCATGCACAGACACAGTTAACTCATCCAAAATTTGCGGAATTTTAATGCTGCCGGTGATTTGGTTGGCCTTTTTCCCCATTTGGATGTTTCAAGCACAGTCGCCCTTACCACCCAATGCCCGGACTTACTTAATGCAGATTATTGCCCTGAAAGTAGCATTGTGTCAAACCTTCCAAAGTTTCTACATTTTGATCTTGCAGAGGGCTGGGTATTTAAAGCCCTACCGCCCAACTGGCTGCCAATGCCCTCCTATTCCTTGGTATTGGGCATTTTTGGGTGGCTGTGCGTTGAGACAAAACCTTCAAGCTGTTAAATTCAGGACCCGGTACCCCCATAAAAATTTGCTGTTAACTAGTGTAGAATTGCTGTTAACTAGTGTAGAATCTATCACTCAACCGGCGAATCTACAGGATGTTCACCTAACCTTATTCGCCGGCCAGTGCGATTTAAGGTAATTGACAATCTAAATTGGAAATTCACTACTTTTAAGAGGGTACCATAGCCCTTGCTGCAGGCATAGTGCCCTGATAGTATGAGCAAAATGTCTTGGCGTTCGAACACAATGCCGGAAATTTTAGGATTTCTGTAGTCTATGATTGCTTGTGACACTAAAAATTTTAGTAGTAGCCAAAGCCAAACCCGCGTGTTTTCAGTTTAAAAACAAGTACATGGTTCCTTTTTATGGCTCTGTAAAACGTCAAGTATCTCTATGCTATGTCCAAGACATCAAGTTCATTTTGGCAGAGAATTCGAATTCCAGAAGAGTCCGGGACCAACTCCGCACCAAAGAAAAGCTTCCTTTCGACTTTGAAGCAATCACGCAAATGGAGCTCGGTAAAAAAAACTGAAGAAGCCGTGGTCTATCGAGCGATGATGAAAGCACTTACAACTGCAACTGATCAACCAGCTCAATCAAGTGGGTAATTACCCTGATCCCAGTCGAGTTGACATCACCTATCATCAACCACACAAAAGGCGTATTCTCGCCGTTCCCCGAGGACTCCACTTGAGGAGTCCCCGCGTTTTTGTTTGTCCTGGGGACTCGCTCCCCGTATTCTCGCGAGTCCTCACCGATGAGGAGCGCTCTGATTATCATCACCATCATCGAAAAGGACTCCCTTTCAGATTTTGAGGAGAATCAATTTTTGCTGGTGTTGGTGCAATGTAAAATTAATTAAAAACAATCAGAATAAAGAAAACCAAAAATAAAGTGGATCCAGACTAATTTTTACACTTTTTTTTTAGAACAAAATCGAATTTCGAAGCATTCCCCGTATTCTCGCTGATTCTGTACGCGGAGTCCGGATGGAGTGAGTCCCTCTATTCTTGCCGTTCCCTTTGATTCCCCGAGGAGTCCTCGGGGAACGGCGAGAATATGCCTAAAGAGGATAATTCCTCCTGAGCTCTGATCTCAGTCTAGGTGCCATTGCCTGCCAACCATCCACACGATTAGAGGCGTATCCTCGCCGTTCCCCGAGGTCCACACAGAGTTCCCGCATTTTTGTTTGTCCTGGGGACTGACTCCCATATCCTCGCGAGTCCGCATGGTCGGGGAATGCTCCGATTATCATCACCATCATCTAAAGGGACTCCCTTTCAGATTCGGAGGGGAATCAATTTTTGCTGGTGTTGGTGCAATGTAAAATTAAATAAAAACAGTCAGAATAAGCAAAACCTAAAATGAAGTGGATCCAAACTAATTTCGTCGGGGAGTCATCGGGGAACGGCGAGAATGCGCCTTAGGATACTTCCTCCTGGGCTCTGATCCCAGTCTAGGTTCCATCTTCAGCCTCACCATCAGTAAGAAGAGGGTAATTCCTCCTGGGCTTCGATCCCAGTCGAGGTGCCGTTATCCACCCTGCAAGCTCAACCAAGAAGAGGATAATTCCTCCTGGGCGGCGATCCCAGTTGAGGTGCCATAAGGCGTATTCTCGCCGTTCCCCGAGGACTCCATTTTTTCTTTGTCCCTTTCTTGTAGTCCCCGAAGCCGCGCCGAATTCAAATTCGGCGGCGGCGGCGCGCCGAAAATTTATCGGCGTTTGCTCTATTTTTAGCATTTTCAAGGTATTTTTTGTAATTTTGCAGCAATTATTCCCCCCAAATCGTCAGCGTCGTTATTTTATTATTGTATTATGGTATCAGCCTTCGGTTCAAGTGTCATATTGGTGGTCCCTCTGTCTCACTTTAGCTAGTTCGGGTACTTCCACGTCAGCTAAGAGGACGGTTGACAAGCTTATGAAGGACTCGGCTGAATGCCCAGCGAAACCATGTTTTCGCGGATTAATCCGATGATTCGTGTGGGGGTGGAGGGAGGGGGAACACGAAAACTTTCTACCTGCGTGACGCGAGTCGAAGTAAATTTATTTATCGTGGGAGCAAAAATATACGATTACCACGGGAGGGTGGTGGTGGAAGTGGACTTTTGGATCATACAAGGGACCAAAGGAATGTAGTGATTGAGACGAAACTTAGACAATACAAAGATCAAGGGCCCCCAGATGCGTGATTTTGAAGACCAGACCGGATCCAACCTCGGGACACGGGGAGTTGGAAGGGGTGTACAATAATTTTATCGGAAGTACTCCGATTCAAGGGAGCTTGATGTCTCACATGAAGAAAGGCCCTAGTTAAGACATTTAACTTTTCCGAAACTTTCCGGGTGGAGGGAGAGGCCCGGAAATCATTGCACATGCGCAGATACCAATTGTAATGGGTACTAGAGATTTTATTTTGAGTCCAGACTGGATCCGGCATCGGTGGGGGGAGTTGGGTGTCCCCGAAATTTTACGGATGTTCTCCGATTCAAGGGAAACTTGTTCGGTAGTAAGTGCCGTAGATGCAAAATTTGCGGGTCCGAATCGCATCCGATTACGTTGGTGGAGTGGAGGGAGAGGCTTCGTATCCTGCATAGGGACCAAACGGATGGAGGGAATAGGATGAAATTTGGTCATGTGTCCAAGATCCGGAAGTGCTTCCACTCGAGTAAAACTCGGTGGTTGATAGGAGCAAATGCCCTAGATTTGATATTTATGTGTCCGAATCTCATGTGAACACGGTGGAGAGGGGCTCCGGAAATGTTTGGTAGCCTACGCATAGGGACCAAAAGGAGAAAGTGATGAAACTTGGACGGTACAAAGTCATGGACCGGATGTGCCATTTGAGATCTGGGCCAGATGCGACCAAATACTACGTAGATGGAAATAGAATGCTATTCAGTGACTTTACCGTGACCTCTCAGCTGGTTTATTTGTCACGGTACTAGTCCCTTGTATAAAATTCCATCTACATAGACGTATCCTCTCTATTCCACGTGGAATAGAAGGGAACGGCGAGAACAGAGGGAGTCACTCCACGCGGACTCCGCGTACAGAAAACAGCGAGAACACGGGGAATGCTTGCAAAACGGATTTTGTTAACCCAAAAAATTGCAAGTGAAGAAATTAGTCTGAATCCACTTTATTTTGTTTGGTTTATTCTGTTTGTTTTTAATTAATTTCATATTGCACCAACACCAGCAAAAATTGGTTCCCCTCCGAATCTGAAGGGGAGTCCTTTTTGATGAGAATCGGAGCATTCCCCGTCCGTGGGGACGTCTTTATCGGATAGAAACCCAGTGGAGGATTTTGAGGAGAGGTGCCGGAAGAGTTAAAAGATCATATAGCACTTGCAAGGGACTATTTTAGCTCAGGGTAGCATACGGCCCAGCCATATAAATAGAACATTCGGACATTTGCTCTCGCCAGCTGGCAAGTTCCTCCTGATCAGATCACGAGTCGAGATTTTGACGGAAGACATCCAGGACCCCTCAAATTCCCCAACAAAGCCGGATTCCGTCATGGCCCCATAATTACATATCATAATTACATATGAGGGTCAACACTAAGGATTGCTCCCTCCCCCCCCCAAATGGATGGTTGGATTCTGAAAAGAAGGACTCCTTGATTATCGGTCAGGTCCTTTATATGCATACAGAATTTTGTGGTCCTAGCTTGGATGGAAGTGTAGAAACTAGCAAAGTGAGACGAGGGAATAGACGAAGTAAGCGGCAAAACAGGACAATTCAAAGCAAGTGCCATACAATCCTTTAACCTATATAGGCTACCTGCTGCTTTACTACAAATAAAATTTGTGAAAGGGGGAATCCCCAGTACTCAAGGAGATCTTAGGGAATTTCGAATGTACAGCAATCGAGAGAATTTCGAGGTAATTAAAAGTTTTCCGACTTTCCGTGTACGCAAAGAATGGCAAGTTTCACCACTCTAGCTAGTGCCGTCTTTACCCTTAGGGCGGTGCTGGGGGCCAGGGGAAAGAGAGGCCAAGCGGAAAGTGTAAATTGCTGAGAAATCAGGCTATGGTTCCTGGCCGTATCGCCTTGTTCCTTACGATCCAGGTTACGCACCCTCGTCATTTACGTTACCGAAATTTTTTCAGATGTGACCGTAGTGGGGCTCGACCAAGAATAGTGTATGCTAATGGGCTGACATTTTTACGTTTTTGACTCCCGAAAAGGGAACACAAACCCATGGATGGTCTAAGGTCCGCCAAAAGTAAATGACGCCACTGGACCTAGCTTGTCCGGAAGTGTCTGAACTAGCAAACTTTGGACAGACAGCACGGTCGCTATTGGTCACTTTGTTTACACGGTGTGGAGCTAACATACAATTTTTGGTAATAAATAATAGTCCTGCACTGCCGCCATAACCGACGACTCACTGCTTACTTGCTGATGGCAAAAACAGAACATCGTTTGGAAGTTAAGACTCAAAAGAAAAAGAACTTGAAACATTTCACCTAAATAAATTCGGCGGCATAATTTCACCGGCGGGCCGTCGCCGCCGACCCCAACGGCGGCGCGCCGGCGCGCCGAGATGTTCTCGGCGGCGGCCCGCTGAGTTATTTTCGGCGGCGCGCCGCCGACTTTCGGCGCGGCTTCGGGGACTACTTTCTTGTCCCTGCGTTTTTCTTTTTCCCTGGGACTCGCTCCCCTGCTTCTCGCGAATCCCCACGGACGGGGAATGCTCCGATTATCATCACCATCATCAAAATGGACTCCCTTTCAGATTCGGAGGGGAATCAATTTTTGCTGGTGTTGGTGCAGTGTAAAATTAATTAAAAACGACCAGAATAAACAAAACCAAAAATAAAGTGTATCCAGACTAATCTTGTCAATTGCATATTTTTTTTTTGAACTAAGTCCATTTTAAACAGGGCGGCGTCCACATAGAGTGACTCCCTCTATTCTCACCGTCCCCTTCGATTCCCCGAGGAGTCCTCGGGGAACGGCGAGAATACGCCTATAGACCGACCCATCAACATCTTAGAAGAAGATTAATCGGAAGGTGAAAAGGGTCGCACTCCCCAGCTGTCCCGATGCCATTAATAATTAGAAGAAGAAGAAGAGATTGCAGCCTATCCAACGAAAACGGATAGGAGTATAAAAAGAGTAATTTTCGCCCAGTGCCATATAGCGATTGTAATTTCTGTCCGTCAGTCGGTCTGTCGGTCCCGGTTTTGCTAATTCGGGCACTTCCAGATAAGCTAGGACGATGAAATTTGGCAGGCGTATCAGGGACCGGACCAAATTAAATTAGAAATAATCGCTTCCCCGATCCGACCATCTTGAGGGGAGTTGAGGGAGGGCAGAAAAATTAGGAAAAATTATATATTTTTAGCTTACGAACGGGTGATCGGATCTTAACGAAACTTGACATATGAAGGACCTCGTGTCTCAGACGTTTCTTTTTTAAATCTAGACCGGATCCGGTGACATTGGGGTAGTTGGAGGGGGAAACCGGAAAATTGAAAAACGCTTAGAGTGGAGAGATCCGGATGAAACTTGGTGGAAAGAGCAAGCACAAGTCCTAGATACCTGACTGACATAACCGGAATGGATCCGCTCACTTTGGGGGAGTTGGGGGGGGGGGGGTCCGAATTTCTAGTGATCCCGTGAGTTCGATGCTTCCTGATGTGCTAGGACAATGAAAATTGGCAAGCATGTCAAGGACCCGACCAGATTGAATAGGAAATAGTCACTTCCCCGATCCGACCATCTGGGGGGGGGGGGGTGGAGGGACGAGGAAGCGAAAATTGAGGTATTTTTAACTTGCGAACGGGTGATCAGATCTTGATGAAAGTTGATATTTAGGATGACCTCGTGTCTCAGACGTCCCACTTTAAATCCGGGCCGGATCCAATGACACTGGGGGGGAACTGGTGGAGGGAACCGGAAATCTTGACAAACACTTAGAGTGGAGGAATCGGGATGAAACTTGGTGGGAAGAAAAAACACAAGTCCTAGATACGTCATTGACATAACCGGACCGGATCCGGGCACTGTGGGGAGTTAGGGGGGGGGCGGACTTCTAGTGATCCCGCGAGTTCGGCGTACTTCCTTATGTGCTAAGACGATGGAACTTGGCATGTATGTCAGGGATCCGAACAGATTGACTTGAGAATAGTCGTTTCTCCGATCCGACCATCGTTGGGGGACTGGATGGATGGGGAGTCCCGAATCTAGCGACATGCATAACTTTTGAACGGGTGATCGGATTTGAATGAAACTTGTCAGTTCGAAAGAGCTATCGCCTCAGATGTTCGGTGTCAAGTCTGGGTCGGGTCAGATACCTGTGGGCAGGGGCGTCCGCAAGGGGGGGGGGGGTGTGGGGGGTGCAGCACAACCACCTTTTTGAAATTCGGTAAAATTTTGGGCCGAAGGCCCAAGATTTTACTAAAATTGTTTGGTATTTTTTCGATAGCAGAACTGTTGGTTATATTTACGGGGATTCGGTAGTTGTACAGAATCCTAAATAGGCTATCTGTACAAATGTCTTCGGTATAATGATCGGGATTCGGTATAATTGCCAGTATTCGGTAGTTATTGTTCGTATTGTAGTATTGTTCGGTATTTTTTCGATAGCAGAACTGTTCGTTGTATTTATGGGGATTTGGTAGTTATACCGAATCTCTTCGGTATAATGATCGGATTCGGTATAATTGCCAGTATCCGGTAGTTATCACGAATTTGGTGAGGGAATTTACTGAAATTATTTGGTAATTTTTCGATGCCGGAACTATTCGGTATACTTATGGAGATTCCGTTATTACACATAATCCCAAATAAGCTATTGGTTCGAAATTATTCGGTATCACGATTGGGATTCGGTAATTTATTCAGTATAATTTCCAGGATTCGGAAGCTTTGTTCCAATTTCGACGAAAGTATACCGAATATGAATATTGTTCGGTAGTCTTTCGATACCAAAATAATTCGGTATAATAACCGGGAGACGGTAGTTGTACAGAATCCCGAACATGCTCTCGGTCTAAACTTATTCGGTATAATAACTGGGATTCGGTGACTTATTCGTTATTATTATTATTCGGAAGTTACCACGAACCTCGAAACTCAGAAGAGTCGAGTGAAGCACTGGTCGCAGACAAAAGGGATGATCTGTGATATCATCGATAGTCCTTACTTTTATTTTGGATCTCAAAAAGAATATATAATCATAAATATTTCGAAAATTCCTCCTACAGCCCTTTTCGTAATATTCTCTATTTTGTGGAAGGGCACGTCATTTGACGGGGGTTTTAAGCCAGTTTTAGGATTGAGATTTCGAAACATTAAAAGGCTAGAAGTTGGATAGAAATTAAATTAGGCAGGAAAAAGCAAAACAAAAATTTCGCCTGCGCCGCTCACTTTATGTGAGGATAGGTAGTATATTGACTAGGCTACAGTTGCTGCTGCTGCCGGAACGTCGCTCCATCCGGTTTGTGGAACTTCATAGAGTCTCGGTATTTAATCAGCGGTAAAGGATAATTTTTAAGTGAAGCAGTTAAATTTTAGCCTTAAAACAAAAAAAAATGGATTTCTAAAATTTTTGCCTGCGGCCCTCGATGTGATTTTCTATTGACCATAATAGGTAGTAGCTGTTACTGCAATCATACCCGGCAATATGTTGTCCGTGTGCGCTTCGCCAAAACACCGCCTAATAGCTGGCTTATCGTCGTTCATGCTGCCTTTTATTGTTACTCTTCCTACGGAATCGTTTCTGTCCCATAATTTAGAGCTCGAATTCCTATAGTTCTAGGATTCGGTAACATTTTTGAAAGATTCGGTAAAATTTTGGCTTTGCACCCCCCCACCGAAAATGCACTTGCGACGCCCCTGCCTGTGGGGGATGGAGGGAAACTAAGAAAACGTTTAAAGAAGAGGGATTGGGACGGAACTTAATTGGGAGAACATACATTAGGCCTATCTACGAAATTAACGGAGCCAGATGGTTTCGGGGCTCTTGGGGGCCGAGGTGGAGGGGGTTTCCTAGAATTCGGATAGTCGAGAGTTAGAATAGTTCCAGATGCACTAAGAGAACGAAACTTTGCTGGCAGCATCTTGGGGGGAGCACGGAAGGGTAATATGGAAACTGCTTCAAATTGCGACGAGTGGTCTGATTCGATTGAAACTTAATGGGTGATAAGAATCTATGACCTCGTCATGTAAAGCATGCATTCGAACTGTATGCGACCATGGTTGGGGGAGTTGGGGTCGGAAACTTTTGACATGCACGAAAACCAAACGGATGGACCGAATGAGAAACAGGTTCGACAGTGCCGAGCTTGTGCGGCCTAGATTTGTTATTTGGTGTTCGGGCCGGATTTGGCTACGGTGGCGGGGGGGGGGGGGGTACTGAAAATTTGCAGATAAGCTATGCTCCGATTTCAGTAAGACTTGATGGAGGGGAAAAGGGGATCCAGAGGTCCAACGGTGTGGGGGGGGGGGGGTACCGGAATTTTCCAAAAATGATTAGATTCGAGTGAAACTTGATAGATGGTATAAAAGCAGGTGCTTTAGATGATCCATTTTTTAGTCCGAACCAGATTCGACCACGGTAGGGGAAGATGGAGGGAGTACCGGAAATGGTGTAGCACGTCTAGGGATCGAACGAGTGGATTTATTGGGCTGAAACTTGGAAGTTTGAACAGTCATGCGCATATGCTGCAGATAATACGAGATAATGCCGGAACTGCTCAGAAGTGAGTGAAACTAAATATCCTATTTCTGTGTCCGAACCGCATTTTTGGATAGCGGGTGTACTTCGAGACGTTCTCATCTACTTTCTTGTACCGCCTACTCGTAACAAGTGCCATATGAGCTCGTAGCTCTTGTTTCTTAATTGTATAATCACGTCTTTATAGAAAAGTTTGATCAGAAATCAGAGTTTGACGGTTTGAAACTTTCACTAAGAAAACTAATAATGCTTCCTATTGTTTGGTGTTTATGGCACTTGCAGCCTCTGGCTCAAATGCCATATACCGATCGCAATTCCTTGCGTCGGTCTGCCGGTCGGTCCGGTTTTTTTGTCACACTTTTTCGAGTTAGGGTACTTCCAGATGTGCCAGGACAATGAAACTTGGCAGGCATATCAGGGACCCGACCAAACTAACCTGGAAATAATCAGTTTTCACATCCGATCATATGCGGGGGAGTGCAGGACGGTGGAAACTTGGAAAGAGGGCATTTTGCTACGCTTTGAGTTATGTTACTTCCAGATGTGCTAGGACCATGAATTTGGCAGGCAAATCAACCAAACAAAGTTAGAAATAACCAGTTTTCCAACCCGATCATGTCGGGGGGGGGGGGGGGGGAGTGGAGGGGGGGGGGGGATCCAGTAGTGTCTAACTTTCGAACGGGTGATCGGATTGGAATGAAACTTAATACGGTAACTGAAAGATTATATATCTTTTGATATCCCTTTCGAAGATTTTCGATAGCTAGGGGGAAGTTGGGGGGGAGACCGGAAATTTCAAGAAATTGTTAGAATGGAGGGATCGGAGTGAAACTTGCTGGGAAGAACACCCTAGATAAGCCCTAGATAAATCGTTTTGACAATTGTACTGGATTCGGACACTTCCGGAATTCCGGTAATGGCAGTTTTTCACGACGAAACTTGGCAGGCATATCAGGGATCCGATCAAACTGACTTGAAAAAAAAATTCGTCGATCTGATAATCGTGGGGGGAGTGGAGGGAGGGGAATCCGGAATACTTAGTCATGCGGAACTTTGGATCAGGTGATCGGATTCGAGTGAAATTTAGTAACTGAACAGAGGACATTTCTCTGGTGATCTTTTTCATATCCGGACCGGATCCAACAACTATTGGGGGGGGGGGATAGGTGACCCGCTTAGACTGGAGAGATCGGGATGGAACTGTTTGGGAATAAAGAACACATGCTCTGGATAAATCATTTACAGAACCGGATTGGCTCCGGGCACTGTGGGGGGAGTCGGGGGGGGGGGGGGCGGAAATCTCGAGAAAAGGTTATAATGGAGGGATAGGAGTGAAACTTGCTGGGAAGAACAAACATCTGCTCCAGGTAAATCTTTTACACAACTGGACGGGATCCGGACACTGGGGGGATGGAGGGGGTTTCTTGGTAGGCAAATCAGGGACCCGGTCTAATTGAGTTGGAAATAAAAAATTCTTTGATATTATAATCTTTGGGGGAGTGGAGGGAGGGGAATCCGGGATACCGAGTCATGCGTAACTTTGGAATGGGTGATCGGATTCGAGTGAAATTTAATAACTGACCAGATGACATTTCTGTCTGGTGTTGAAGCGTACAAGCTCTAACTTCCATTGAAACTTTTTTGCAAAAATAGAATTTTACGATCATGGAATAGCCCAATTAACATGCCAGCAAGTCCCAGGCTCAGAACGATGACCAAACGCCGATAATTTAATTTCAAAGTTGAAAGTCATATACCTCTCAAAGTTAAATTTGTTTGTTATGTTCCCGTGATGATGGCGTAGCAATATCCGTTTTCTTCGGGTAGGGGGCAATCGCTATAGATTTGAAAGTTATACCCGCCACCTAGTAAGCTAGGATGCTGAAACTTGGCATTCCTTCTGGACGATAGCGTAGTTCACTGAATGTTGGCAAACTTTGGAATTCCCTTCAAAACCTCGATTGCTGGAGAACTCGAAACTCCCCAGAAATGTCCTCGATTACTGGATATTCCTCCATTGAACAAATCCTATTTATAGTACTACAGCAGGTATAGCTTAAATATTCAAGGATTGTATGACACTTGCAGCTAAAGCGCCATGTAGCGACCATGATGTCAAAGTCGAATTTTCGGAAACTGCCCGGAAACTGCAATGGTCGTAACGAGAATTTTTCTTACTCTCAATATCGACTCAGGGTACATTCTTGATATGTCATCTAGCTCCCCGAGTCAAGTTTGAGTCAAGTTTTCTGTTCCTTTAAAGGACCCCTCGCACTATTTACTGTTCAACTTACAATATTTTAAAATATTTTAATACTTTAAAACTAGACTGTGTCTAAACAGATAACCCACGGTTTTGGCTGTTTTAGTCCTTTTCCGAGACCCGTTGAGTTACGGGGAAAAGAGGGAAACAAAAATTACATAACCGGTTTTTGGGACCCAAAACGTAAGTGGAGGGATACCTATGACATCGCAAAAATGTCCAGCTGTCCGTCTGTCTGTAAGCACGATAGCTCTCGAAGGGAATGAGATATTTTGATGAAACTTGGTGTGAGGATTCATTGTGTCAAGGGTAAGGTCAAGTTCGTAGATGGGCTCTGTAGCCCTACATTTAGGGATGGGGGTTCAAATTAAGGGAGAAACAAAATATTTTTAAACAGCTAATGTGATAGTCGATTATGGGTAAGAAGGCATTCTGAGCACGATAGTGAAAACCATTTTCTTGCCGGACAAGTAGTTCGTCCGGAATCCGGCAAAAATCTGAAAGTTGGTTAAAAGTAAAAGTTTATTTGAAGTTGATTAAATGTTCGGTTTAAAAGTAAGAAGGCATGCTGAACACTATGGTGAAAACCATTTTCTCGCCGAACAAGAATTTCGTCTGGAATCCGGCGAAAACCGGAAAGTTGGTTAAAAGTAAAAGTTTCATTTGAAGTTGATTAAATGTTCGATGTAGGGGTAAAAAGACATGCTGAACAAGATCGTGAAAACCATTTTCTCGCCGAACAAGAAGTTCGTCTGGAATCCGGCGAAAACCGGAAAGTTGGTTAAAAGTAAAAGTTTCATTTGAAGTTGATTAAATGTTCGATGTAGGGGTAAAAAGACATGCTGAACACGATGGTGAAAACCATTTTCTCGCCGAACAACTAGTACTACAGGAATCCGGCCAAAACCGGAAAATTTGTTAAAAGCGAAAGTTTGATTAGATGACAAATTAAGGGGTAAGAAGAGAGGCTGAGTCTGTATATGACAATCGTTTTTTTACCCGGATATATAATTAGTCCGGAGTCCGGTTGTAACTGGAATTTCTTTTAAGTCAAAGTTTTATTTAAAGTTGATTAGATGTTCTTTATAGGGATTAGGAGATAATCTGGATTCGTTTCTGAATTTTCTTTTTTTGCTGGACTAGTAGTTCGCTCGGAATTCGGGCAAAACCGGAAACTTGGCAGAAGTAAAGCAGTAAGTCTTGGTCAGTATCGTTGAAATAGATATGGCTTATAGAGGTATATCTGAACTTGGTTTTCTCTGATGATTAGCCTGGCGAAGACAAGACTCAATTGTCTGAATCAAATATTAGGTTTTTGGGATCCCATCGACACCTTTGGTCTTGTTCTGATGGAAATACTTCTCGCAGACAATCGTAGACAGCGTGATACACATCGAAGGTAGCAAAACACGGCACGTGAGAATATCAGCATGGTTTTGTTAGAGGGGTTTGAATGTACCGTACAAAATTGGGGTCTCTGGGTTTAGAAATATATGGAGTGATTATGGAAGTAGTTTCGTTAGTATTATAGGTAAGACTGGTCCTTTAATGCCTGCGCCCTTACCGTTTTGAACTATATTAATCCCCACGTTTCATGCTTAGCGAAGTCGCTAATTATATTGTTTGGTAAATATTCTTGAGCCCAAGCTGACTTTGAAACATTTATTCCAACAATGTTTTCAACGGATACGTCAGCTACGATTCTTCATCAGCGATATTTCGGCCCGTCTTGGCAAGGGTCCTCGTCAGGCTGTCAGTCCTCTTTCAGTCCGTCGGGCTGTCTTCAGGCTGTCAGAGGACCCTTGCCAAGAAGGGCCGAAATATCGCTGATGAAGAATCGTAGCTGACGTATCGGTTGAAAACATTGTTGGAATAAATATATTGTTTGGACTATCCTTTTCACGTAAATCTGAATTTCCCGCCGAATCTGAGCCACAAAGTCGACGATCACCATTTGCTTGTCACGTTCGAGCCACAGACCGAGCCATAAACTCCTTGTTGATCGTGGAAACACACTTGTGGGCCACATAAACGACCACGGAAACACTTTTCCGAGCCGCAACCGATACACAAGCTCTTTGCGAGATCGCGGAAAAACACCATTAGTAGAACCTCTTTTGTCTACTGCCCGGTATAGCACTGCATGGTTCTACAGTTCCAAAGGGTCTGCAAAACTAGCAGGAAACTGCTATCTAGAAAACTGATATGATAACTTAATAGAAACAATGAATAAGTATGAAAGGGGATGTACATGTTTTACGCTGATCAGATCTAAGTATTTTAGATTATAATCAGCATCTATCTATTTGCCCGCGGGACTTATTGTCCGTTGACATTATTGGTTCGTAATACAAACCATCCGTTAGACCAATTTTTTTTATTGTTCTGTTCCGAATGGCTCTCGAGCTACAAGCTAACATCACAACAATTTGGACCAGGTACCCCTGAGCTTGAAAGGTTGAGAAGGACCCTCAAAATATGAATCCCACGCCTCCAATCTTATCCAAACCCCAGGACTACATGTCTACCATTGATCTACACCCACGTTGATCATTTCTAAAACATGGAATCAAATCCATACCCAAGTGGGGGGGGGGGGCTGGCAATTCAGTACCATGGTATATGAAAATAAGATAATACCAACAGGTTTTGTCCCCCAACCCTGACAGTTCTCAAGTTTTAGCTTCGCTCAGAATATTCTCTTTCTGCTTAATACCAACTGTACTCTCTGTTTGCTGATGCACGGAAATTTTCTTTGCATTCAATTGTCATAAACAGTGAAGGATCTTAGGGTCGTTGATTAAAAAATCTCAAGACCGTTTTGCATTTTCTGTAAGTCTTTTCTCCCCGTAGCGGGACGCCAGAATTCCTAGTCTCATGGTACGAAACGTCTGTGAATTATTATTATTATATTAGAGGGATTTAGATGTCAACATCCACAGAGTAAAACAATATATTTCTTGCTTGAAACGTGTTGTTATGTAGCAAAATCTTTTATTCAGGAAAATTTCAAATAAAATAAAAAAACGAGATTTTCGGGGTTTTATTTTTGGGTTTTTTCTTGATCAGCTAGTGTATACCCCGAAAATCTCGTTTTCTATTTTATTTGAAATGAATGGTCAGCTTGGCTTCAAATCTTAAATTCAGGAAAATCTGTTTCGTCTTGGCGATGGGCCTTATAAGGGTGGGTTTGTATGACACAGAACGTGAACATTGGAACGGGACGAACAGGTCCAGGTTTGGATTTGGAAACGTGCCCTTTAATCTGAATCCTACAGTCTATAGCATAGCCAGTTTTGTCTGCATTGATTTGCGGCACAGTTTCATTAGTTTGTGCTTAATGATTATGAAGCTTCACAAAATCGATAGTGAACATAAAACCGGCACGCAGGTTCATATTCTTCTAAAAGGACACTACTCTAGGAAGTACTTCGCGAGATGGCTAAGAAGGCTACTGCCAAAACGTGTGTATGCCCTTTTGTCTTTGATTTACAGTCACTAAGACGAATCTTCGTCCCTTTAATCGTCTTTCAAATAATAGTCTTGACGAAAAAGCTACAATAATAACAGCGTAAACATCTATTTGATATAATTTTGTTACTCTTTCACACACAGCACCCTTCGGGCTGTATCTTGCTACCTGCCGTAGCACGAAGGTTACCTTCAATAGGGAACAGATTGCCAGGAGGCCGAGGTGTGGAATGTGGCTGAACACACCTGGGCACAAAGACGAGATACCTTTGCTACCCGAGCGAGTCAAGCAGTTTAGGTTCATCTACCCAAGTGCAATGTGATGTGCCAAGAATCTTCTAAGGAATATTGCAGTGGAAGGATACTTG
This sequence comes from Branchinecta lynchi, assembly GCA_023053575.1. Lineage (NCBI taxonomy): Eukaryota > Metazoa > Arthropoda > Branchiopoda > Anostraca > Branchinectidae > Branchinecta > Branchinecta lynchi. The sequence goes on from JAKZAP010000001.1 coordinate 9,423,303, forward strand.
GAGCGAAGCATTAAGACTGGATACCGGATAATGCAAGAGTTGTGATTTGGAAATGCATACATTCCATGTAGTGATAGTATTGTTTGGGTTTGTGCTGCTTGTGCACGGTCAGGGTCCTGGACCTGGACCTGGAGATGTGCAAAGTGGAAGCAGACCTGTCGATACTCGTGTACAGTTTGATGTCCTAGAAGAGCAACCTATTGGCACATCAGTTGGAAAAATACCAATAAAGCCAGGATTTACTTACCGGTTCAACGAAAACCTGCGAGAATTTCGCCTCAATGCAACGACTGGCGAAATAATAACGAACGTAGTGCTTGATCGTGAGTCATTCGACACTGATAAGTTTGATCTTGTGGTACTTTCTAGCCAGCCAACATATCCAATCGAAGTTAGAATCACACTTCTTGACCTGAATGACAACGCTCCTGCTTTCCCCGAGCAAAGCATCGAAGTTTCATTTTCTGAAAACGCCAACGCAGGCACGCGAGTGATATTAGACACAGCGACAGACGCAGATAGTGGCGAGAACAGTGTGACCACCGATTATGAAATCGTAAGTGGTAATCAAGACGGGAAGTTTCGCTTAGCTGTAACTACGAATCCAAGTGGCGAAACGCCTTATTTGCACTTAGAAACCACGGGGTTACTCGACCGAGAGACAACTCCCTACTATCAGCTCAACATTTCAGCTCAGGATGGTGGATCACCACCTCTGTATGGGTATTTGTTGCTCAATATTTCTATTATTGACGTCAATGACAATCCTCCAATTTTTGACCATAGTGACTATGTGGTGTCTCTCAACGAAAGTGTTCCTCCTGGCACGACGGTGTTGCAGGTTACGGCCACTGACAACGATGGAGGGGAAAATGCCAAAATAACATACTTTATCGCCGATACAGAAACACAGTTCAGTGTTGACCCTGATACTGGCATAGTAACTACAGTCGAGACTCTAAAATGCGAGCAAAGTTGTCCAGACCAGCATTGTTCCAAGAGTTGTGTTTTCACCATCTTTGCTCGGGACCACGGGAACCCCAGGCAAGATGGTAGGACCTACATAACGGTCAACCTGCTGGACGCCAATGACCATGACCCTATCATCCGTTTTAGGTATTTCCCCACAACAGCAGAGTTTGCCACTGTCGATGAAAATGCTCAGAATGGCTCTGTTGTTGCTGCAGTTTCCGTGATAGACTTTGACGAAGGCTCTAATGGAGAGACTGTTGTTGATATCAAGACTGGAAATGAGTTGCTACACTTTAGACTTGAACCAACACCTAGCTTCCACATAGTTCGCGTGAACGGCACCCTTGATCGAGAAAAGATAAACAAGTATAACCTGACGATTGCAGCCTCAGACAAAGGGACGCCGTCTAGGAGTACGACTGCGTTTCTGATCATTCATGTGAACGACGTCAACGATCATGAGCCAGTCTTTGAGAAAAGTGAATACATCACAGTTCTCAGTGAGCTCGTCCCTGTCGGTTCCTATGTAGCAGGGATAACAGCGACGGACGAAGATACTGGAATTAATTCCAATATATCCTACTCGATCATAAGTGGAGATGACTTCAGTTGGTTCCAGATTGACTCTAATACGGGTCTAGTGACGACAAGGGCAAAGCTAGACCGTGAAGTTCGTGACAGTTTGGAGCTGAAGATATCAGCGAGAGACGGAGGTCCGAACCCAAAATGGGCTTATGCATCCCTTCGAGTAACCTTACTTGACGAAAACGACGAAAGACCTGTATTCACAAACGATCTGTTGAACATCAGCTTGTCCGAAAACACCCAGCCCAATACTGTAGTGGCAGTCATTACAGCCACCGATCCGGATCAAGGAACCAATGGTACTGTTACTTACCATTTCGACCAAGATATGGAACAGACCTACCCTGGAATATTCTCTATCGATTCATCGTCGGGTCAAGTTATTACGCGAACAAAACTTGATCGGGAGATCACGCCCGAATTCCAAATACGAGTTGTGGCCAAAGATCAAGGAGTGCCATCGCAATCTGCAACGGCAACGATTCATCTTAAAGTGGTTGATGCAAATGATAATAGCCCAGAGTTTTATCCGGTCTACTATTTTGTAAGCATTCTCGATTCCACTCCGCTAGGAGAAGAAGTAACCCGTGTTTTTGCTATAGACGAAGACGAAGGCCAAAATGCTCAAATAAGTTATTCCATTAAGAGTGGAAGCGATGGTGTATTCGAGATAAATGAAAGCACGGGAGTAGTGTCCGTAAAATCTACGCTAAATCTTGGAAATAAATCGCAGTATAAACTAAAGATTGGCGCCAAAGACAAAGGGGATCGCAAAGCTGTTGAAGACGCCCTTCTGGAAATTATGGTTGGCAATATGAACGTTGGCGAGTTTTCTCAGTCTGTGTATAACTTTACCATAAAAGAAGACTCAGGCGAAAAAGATCCTTCTGTTGGGAGAGAAGTCGGGAATATTATGGTCGACAATTCAAAACAAAGCGGAGTATTTAAATTCTCCATCGTCGACGGCGACCAAAGCCGGCTATTCCATATAAACGAAAACTCAGGACTGATCACAACTGCAAAGCGAATAGACCGCGAACAAGGTGCCTCACATACTCTGGTGGTCTTGGCTAAGTCAGGGACTTCTTATGGAAAGTGTGAAGTACTTATCATAGTCGAAGATCTTAATGATAATCCTCCAAAGTTCGCAACATCTCGGGCTGTTACTTTCTTGCCTGAAGACCTTCCCCCTGGTCATGAAGTTTATGTGGCGAAAGCTATGGACTTTGACGAAAGTAATAATGGTTTCGTTACGTACTCATTGACAATGAATCCGCAGGAAACTTTTCGCATTTCCAAGACGTCTGGTATGATTTATTTGAATCGCCCCTTGAACAAAAAAGATCAAGGTTCGACCAAGAGCTTGACCTTGGAGGTGGTGGCAACTGACAGTGGTCAGCCACCACTGTCATCGAGACAGATAGTTCAGGTTTTCATCGAAGACGTGAACGACCACACGCCGGTGTTTGAATTTTCTTCCTATGAAACTTCATTGCAAGAAAACGTGCCTGTCAACGATCGGTTCTTCTCCTTGAGCGCCACTGACGAAGACGAGGGCGAAAATGGTCATGTTAGCTACGAGATTACCGCTGGCAATGACCAGAAAAAGTTTGGTATCTTTCCTGATGGGTACATCTATGTGAGAAGCAGCCTTGACAGAGAACAGAAAGATTACTATGTCTTGACTGTTACTGCTAGAGACGGAGGTGTCCCTCAGCGGAGCTCCAGCGTTACTGTCATTATTCATGTTTTAGACGAGAACGACAACCCTCCCATTTTCAAGAACGAGACGTTTCATTTCTATCTGCCAGAAAATGAGCTACCTGATACATACATTGGACGGATAACGGCTTCTGACCGGGATGTTGGAAGGAATTCAGAGCTGACATTTTCTTTGACGAGCAATCAGGAGGATTTTTCCATAGATTCTCGAAGTGGGTTCGTTCGCACTTTGCGACCTTTTGACAGAGAGAAGCTCATCCAGACCACTGGACAAGACCACATTGTTCTCGAGGTGGTTGTCACTGACAACGGAGTCACTAGGTTGCGTGACAGAGCAAAAGTGAATGTCTATATCACAGATGTTAACGACAGCCCTCCTGTCTTCGTAAGGACCCCTTACAAGACCCAAGTGAGCGAAGGAACGACGGTTGACAGCCCGATTTTTCGAGTATTTGCCAATGATGCAGACGAAAGCCTTAATGGAGCCATTACATACTCCTTCGCAAGTGGTGACAGCTCTTCAACATTTCGAGTCGATAAAATAACCGGTCAGATCTACCTTAATCAGCATCTGAATAGAGAAAAGACGAAGAAGTATGTATTGACCGTGATGGCTCGGGATTTGGGTAATCCCGTGAGCTTGAATACTACGGCAACGCTCACAATTGACGTACTTGATGAAAATGACAATGCGCCTGTTTTTGAAGATAGCGAAAATAAGATCACTGTCACCGAAAAGACTGCGATCGGGACCAAGCTGTTTCGATTTCACGCGACTGACAAAGATGATGGAGCGAACAGTGACATTTCTTTTGGTATTGCTTCAGGCAACCTGCACGACACCTTCCGTGTCGAACCCACGACGGGAACGCTGTTCTTGGAGAAGTCACTCGACTATGAGGTTTACCGCTCCTATATTTTGAATGTAACAGCGAGCGACGGTGGAACTCCGAAGCTCACGACCGCAAAATCATTCACTGTCAATGTCTTGGATAACAATGACAATCCGCCGACCTTTCCGAATACTGCTATTGTTCGACAGATTCAGGAAGGCATCGCCCTGGGTACACCCATAGTGACTGTTTCAGCTGAAGATCCAGATTCAGGAAATAACAGCAGAATAAGATATTCGCTACTTCAGAAGGAGCCTCCGCCCTCAGCAACAACCCCTTTGTTTTTTGGCATCAGACCGGATACTGGGGTCATCTTCACAACACAGTCAATCGACCGGGAGTTAGCTGACACATATCGCCTAGTGGTTATTGCCACTGATCAACCAGACGCTCCCGAAACCCCACTGTTCTCAGAGAAGCTGGTTACCATCATCGTCGAAGATGTCAATGACAATGCACCGTTCTTTACGTCTGTGAGCGCTGCTGTCTTGCCAAAGAACACTGAGGCTGGGTCAAAGATAATGACGGTTAGAGCGGTTGACGCTGATGCAAATACCAATGGATTTGTTACCTACCAGCTTCTTTCCGGAAACAGAGAGCTCTTTGTCCTGGACAGGACAACTGGAGTCCTAAACACACGGCGGTCCGTTGCAGTTCCCGAGTCATTTTACAAGCTCGTGATCAGAGCCTCCGATGAAGCCGTTCAGTCCCAGAGGAAGTTCACAGACTTCTTGGTGACTATTATTGGTGTGAATAGTGACACGAATGTACCAATATTTTCACGAGCCCTCTACACAGGGACTGTGATGGAAAACGAACCAACCGGCACAGTTGTCCTGACGGCTGTTGCAAGGTTACCTGAAGGTCTTGTGCAGGACATTGACTACTACATCGTCAATTCTACCTCGTCACGTGGACTCGCCGTCAGCTACTTTGATATCGAGCCAAAAACGGGAACGATCACCACCAGAGCTCCCCTCGATAGAGAGTCTGGGATCGAGGAATACGAAATAGAAATCGCTGCAGCGTCCGTGGGAAGTGGACCAACGCAAGTCGGATTCTGCAAGGTAAATATCCTCTCGATCATACAGTTTCTTACTACTTCTGTTTCAGCTCATTAATTAGCTTATATTCCTGCCTGAATCCATGGAGTAGAAGCAATTTTAGCTTACCCAGCTGAACCGATTTTAATGTCACTAGAAATAACAGGTTTTTCTGTTTTATTGTCTGGTCTGCATAAAGCTGGAAGACCCTTTCTGTAAAATTGCAGATTCAGTGAAACCATCAGGGAAGTTCCAGTAATGAAATGCATAGCTTCTTGGGATAAACTGAAACTCGTTCTCGGTTCTAATTTGAGTATTCATCAGGTTTCGAAGATCCTGCTGGTATCTAATATTCCTGAAAATTGTGTGGTAGGTTCTCCATATAAAACAATCAAAGGGTGGATAGGTCTGCTGATAGATCGCCGGCTGTAATCGATGGGCCGAAGCCCGGAGTTTCAGTGAACCAGTCAATTAACATGCTGGGTTCGCTGGTGAAATAAGTAACGAGGTTGGAGGTAACTACGGTTCTGCTCAATTTGGTAGACTAGGCCGTCCTTTCTTTCTGATCTCTAGGGCTTTAAGGCGTATTCTCGCCGTTCCCCGAGTTTTTGTTTGTCCCAGGGGACTCACTCCCCGTATTCTCGCGAGTCCCGACGAACGGGGAATGCTCCAATTATCATCGTCATCATCAGAAAGGACTCCCTTGAGATTCAGAGGGGAATCAATTTTGGCTGGTGTTGGTACAATTTAAAACAATTAAAAACAATCAGAAACAAACCAAAAATTAAGTGGATCCAGGCTAATTTCGTCAACTGCATATTTTTTTTCGAACAAAATCCATTTTGGAAGCAGTCCCTATGTTCTCGTTGTTTTCCGTACCAGAGTCCGCGTGGTGTGACTCCTACTATTCTTGTCGCCCCTATCCTCGGGAAACGGCGAGAATACGCCTTTAGTCTCTCTGCTTATATTGGATACTCATCAGGTCAGCCTTTTTAAAGAACCTAGATGACACAGAAAAGTGAACACATCTTATCGCAGTTGACTTTACTAAAGGATTCCATTTAATTAACCACAAAGTACTCGTGTTCGAGTTCTTTCGAAAAGGGTATTTTTGTGGAAAATATTCCGAAAGGAAAAAGAATTCCGCAGGGACTCCTTCGGGTCCTCTCGTTTTCTATGGCACTTGCCGCCTTCGTCTTGTGATGTCTGTCGGTCTATCCCTCTATCCGACTTTTGCTAGTTCCGGCTCTTCCAGACGCGCTAGGACCGATGAAACTTGGCCCACGTTTAAAGTACCAGATGCATTAGTTGCTTTTTTGTAGATACCATGGTATCTGTTACCACGGTAACTGAATCTGCAATTAGTCGTTTTTGCAGTTACCACATCGGATACACAGTTGCTCTTAAAAAAAAAAGGACTATTGCCTAAATTGCACTTTTCGAAGTCATCCCAAAAGAAAAACTGATATTCAGTTACATGGCTAAGTGTTAAACTTCTTTCTCACCAATCTGACAAAATTGTATGAAAGTGAGATGACTTTTCAGATACCACGACCAGTTACTACGGCGGACCGTAGTATCTGAATACCACGATAACTGGCCCGATACCACGATAACTGCAAAAACGCCTTTTGACCGCGGTATCAGATACCACGATGACTGCAAAAACGACTTTAGACCGTGGTATCAGATACCATGGCATCTCCAAAAACGCAACTAATGCTCGAGGATCTTATTCTTCCGGGTTCAACCATCTGTGAGGGTAGGGGGATTCCGGGAAATCATGACACACTCCTTAGTTGTGAATGGGTGATCCGGTTCAACTGAAACTTGATGGAAGGTAGGGCTCTAGACTGACTCGGCTCTTTATATGTCTGAAATGCATCCGACCACGGTTGGGGGAGTTTGAGGGGGCTCAGGAGTGTTTTGGCACACGTAAGGTGTAAACTGGGTAGAGTGATTGGAATGTAACTTACCGGACATTCCCCGGGAATTGATGCCATTTTAACTTGATTTATGGTAAGAGAATGCCCTAGATGTGCCATTGTGCCAACTTCACTCGGCAGTGGGTTGGGGGTGGAGGGGAGCCAGGAAAATTTGACACGCATAGTTACTAAACGAGTTGAACGATTGGGAAAAAACTTATACGCCCTACATTTGCCATTTTAAGGTCCAGGTCGGATCCGGCTCATTGAGCACAGTTCGAAGGGGATACCAGACAACTTGGTGGGTGGTACAGGAGATGTGCGTCCCATTCTTTCGGTCAAACTGCATATGGTAGTGATTTCGAAGGAGATAATTATGTGACGTCCTCATTTACTTTGTCGTATCACCGACAGGAAAAATTGATCTCGCAGTGAAGCTTTTGATTTTGCAGCAGAGGAAGATAACCTATGGAAACGTTTTAGTTCCCGAGTTTGTGAAAGTTTTAACGAGATATGATTGTTTATTGTGTTTATTTTCTGAAGTTGTTCTTGCATTCGTAGGTCTCATATGATAATAATGGGTATTGACTTTATATTAACAGTTCCCGCAACTTTAGTTCTTTAACTACGATATCCGACTTGTAAAATAAAACCTTCTTTCTATTTTTTTTAGCTAGTCGAAAATTCCCTCGATTTTCTCTAATGGCATGCCAAGGACCACCGTTGGCCTCAGTTAACCGAGTAGATGTACACTGACGCCTTTTAGCAGTGTGCAGGGGCCCTTGGTTACGTTCCCCCTCTTGTGCGTCTCTGGTGCTTTGACCTTTCCCTTTTTACCCCTATCCTTGTGCCTCAAACTCCTTACAGCTGCTTCATATTTTTTTTTTTTTTTTTTGTCCCGCTTCTTGGATAACAGAGAGTATGAGTAGATTACACAAAGTAAAATAATGTATGCCAAGTTGGTCAGTTCGTATTCCCTGTGTTTGAAAATGTTTGTATTTACAGGCACGCATCAAAATCTTGGACAAGAACGACAGCCCGCCTGTCTTCCAGGATGCCCCTTCTGTTGTCGCCATTTCTGAAGAGCTTCTGCCTGGAGAAGCCGTTGTGAAGTTCACTGCGACTGATTTAGATAGCCAGGTAATCCGAAGATCCGTATTTTCCTAGTGCATGGATAAGCCCATTTCGCATTGAGGGTTAATTCCAAAGAGGCAGAATCCAAAAAGACAAAAGGCAACATCAAAATGCGTAGATCGACGTGGACATAGTTGGTAGTTAAAATATGTCTTTGGGAGGATCAGAGCCTTCCCAGTCCCAAGTCTCAAATGACACCCTATCGACTACCCTGTGAGTAACACTCACAAAAAAAGTTGAAGGTCCTTCCTAAATAATTGCTTAGTCTGGTAACAGTCGCAGTCAGGTTTTTGTGGCTAATTTCTTCGTGTGACACACGCTTCGAACTATGTCTTATAATTGGACCATTTGTGTTTTGATCGTTGTCTCTGGTTCTTTTCAGAGAGCGAGATCGTGTTAAAGCACTTATCGTCACTAGACAGGCTGCATATGTAATTCTTGAATCTAATATAACGAAGTGAAATTCAAAAACTTTACTTCGGCAAAAGAGATAAGATTGAACAGAATCCACTGCGTAGAATCGGGTGTGACATGTTAGCCCGCAAAGAGACTGGCCGCTATCATTTTACAGTAATGACGCTGGGAGATTCGAAACAGCGTTGTAGCCTGATAAGGCGAATCATTATTTTTGTCAAATGAGCGCGGCCGCAATCATTGCAGGCTAGTATTTCTCGCCGATCGTACGCAGTGAAACATAGTATCTCTTATACAGAAACAAAAAAAATCCCCTTCGTTTTATATTTTGATTCAGTGATTACAGATACAACCTGTCAGGTTCCATTACGTTCTTTAATGTAACGGTAACGTCTATGCTCAGTTTCTGGAAACTATCTGTTCTGAGAGAGAAAATCTAAACAGTATTATTTGTTAAAGCGTAACCGAATTTTCCTGTCGGATTTTCGGTACCTCTACGCGCATGCATCTGTGTTGTATGCTTGACGAAAACGATTTCCAAAAAACAAGTGTTCACGCACTGAGCTCAGCTGTATCAAGCTGATCACTGGCGACTTAAAGTATTGATTTTCAAATTTTCCACGTCATAGTAGAAGTTTATGTTGTGAGGAAAGCCGCAGATTATCTGAACGTCATACTGGAGCATAGTGGAAAAAAAAGTACCTCAACACAATCCAAATCATGCAATGACACAAAATTAAGTTGGCTTTTCAGCTAAACTTTACAATGACACAACTAGTTGTCTTTCCCTTCATCGCCATAGATGTCTGAGGGAACTGCAGGCTGTAACAAAGCCGAGGTCCTTGCTCTTCACATACAGGTAGCCACAATTGGAAATGAGAAACGAATCAGTTTGATTTCAAAGTTATCCCTTGTTCGAGAGTCGGCCCCCCTTTAAACGTACGTGCTGACAGTTACTTTTTCTAGGGTACTATATCTTACTCTCTCCTCAATGATTCCGACAAGCGGTTTTCCCTGGACCCGAACAGCGGAATACTGAGTCTCAAGGACTCTCTGGACAGAGAGCAGCAGGACAGCTATAAACTCGTTGTGCGTGCAGACGATACTGTTCAGCAAACAGATATTGACGTTGTGATTAAGGTAAGTTCAGCTGTCGTTGATTTTTTGGGATCCCAAAACGTGAGTGGAGGGATACCTATGACATCGCAAAAGTTGTCCCTCTGTCCATCTGTTCGTCCGTCCATCTATTAGCACGATAACTCTCGAAGGGAATGGGATATTTTGATGAAACTTGGTGTGAGGGTTCTTGGGGTCACGAGTAAGGTCGAGTTCATGGATGGGCTCTGACATTTAGGGGTGGGGGAGGGGGTTCAAATAAAGGGGCACACAAAATATTTTAAACAGCTAATGTGATAGTCGGTTATGGGGTAAGAACACACGCTGAGCACGATGATGAGAACCATTTTCTTGCCGGACAAGCAGTTCGTTCGGAATCCGGCAGAAACTGGAAAGTTGGTTAAATGTAAAAGTTTCATTTGAATTTTTTCCAAAATCCGGCGAAAACCGGAAAGTTTTTTAAAAGCAAAAGTTTTCTTTGAAGTTGATTAAATGTTCGATTTAGGGATAAGAAGAAATGCTGAACAGTTATGGGGAAACCATTTTCTACCGGGACAACTAGATCCTCCGGAATCCGGACAAAACCGGAAAATCTGTTAAAAGCAAAGGTTGTATTTTAAGTTGATTAGATGATAGATTTAGGGGTAAGAAGAGACGCTGAATCACTTCATGACAATCATTTTTACCCAGAAATGTACTTCGTTCTGAATCCGGCTGAAACCGGAAAATTTGTTGTAAGTTAAAGTTTTATTTGAAGTTGATTATATGTTTTAGATAGGGATAAAGAGATACGCTGAATTCGTTTCTGAACTTTCTTTTTTTGTTGGACTAGTAGTTTGCTCGGAATTTGGCCGAAACCGGGGATTTGGAAGAAGTAAGGCAGGAAGTATCGATCATATCGTCAAAATAGATATGGCTTATACATGTATACCTGAACTTAATTGGTTCTCCCAGATGACTAGCTATTTGCTAAATTAACCTGTTTCCAAATTTCAATAGTAAAGATGTTCAAGGATGCTGGTGAAGATAAGGGGTTGTCGGCAAAACGTTCCCATTCGAAACGTCCCCGACGAAACGTCCCCACGACAAAACCTAACCCTGGCAAAACATCCCCTGGCGAAACGTCCCCGGCTATAGATTTTTTTTTTTCATCGCTGAGGGATAGCTAGGCCTATGAAATTACTGACCATTAGTTCAGACAAAAAATGTTCCTGGAATATAAACTTTTGAAAATCACGACGGGTTGTGACTACTTCAGCATTTAACCGATAGTCAAGAAACAACCAGTCAAGTGTTACTCCCGGCTATAGCAATTTCTTAAAGAATGCGCAAAGACTTAGTTTGGAAGTTTTCGTTTTATCTTTTATTTAATTGGTTTATTTTTGTGTTAGATTATCCTGCGATGTAACTCATTGATCTCGCTTTTATTCGATATTTAAATTCACTACACATAAAATTTAAATTGGTGATATTCATTATTTAAGGATTTTATCAAAGGAGCCAAGCCGTCTTACCTAGATTTACTATATCTCTCTACCTTACTAATCGTTCCATCCGTTTTGTTTCCTCGCTTCCCGTGCCCTTTTTATCCAGCATGACAGCACTACGCTTATTTTTGTATCTTCCTTGTTTCACTCTCTTTGAGCCACAGCGGGCTTCCCCTTTCTCTGAGGAGCCTATTGGTGCTCCTCAGATTGTGCATGTTGCTTCAAACTACCTAGAACTGATCAGTTACGAGTCAATTGCAAGGCATATTACACTATATATTGTAACTGAAAACAACACATGTATGAAGCAACCGGTCCTATATCCAATCTTCCCTGCTTATAAGGAATGATCCCACATCTGTAATGGAGACTCTGAAGTTGTTGTTCCTCGATCATGCACCTTAAGATCGAGGCGAACTTAGAAATCTATGCTTGGGGACGTTTTGTCATGGGGACGTTTTGTCACGGGGAAGTTTGGCCGGGGGCGTTTCGCCAGGGGACGTCGTCGGCAAGCCAAGATAAGACCCAATTTGTCTGGATCAAATATTAAATTTGTGGGATCCGATTGCAACCTTTGGTCTTGTTTATGGATGTTCCGTTCAAGAACCCTACAATTAAAGCTCAGTTGTACAGTAGAGATATGCTTCTTGTAACGTTAGTTAACTTGAATAGTGCAGTTGGCTAAATGGTAAAATGAAGATTCATGACACTCATTCAGGTGATCTTAGAAGCCCCTAATTAGATACTGTGACTGGATTGTGACTTCTGTCAAGCAAGTGCTTGAGAATAGCACTGTTTCAAAGTTGACTCACGTTCATAGAAGCATACGCTTGTGTAAAAATTCCACGCTATGCGGGAGCTCTCATAGCTGAGGAATGCGATGCGATACAAAAGCCGCCCTGGGGCTGGCTGCCTCTTTGCATTTCATTACCGTCTAGTTGAAGATTGATACCAAACGGGTAGGTTTTATGCTGTTATTTGGCTTCAGATCAAAGTGTAAGATATGTTTCAGTGCAACCAGTTTCCCGCTCATAGAACAACGTTGAAAGTATAGGGTGCGTGCGTAGACTCACCAATTGCTGTCTTCGGAAAGGCTGCCTTCATTTTACTTTTTATCCGATGTCTGCGCGTTGCGCGTCTGATGGGTTAAGTAGCTTCTGGTTTACGGAACTTTGGAATTTTAATCATAGAAACATGGTATACACAACTTGTTCTACTTGTTACTTCTTATTCATCTCCTTTTCTTGTCATTGGAAAGAGCCGCATTGCGCATCCCACACACAAAAGCTCTTCCACCAAAGCACTAGGTAAATTAAGCATCAGTTTCGCATAGATGGATTGATACATAGTGTGAGTGATTGATTGATTTTTTTTTTTTTTATCATACATCACAATCAAAAATAGACATTCTGAAAATAGTGTTCTTTTTAGCAGTAGATACTTCAAACGCAATCTAGAATCGATCAATAGCACAGCTTGCGAGGATGTGCATCCGTTTCTCCTCTGGACTAAAGGATCATTTACACGGCAGGTATTTTTTCCCGGAGACGAGAGTGGAAAGTATTCACATGGTACCCGGGTATTTTTCAAGGAAGAGTACTGGCATGTGGCAATGGATTCCAAGTTTGTAAAGCTCAAAGATATCTCTAGCCATTGGCCAGAAACATTTGTCCATTCGGATCACTTCTACTTCATATATGGACGTATTTAAAATTATTGCTCGAAAATCCGATTTTGTTGTTGCTGACGTCGAAGAATACCCTTTGACAAACAAATACCCGGGTAAAAGGTTCGCGAAATTCAAGTCCAAAATACTAATATAAGGTTTGAAGCCAAGCTGACCATTCATTACGAAAGAAATAGAAAACCGTGATTTTCGGGTTTTTTTATGATTTAGTTTTGTTTTGTTTTTCGCTGAAGACGGTTTGCCGGAAGTGCAACCGAAATATCCAAATTTATATTTATCCCTCGCACATCATCCTAGAGGGATAATTAGCTGATCAAGAAAAAAACCCGAAAATCACGTTTTTCTATTTCTTTAGTCCAAAATACCCGGGAATTTGTTTCTGTTGCGGGGAGAAATACCCGCGGAGCACGGGTAAATACCCTCCGTGTAAGCGTAGCTTAAGAGTAAAGTAAGTAGATAATTTATTTCTAACCCGCTGATTTTAAAAAGCTGCATAAATGAAAGGAAATAAATTAAATACGTGAAAGACACTAATTTTCAATCTTCGGTCTGGAAGCAGTGGATAATGTCGTGCGCTGGTTGGGGCCTGTTGTACATGATTTTTTAGAGCGACGAGGAAACATCCAAAAGGGTAACACTGCATAGTGAAACATTCACAAGGGTTAGAACGTACGCTAAAATAAAGCCATGTGCTGTGTTTATAAAAAATGAAAAATCATAACATTTTTAACCTACATGTAGAAGAGCTCCTGACAAAATACTTGTCAGTGCCTGAATGCCAGCTTCAGAAGCATGCTGTACTGGAATTAGTGGTATGTTGATTCAGCCCTTTAAGGGTTCTCCGTTTTGCCAGAGTTGAAAAGTCACAATTTTTGGTTTCTGAGGATTTTAACCTCCCCGTGTAATTTGTTTGGTAACGGTTTTGGGTGGAACTTTTGCTAATGGACGTTTGCAACCAAAATAGTTTAAAAAAAAAGCCCTCGTCAGCTTCTGTCGTGAAAAATTTTAAGAATTTGCACGCTGATCAAACCGGTTTCCGACTTCGTCCCCAAAGTCTTCAGTAACGCAAAAATGTCTAAATCATTAATTCTATTCAAGTTAGTTTGTGAGTATGCCAAGTAAACATACATTGAATGCTGAATCGGCCATGGTAGAAACATACATACAAAAATGAAATAAAGTGAATAAATAGAAGAGGTTAAAAATTACCTTCCAGATTTATTATTTCCCTGAAAGATTTTTCTTCCAGCCATCGGATCGTACTGTTTACCCAACCACCAATTAAAAAATATCCATTCTAATTCCTTTCAGCTCGGTTTGAGAGGAACGTTTAGAGTCACTTTTTACCGCATCCTGCGCAGCCGGCTAGCCAGTTGTCAGATTTTTGTTTCTATTTTTTTTACCAGCATTTATTTGGGAAGTTTTTCGTGCTTTCTATCAGTAAATGAGTTGTTCCTTCTATTAATTTAAACTGTAAATATTTCGTGGGACCCTGTCTGCCGTCGCTAGCTGTAAGCTATTCTGCTGGATAAATTTACTGTAACAACAAAAAATAGTGCTGCCTCTTCAGAAGTAGGGCTGGAAATTTGATACACTCTAACTCTACCTAGATTGACTTGACTTTGTCTTGCTTTATTTACTACTAATCACAAAATAAACTACATAAACACACAACCGCCGGTGGAAGGCTCAAACAGCCTGATGATGGACGGCTGCAATCCTCTGATTCTCTACCTATACAACAGATATTTACGCCATTCATCAAGCGTAAGTACAACACGCCTTAAGTCTGAACAGCAGTTGTGTGGCACCATTTCAGTAAACCTCAGGGGGGGGGGGGCATCCATTTTGGGCGTCCATCCTAGGATTTTTTGCTCAAACGCAAATTTTAATTTATTTTTGTTGTTGGTAAAATTAAAGCATTTTTTACATATAAAATTATAAGCATTTGCACGCGTCACGCATTGTTCAAAGATCCTCCACAGCTAAAAGTGTTCACTGGAGCATGCTGTGAGCTGGAGTTTGAGGCCTACTCTTATGACAGAATAAGCGACTTTAGACCCTCGGAGGCTTTCGATATAAACCTTATCGAGATTTGTTGCGATCAGACCCATGTCGCAAACCTTTTTTATTAATTTTTTCTTTAGTCATATGTCTGTTGTCGTAAATTCTCGTGTTGTCCTTAAATTTTAGTGTTGATGCGTGATAGCTGTTCGTTTGTTTTTTCTTTACAATGCCTTAGGCTAGAATTGTATTAATAATTTTTACAAAACCATCAGAATTAGTGAAGCGTCGTTTTTTATGCCACTGGCATGTCTGATGCTTTTGAGAAACACCAGGATTATTTATATTTGCCATTCAAATTGTACCTTACCTTACCTTACCTTTCTCGAGAAGTAGATCTGGATTCATGAAGTCTTTCGAGTTCGGATATGGGTTTAACATTTTTAAACATATCACAAGCACCAAATTATGTTGAAAATAAGCATCGCAAGCTAAAATTAAAAAAATCGGCCTGTTTTCTGCTAAATTACAAAGATTTTGGTTAAAAACCAAAACCAGACTACAAACTACGATGCAGTGTGAAATTTACAATTTGGTAAATGCCTTTATGTCAGCACGTCAATCGACAAGGAATATAAATAAAAAACCTCCGATTTTGGGCCGGCCCTGCCCCTCCCCCCTCCCCCCAATGGTGTCAATGGGCCCTGGCCCATTGTCTTCTGCCTTTTCCAGTTGCCTTATTTACAGGTCTCTGATGCTAACGACAACGCACCTGTCTTCACGGAGGTAGCCTACTCTTTCGATATACCAGAGGATGCAACCCGTGGCTCCATCGTAGGCATCGTGACTGCCAAGGATGCTGACGAAGGAACAAACGGCCAGGTCTCTTACACCGTCTTATCCGATTGGGGGAATGATGTGTTCTCGTTAAACCCGCAGACTGGAATTTTCACGTTAACATCAAGACTTGACTATGAACAGGTAAGGTAGAACTGGGACTGTCAACTAAGGGAGGGACTATAAGGGTAGAACCCAGTTGAAAGGGTGATCAAATTACAGATACTACATTGCTTATTTTGTCAATGTATCAATGATTTATTGGTATATTAAAGCCATGAAGCGATCAGGCAACAACAACGAAATCGACACTAGTAAAATCAATTTAAGTACACTGGACGTGTCCGAAAGCTCCGAAACGAACGAAAATGCTGAATTAATTCAGCATTTTATGCAGCATTTCGCGTTCGGATAAAATTCATCGACAAATTCAGCAAGAATGCTAAATTTTCATGAAGAAACTGAGGAGTACGGCGATTCTCTCAGTGTTTTCGGCGGCAAACGTGACAAATTCAAAAAGACAACTGACAATTCGGCAAAAATACCAAATTTAAGACAACTGGCGACAATGGCCAACGAAGGAAGGAAAGATAAAAAGGTTGGATATCAGTAGCTCATCCATTTTGTCAGCTTTATAGAGCTAATTCTTTTTTCTTCTTCTTCTTCCTGACTTAAATTTTGGTATTCTAGAAGTGTCAGAGAAGAAAAAAAGGTAAAGCTTTCGGACAAAAAAAGAAAAGAAAATGCAGTATTAATGCAGCATTTACAGCACCAAAATGCTTTCGGACACGTTCACTATATACACAGCCTACAACTTCTCCGTCAGAATAAATTTCTCCGGTGTTTGAAAGCCGTTTGATCCGTCCATTGAACTTTAAAGGACTTTCAATTAGTCTTAAGTCTTACGTAGGGACGTTGAGAATGTGAACTCTCTTCCGAGACGAATCGTCCACAATTTACGCGCGAAAATTCAAACCGTCGATCAAAGGTGATTTCTCAAACAGGAATTTTCCAAAATTTCTACTTTCTTTAAAATCTCTATTCACCATTAGTTTTAATCAATTCTTTTTCATCTCTTAATGATTCATTATTCATCAAGCTCATGGAATAAAATTAATAATGCAGAGCAAAGGGGTTAACCAGCTGCTGGTACAAACCTGAAAGAGTTGAATGGTTGTTTTTCCTCCTAATACAAATTAGGTCGATTCGAAGATTATATTAAAAAAAGAAAATTAAAATATTTGACGGTGCAAAAATCGATTTTCCAGCTCGAGCGGCTTGAGCCTGAAGATGACCTTCCCAAAAAGGGCCGTAATATAGCTCTAATGATATGTAGCTGACCTTATCTTGGGCTGAAAGAATATCTAGAAAATAAATCATAGCTGACGTATCCGTTGTAAACATTGTTTGAATAAATGTTTCAAAGTCAGCTTGGGCTCAAAGAATATTTATAGAAAATAAATACTTATATCGGCCCCCCCCCCCCCCCCCCTGATATATATCACCCCCCCCCCTCCCGGATACGGTCTTAGGTCTACTAATTTATTTCCTGTTGATGACTTTATCTTTTTGAGGATTCCTCTGCATTTTGTATGTTCGATTTTCTTTTAACCCAAATAAGAATCAATCTTTTTTTTCTTAAAACTGGGTTAGGGGTTACATCGATCAAGCAACCTGCTTTTGTTTGTTGGAACCGAATAGTCATTATCCTCTTGTTAGAGACCTATTGTTTCTTGAAAACTCATTAACGTTGCTCCTCTGTGACGTTGGCTTTTTTTTTGCTGCGTCACATAAGCTATACAAGTCTGAGATAGGAGGAATACAGCTATAGTGGATTCAGCCCAAGTAACCGAGGGATTCCTCTTTCCGTCTAGAACTTGTCGACTTCACACATTAGTTGCGTTTTTGCAGATAGCATGGTATCTGTTACCGTGGTAACTGGATCTGGAGTCATTCGTTTTTGCACTTACCGTGGTATCTGATATACGGTTGGCCTGCAAAAACGGCCGAAATTGCGCTCCGAAAAGAAAAACGGATATTAGATCACATCACTAAGTGCCAAACTTATTTCCCACCAATTTGACAAAAATTGATGAAAGTGAGCTGACTTTTTCAGATACCACGGTCAGTTACCACGGTCGTCCGGTCGGACCGTGGTATCTGAATATCAGATACCACGATAATTGGCCAGATACAACGATAACTGCAAAAACGCCTGTTGACTGTGGTATCAGATACCCTGATAACTGCCAAAACGACATTAGACTGTGGTATCAGATACCACGGTATCTGCAAAATCGCAACAATTGTATCGGACTGATTGTGATATGCTTGCACTGTCTTGGCTGGTTTAGGATCTAAACTGTTTGTAATGGTTGTCTACAGACTGTATTGTATGTTTCTGAAAGTAGGGGGAGGGAGCTTACGAACGGAAAGAAACACGATTACCGGATGGGGAGTCTCGGTATTATATCCCACGGCCGGGAGTGCAGTGCGTGGTAGGCCAGCCATCCCGTGCGTTTCCGTTCCTTTCTCGAGATTTCTCTCGGTGCCCTTTTTACTGCTTGTTATTCCGCGCTAGCCTTACAAACTATACACTTGTCCTGTTGCAAACCAAGGTATCGATCGACTTGAACTCGATACAGTATCCGTCAGTATCCGAAGTCAACCACCTAAAACAAGCCACCTTTTATTTATGTTGTCTGCTCCATTCCTCATCACAAATTCGGTTTCGTGTTAAAGCTATTATTTACAGCCTATTTGAATCCTAACACATTGACGTAATAGCATTAAAAACATCGTAAAGAAGGAAGTTCTGATTTTCCTAACTCTATCCAGTAGGGCTAGAGAGTCCGTTCCAAAATCTGTATCAGAACCTGGACAACTAGTCTCAATCTTGACACAAATCTAATTTCGCTGGTAGGTAATATCAGCCAGATGTCAGGCAAAAATGCTTTATGGCAGGCTTTGAGCGAAGTCTTACATAGCAACCAATTTCGAGCGAAAGCTGAAATAACAAGTGCGCAAGCGCTCAGACGTGGAGTGCGAAAGTAGAATGTGTATCACATATTATATATAAACAGCTTTAGAACCAAGGCGTTTCATATCCCCAATAACCAAACAAGTATTGAAATAACCTAACGTGTAATCATCCTACTTTAAAAGCTTTAAATGTGAACAAACCCAGCCCTCTAATACCCCCTTTGTCACAACTCATTAAGAACGGCATATAATCGATCATATGACAAAACAGTCCAGTTTCCAACTGTTCATTAAAGATGTTCGTCGCGTCGTCTTATTTGTTGCTGTGTAATCCTCATCCATAAATAACCTATATCTCCCCAAATGTACAAGATGATTTGAGACCTGTCATACAAGAACTTAACTCATGGGAAATCTGGGCCCAGCTGCCCATGAACGGGAGGGGGGGGGGGGGCCGTCAAAATGCCAGTTTACACCTCGAGTATACCAGCTTAGAGTTTGATTCCAGTCACGGGTCAAAACTTTTTTCTTGGCCAATTTGGCCCACTTGCCTATGAACGGGGAAGGTGGGGGCGGGGGGGGGGGGGGGTCAACTCCACATATATATCTCCAGCCCCTATGACCAAAAGCACATAGGAATTGCATCGCCTTATCTCCAGTTATTGTCAAGTTAAAATCATTAAACGGCAATCTGGGCCCAATTGCCCCTGAAACAAGTGGGGGTGGGGTTTGGGACCCGCAAAAAGTAAAAAGAGACCCCAATGCTCTCAAACCTACCAAGTTTCAACTTGATACCTATTGATCCCTGTCACAGGTAACGAACTTTACTCCTGGGCAATCTGGGACCGTTGCCCATAAATGGGGTGGGTGGGAGAGGTGCAACTTTTTCCAGTCCTAGGATCTACATGTACAAGGAATTGTATCGTCCTGTGTCCAGTTCTGGTCAAGTTATGAACATTATTCACTGGGCAGTCTGGGCCCCTGAACTTGGTTGGGGTGGGGGGTGGGACCCCCAAAAGGCACAACTAGACCCCAGTACCCACTAGTGTATCAAGTTTAACTTTGATACTTCCAGTGGTTCACGAGCTATGAGCTCCAAAAATACGGTGAAAACCGGAAACCGAAAACAGAAAGCTGCTACAGCGCTCGCAATAGTGGAATGTTCCAAGGGACACTCCACTAAAAACGAAAGGAGATTTGCAAATTTAGATGAACTAATACTTGCTGATATATACAAATCATAGATATTACTTTGCTATTCAGTGAGGATTAATAATGCTCATGGAAGGAAATTAAGAATCCCTGATTTGAAGAACCGCGTCTATGCGGTGAGCAAAGTGGCTAGTCACTTGCGAGTAGCATACTGGAGAAAGTGAAAGGATGTTCTGTTTTTTTTTCCGTGTTCATATAAGGTACTTTTGTGGAAGGAAAAGGTTGCGGATATCACGATTTTGAGCAGAAATGGTGTATTTGAGATGCTGTTGAGGCAAGCAGTTTTGAAAACCAAAATACATTAACGAAACAGAACTTAGGGTGACTTCGAGACTTGGATAGGTGAAACGCGTTACAACGAACGAACGGAGGCACTGAACACCGAAAATCTCGAAACCTTTGGTTCCTTTATCCTTTACCGTCCATAGGGTGCAAAATTAATTTTACCTGGTTTTATTCCTCGTATCGAAACAAGTTTCCTCTTCTGTTGTAAACACTTCGCGTCGGTCAGACTCCATAACAACTTCAGTCGATGTCTGCTGGCGCCCTATTGTCTCCCCTGATATGCATCTTAGCCATTAAGTAAAACGTCGCCCATTTTTTAGATCCGTTGTTTGTGTCGACCGAAAAGCTAAATTTGATCAAGCCACGTTGGCTACCTACACTTTCGTAGAGCGGTAACAACCACGCTGGTAGGCTATTGAAAACAGAAGTTAAAGTTAATTTCTTTCTGAGATGTTATCGTTGAAATAGCAGGTAAATTGAACATCTTTGAAACATTCTCTGGTGAAGAAGATGATTAAATATTTGAAAATTTTACTCAATATCTGAGCCTTCGATATTTGAGTGAAGGAACAAATTTTTCTATTTGCAAGCCCATGTTTTCTGAAGCCTTCGTTGTACAGCTTGTTTCTTGCAATCTAAGAATTGTCATCATTTCGGCTATTTGTTAAGGGATACATATGATATCGCAAAAGTTGTCCGTCCGTCCATCCGTATGTCCGTCTGTCCGTCCGTCTGTCAGCACGATAACTCTCGAACGGACTGAGATATTTTGATGAAACTTGGTGTGGGGATTCTTTGGGTCAAGAGTAAGGTCAAGTTCGTAGATGGTAATTAAGGGGCAAACAAAATATTTTTAAACAGCTAATATGATAATCGATTATGCGGTAAGAAGACATGCTGAACACGGTGGTGAAAACCATTTTCTTGCCGGATAAGTAGTTCGTCCGCAATCCGGCAAAAACTGAAAAGTTGGTTAGAATAGTAAAAGTTTTATTTGAAGTTGATTAGATGTTCGATTGCGGGCTAAGAAGACATGATGAACACGATGATGAAAACCATTTACAAATAAACAAGCAAAAGTTTTATTTGAAGTTGATTAGATGACAGATTTAGGGCTAAGAAAAGACGCTGAGAAAAAATGACAATCATTTTTAACCCGGACATATAATTCGTCTGGAATTCGGTTGAAACCGGAAATTTTGTAGGGATAAGGAGATAACGCTACATTCGTTTCTGAATTGTTCTTTTTTTTGCTGGACAAGTAGTTCGCTCGGAATTCGGCCGGAACCGGAAATTTGGCAGAAGTCAATGTCGTCAAAATAGATATGGCTTATAGAGATATATCTGAGCTTGGTTTTCTCAGATTAGCGTGGCGAAGACTGGATCTGGCGAAGACAAGACCCAATTGTTTGGATCAGATATTAGATTTTTGGGATCCCATCGAAACCTTAGGTCTTGTTCAGTTAGACTTTACATACGAATTTGAAGGATTTGGCGCAATTTGCACTGTTGTTGGCCGGTATTTGATTACCAATAATAATTTCTTTCCTTACCCAAAAGTGAACAAGCAGATCAGAAGGCCGTTCAAGTCTATTGTGAGCAGGGGCTACCAAAGAATTTGCCGGGGTTTAATTATCGTGTGTAGTTACCTCAGAAGAAGTTACTAATCTGGTTCATCTCTCGCTTCTGCGGTCTTGAGAATCGTGGACGACACCGAGGGAATACTCACTCTTCGGCAGCCGGTGTACACTGGTTTGGGGAGTGAGCATCCCCTCGGCTGAGTCGTTCGTGCAATGATTCTGTTTGAATGTTTATGGATCCGGAAATGCCCATACAGTACGGTCTGCCAAAGTTAAAATTAGTAACAAGAAAAAAGATACGAGGATCCATGTAATATCATTGGCAGCAAAGTATGGGTGAACTGGATCTGTAATGTAACATTAATGGAAGTAAACAAAAACGATGGGTCAAACCGGAAAATATGCTAAAGTATTGTGGTACCTCAAAGAAGTCATTAGCCTACTATGGTCCATCTTTTGCATCTGCGGTCTTGAAAATGCCTTTCCTGGTTTAACTGTTCGTACAGTGATTTCGTTTGAATGTTTATGCATCCAAAAATTTCCATATTTTCTTGGATCGCCACTTGCATTCCACTGCAAAGCCGATACGCCTTCTTTTGAATCCAAGAGCCGAATTTGAAACTCGTGTCTGGTCTTACTGTTTTTTTTCGAGTCCAAGTATGTTAAGGTTCCGCATTCTTGGGGTCTACGGGAGAAAGTATGTTTTTAACCTTCCGAAGTCATGAATGAATAAAGTAAAAAGTACATTCCCAAGAAAGCCCATATATGGGACATGCCAGGAAAAAAACCCATAGAAACTACTCCGACGAAGAAAAGACAAAAACAAACCAAAAACCAAAAGTTAAAGAAATAAGAAATGACTTTCTCTTTTCGTAAATAGATAGGTTCGCAGAGGGCCACTTGTGGGAATTTGTTTCTAAATGTCCATACCACTGTTTACTTTTGATTTATCGAAGGCCTGTAAAATTTTTGACTTTGACATGCCAGGAAAAACAAGACCAAGTTTCGATGGGATCCCAAAAATTCAATATCTGATCCAGACAACTGGGTCTTGTCTTAGCCAGATCCAGTCATCGCCAGACTCCTTGAACATTTCTACAATTAAAATTCAGAAACAGATTAAGGCCAAATAGCTGGTCATCTGAGAAAACCAAGTTCAGATATGGATTCAGCATGTGTGTTTACCCCTATAAGTCATATCGGTTTTGACGAAAACTTCCTGCCACTTTTGCCAATTTCCTGGTTTCGGCCGAACTCCAGAACTACTTGTCCTGCGAAAAAAGAATGCTCAAAAATGAACTCGGGGTATCCTCTTTCTCCAATAATGAACATCTAATCAACTTCAAATAAAAATTTAATTTATAACAAATTTTGGGACTCCAGCCGGATTCCGGTCGAACTATATTTCCGGGTAAAATGTGATTGTCAAACACGGATTCAACATCTCTTCTTACCCTTAAATCGGTTATCTAATCAACCAGAAATAAAACTTAAGCTTCTAACAATTTTCCGGTTTCGGCCGGATTCGGGGGGAACTACGTGTCCAGGTAGAAATTTTTTTCACTTAAGTGTTCAGCATGTCTTCTTGCCCTAAATCGAACATCTAAATCAACTCCAAATAAAACTTTTAAT
Source organism: Branchinecta lynchi (assembly GCA_023053575.1). Classification (NCBI taxonomy): domain Eukaryota; kingdom Metazoa; phylum Arthropoda; class Branchiopoda; order Anostraca; family Branchinectidae; genus Branchinecta; species Branchinecta lynchi. Next base: position 9,446,813 of record JAKZAP010000001.1, read on the forward strand.
TTTAACAAGCTTTCCGGTTTGGGCCGGATTCAGGGCGAACTACTTGTCCGTCGAGAAAATTGTTTTCACCATCGTCCTCAGCCTGTCTTCCTACCCCTAAATCGAACATTTAATCAACTTCAAGTATAACTTTTACTTTTAAAAAACTTTCCGGTTTTGGCCGGATTCCGGGCGAACTACTTGTCCGATGACAAAATGGTTTTCACCATCATGTTCAGCACTTACCCCATAATCGACTATCAAATTAGCTGTTTCAAAATATTTTGTTTGCCCCTTAATTTGAACCCCCTCCCCCACCCCTAAATGTAGGGCTACAAAGCCCATCTACGAACTTGACTGGTCCGACGACCCAACGAATCCTCACACCAAGTTTCATCAAAACATCTCATTCCCTTCGAGAGTTATCGTGCTTACAGACGGACAGACGGACGGACAGACGGACAACTTTTGGGATGTCATAGGTATCCCTCCACTTACGTTTTGGGATCCTAAAAACAAAAAACCCGTAGAAACTACTCCGACGAAGAAAAGACAAAAACAAACCAACAATCAAAAGCTAAAGAAATAAGAAATGAGTTTCTCTTTTCATAAATAGATAGGTTCGCAGAGGGTCACTTGTGGAAATTTGTTTCTAAATGTCCACACCTCTTTTTACTCTTCATTTATGAAAGGCCTGCAAATTTGTGACTTTGGCCTGCCAGGAAAAAAAAAAAAAACCCGTAGAAACTACTCCGACGAAGAAAAGACAAAAACAAACCAAAAATCAAAAGCTAAAGAAATAAGAAATGACTTTTTCTTTTCATAAATAGATAGGTTCGCAGAGGGTCACTTGTGGGAATTATTTTCTAAACGTCCACACCTCTGTTTCCTTTTGTCGAAGGCCTGTAAAATTTGTGACTTTGGGGCATCTTCACCTAGTTAAAGTTTCACACTTATATGCACTCCGGTTGACCCCCTAGTTCACACAAAATGCGGATATTTAGTTTGAAATGGCCGTGTCGTGATTCTTGCCTTTGCGTGTCGATCGTGTCTTTGTACGTGGGCGGTTTTCGACTTTCGCGTCTGTGGCGCTTCGTCTTTACGTCTATTGAGACATGGAAAGTCATCAGCGTGGTGTGGAAACTAGGGGTGGGGTGGGTATACTTCAAGAGGTAATTTCCTTGCTTACTTTTCACTTCTGCTCGGATTGAATATGCAGATGTTTCGTTGATCAGTGTTCACGTAGAGATTGATTCTTATTGAGTAGATTTGATTCATTAGATTGGTAATTGCGTAGTCTCTAACCGCTTTCATCATAGTCTGTTCTAGTTCTGCGGCATCGGAGTTTTGAAATTCCATCCATGAGCATAGTAGAGCATCAGTGAGGAATTAGAATAGTGATTTTTTTAGTTTGGGATACCAACGTGTAAACACTTCATCCTTTATTTTGAAAAGTGTCTTTAATTATTTTTTTTTGTTTTGGCTCGAAAAGAGATGCTGTGACTTCGGTATGATATTTATTCAGAATACCAGGTCGAGGCAAAACTACAAAATAAACACAGTTATTTACAAGGCTGCTACGCAAGAAAATTAGCCTGATGAGACATAGCCAGACGGATGAATCTACAGCAATTGATTATAGTTAAAGAAACCTTATTTTCTAATAATAAACCAGCCCTCAACTCCTTTCTTATACCAATTATTTATTTTCTCAATCCCTTAGTTCTTCACATTCAACGTACAAACAAACGAAATCTTCATCTTCCACTCCTCACATAGGCAAAAATATTGACAATCCCTAACCTTTACCCTCCCCAAATACTTCCTTCTGTTGCCAAACGGTAAAAAAAATTCCTCCTTAATGGAATTGTCCGCTTGGTATCCTTTGCCCTCAGAGCCACTTTAAGGTAGGCTACAATTCTTCCCCAAAGTCTTCTTTGACCTCATTGTACTAATCCAGCTCTATCTTTCTCGTTTTGCCATTTTTGTATTCCCTGGCTTTCTAGCATTTCGTTTACTAATTGCTCCTACTTTCATACCTCTGAATGAATGAGTGATTTTATTACGCGTAATCTAATTAGTAATAACGCGTTTGCAAAGTACAGATAAAAAAGAGAAATGCTAATCTACCTTCTCAGTTATATCAGCATTTACTCAAACCGCAAATTTCCCATACTGATTTAACTTGCCTTATAGTCCATGCATTTTTCTCCTATCTCCTTGCGACTCCCTTAACACCATCTTAACTAACCTAGTATCCCGCAAGGCTGCTACCCTCTCCCAGTATTTTACAATCCTAACCAGCCTACGATTTCGTAACAATCCTAACCCTAAAATCCTCCGAATACCTCACCTAATACACCAAGACCAAAGGTGTCGATAGGATCCCAAAAATCTAATATTCGATTCAGATAATTCGGTCTTGTCTTCGCCAGATCCAGTCTTCGCCAGGCTAATCATCAGAGAAAACCAAGTTCAGATACACCTCTATAAGCCATATCTATTTTGACGATACTGACCAAGACTTCCTGCTTTACTTCTGCCAAGTTTCCGGTTTCGCCCGTCCGAGCGAACTACTAGTCCAGCAAAAAAAGAAAATTCAGAAACAAATCTCCTTATCCCTATCTAATCAACTTTAAATAAAACTTTGACTTACAAAAAATTCCGGTTACAACCTGATTCCGGACTAATTATATGTCCGGGAAAAAAACGATTGTCATATACAGATTCAGCCTCTCTTCTTGCCCCTTAATCTGTTATCTAATCAAACTTTTGCTTTTAAAAAATTTTTCGGTTTTGGCCGGTTTACGGGTGAACTAGTTGTTTGGCGAGAAAATGGTTTTCACCATCGTGTCCAGCATGTCTTTTTACCCAGAAAACGAACATCTTTTAACCAGCTTTCCGGTTTTCGCAGGACTCCGAACGAACTACTTGTTCGACGAGAAAATGGTTTTCATCATGGTGTTCATTATGTCTTCTTACCCCCAAAATCGAACATTTAATCAACTTCAAATAAAACTTTTACTTTTAACCAACTTTCCGGTTTTTACCGGATCCCGGACGAACTACTTGTCCGGCAAGAAAAAGGTCTTCACTATCTTGCCCAGAATGCCTTCTTACCGCATAATCGACTATCACATTAGCTGTTTAAAAACATTTTGTTTGTCCCTTAATTTGAACCCCCACCCCTAGGGCTACAGAGCTAATCTTCGAACTTGATCTTACCCTTGAACCCAATGAATCCTCACACCAAGTTTCATCAAAATATCTCATTCCCTTCGAGAGTTATCGTGCTTACAGACAGACAGACATTTTTGTGATGTCATAGGTATCCCTTCACTTACGTTTCGGGATCCCAAAAACGGTTATATTTGGAACTAAGTCATTAACTTTGATGGAATCTACCTGTTTGCCCCCCAGCTATCGTAGTTTAGGAATATTACTTGTCCGTAATCTGATCTCGCCTTGAGGATGCACAACAGAGTGTATGAAAAGCTGAAGATTGGATTGAGATTAAAAAGCCAGGTTTTAATATGCAAATTGTGAGAACGGTAACAGTGGTGCATTCTTGCTTCAGTTGAATTTCTGTCACGAATGCATCTTATTAGACATCGATCTTTTACCAACAATTTGACCGACTAAATCACGATGGCTGCATTTTCTACTTTTAACGAGGTTTTGGACACGATCCATGTTCTCGCAAGCGAATCCGGCACAAGGCAGGGACATTCAGACCTTAAGATCTGAGGTGTTTTTCCGCGACAATCCCGTACTTTAATCCTAAATAACTGACTACTCAGAGAGAAACAGCAAATTGACTATCTTAGATTACAAAACGGCAATCCAACAAACTTGAATCCTGATTCCTTAATTTCACTCCATTGCAAGATTCCCGAATCGACGGAACGGATCCGGATTGTCAGAGAAAACGAATTTGCGTAATCTGGATAACCGGAGAAAACGAAAACCCATTTTGGAGAATCTGGATTGTTAATCGTCATTCTAGTTTGTCACGGAAAATGCCTTAGTTTAACAAAAGAAGCAGATCATGAGTATTTCTTGTTTGACCCTACTCCTCACGCGGAAAGTAAATCGAACCCAACTTCACGCTGAACATACGCTACAATGTAAAGAGAAAATCCGAGAGCAACCCGAGCATACGTTTACGCAAATTTTCGAACAATATAACATGACGCATTAGGGTATGACCGTTCGGCTAATAAACACTAATTTATGCAAATGAACGTGATTGCTGGCACTCGTCTTCGTCAGAGCTGGCAGACTGGAGGCTGTGGTGATACCATAGCCGGTCTTTCTCCTCACTCCCTTCTTCGTGCCAACTTGGCCCCTAGTTCCTATTTACAATTCATCTGTTTAGTCCAATGTTATATAATGTCTGAAACCCTTCATTTGCCTATTGAGTTTCTACAGGACTTGCAGAGATTGAAGGTGCGATGCCAGAATGCACCTTCCGCCGTTTTATTAAGCCGACTTCTGTCTCTCGGACACTTTGGAATTTCGACGAGGGTCGAAGAAGCCACCACTATCGTATTTCAAACTTGTACTGAGAGTAGTTTAGCGTACTGTTGTATCACAGCTTTGCTCAGTACTGTTTCAATAATAGAATATTGTTTCATTTTCAGCCGTTGAACATGAAGTAATGAAAACAGCACAAGAACCAATGAAAGGACAGAAACTACAGGGTAACAAACCAATTACCAACCTCTGGAGCAATCTTTCTATTTTTGGGCTTAATCGTCACAAAATTCCCACTTTCGACTCTCCCCGTTGCCGGATGCGGTTCGGGCCTCGAAGTGGGATATCTCATGCATCTGCTCGTACAACTTATGACTCGACTTTCCCCCATGTCTCTCTAGCCCTTGCTTAAAAATTCACGGAAAGTGAACCGCTAACCGAACCTTGTTCATGTGAAACACATATATGGCACTTGATCCTGATGCCGCAAGTGCCATGAGACACCAGGGTATTGGTTTATTTTGTGTGGTTGGTTACTGGTATAGTAAACTACCTAGGGACACACATCCTTGGTTAGGTGTCTACTCACAGGACCAAAGCTGGAAAGAAGGCCAGCTACATTCCGATGTAAGCTGCATTCCATAAAACACCGACTCGCAGTCGTGCGGAAAAATCCTGTACCGCCTAAGCGGAAATAATTCTTTTGCGCCATGTCAACTGCATGTCTATTTTATCCGCGTCGCTTGGCACATTTTTTTGTGTGGTCTCTCTCCGAAACCTCTCCGCGTGTGATTGGCTCCGCGTAAAGAAACGAACTGCAGTGCTCGAATTAGCTTACGGATGAATTTGGAGCTATGCCGTATCTAGGGGGGGGGGGTGACCCCCCCCCCAAACATACAAAAATAATCATTTTTATAGGCTTTTCACTGGGATCTGTGTGTTTTTTGTACTTTTTTGTCCGACCAGCAGTCAACCCCCCCCCCCCCCCCCCCCGAAATAAATTCCTGGATACGGGCCTGATTTGGAGTAACCCTGGCAATTTCACAGAAATCGGGAAATCCTGATAGTATGCTTACAAATTTATATCTACACGACGTCGTGTGGTAATAAATTGTGCCTTTTCAGACTCAGCACTACATATTCGTGGTTCAGGCACAAGACACAGGAAGGCCTAGCCTGTTTTCGACTGTCACCGTCTATTTCAACGTTCTGGACCTCAATGATAACTCACCGGTTTTCGACCCCATGGGATACAGCGATGAGGTGTACGAAAACGTTACGGTTGGAACAACGCTCCTTCGCGTCAGTGCGACTGACCAGGATTCAGGTGAGTCCCCGAAACGAGGGTTACTGCATAATTTTTTGTCAGGGAACAAATTAGTTAACTAGACGTTTGGGTTCATCGGTATGTCGGCCTCTCTTGGGAAGGGCCTTCTTCGTGTTGTTGCGAACGAACTGAACTGTCATTGCGCTATTGCAGTATAAAGAAACGTTGCTGCTAGAACCCAACTTTTGGACCCATTGCAGGAGAAATAAGTGATCATGAATAACGACAATAGAGAAGCGTCCTCTACACAACCATGATGAATCATTCGCGTTTGGTCTGGACGCTTGAGCTTAAGCTGTGTCAAATTTGGGTGCAGTAGAGGTATGCTTATGTGAACGTCTGCTAACACTGAACGATTGCCGAATAAAAATAAAACCCAAACCAGGCATTTTTTACTATGAATCTTGTAATAACCACTCACGCTTTTGTCACTTTTTGAATATTTTGCTACTTCACGGCTGAAAGTGACTCAACTGACACCTGGTTTGCTTTTTATAATGTGAAAAGTTTGCACCGAGGAACGCATCTTCAGTGGAGATGGTGCAAACAACCAACAACCTGCAGATGCCTTCAAAAGAGGAAGGACCTTTTTAGAAAATTTAAAATCAAAGAAAGTTAATTGAATTTCTGTTTGTGCGAGGATAATCCTTAAATAGTTGGCTGTTAGCATCAAGCTTTTTATTTTTATTTTCCATTCTTTTTTTTTTAATACAAGTAACAAAGCCAAGGTAATGGAACAGTTAAAATAGTGTCCAAATAAGCATACCTCTACTGCACAGTAGAGGAATGTTACTTTGAGCGATGTCTAAGTCTGAACTGCACCGAAGAATATGGTGAAGATCAAACCTAGCAAATATTAATGTACAGTCCTGTGCGCAAACAAGGATTTAAAGGCACAGAAAACTTGACTACGCAACTTTCGGCCATCAAACCGACCTGGGGGTCGGTTTACGAACTGAAAAAACGAACTGAACTGTCAGTTCACCCCCCTTCTTTGTTATCTCGAACCCCCTCCTTAGTGTTCCCAAAGCTAGCTGGCAGGCCCTTGCCCCTTATTCACTGTAATTATGCACTTATGCACTGTAAGAGTTCGCCTTTGGCCGTGTTTCGGCCATAGTATCGGGATAGTAGTCGAGAGGTAGTGCGTTCGATTCCTACTCCCAGCACAAAAACCTTTTGCTTTTTATGGCACTTGCCCTTCGGCCATGTGCCATATAGCGATCGCAATTTCTGTCCGTCCGTCGGTCTGTCGGTCTGTCCAGGTTTTGCTAGTTCGGGCACTTCCACATAAGCTAGAACGATAAAACTTGGCAGGCGTATCAGGGAACCCAAATGATTAAGTTGGAAATAGTCACTTCCCCGATCCGAGCACCGTGGGGGGAGTGGAGGGAGGGGGAATCCGGAATCTTGAGGTATTTTTAACTTTTGAACGGGTGATCGGATCTCGATGAAACTTGATATTTGGAACGACCTCATGCCTCAGACGACCCACTTAAAATCCGGACCGGATCCGGTGACTTTTGGGGGGAGCTGAAGGGGGCAACCGGAAATCTTGGGAAACGCCATGAGTGGAGGGATCGAGATGAAACTTGGTGGGAAGACACCTAGCAAACACTAGATACATCATTGACATAACCGAGCCGATTCGGGCACTGTGGGGGGAGTGGAGGGAGGGGGAATCCGGAATCTTGAGGTATTTATAACTTTTGAACGGGTGATCGGATCTCGTTGGAACTTGATATTTGGAAAGACCTCATGCCTCAGACGACCTACTTAAAATCCGGACCGGATCTGGTGACTTTTAGGGGGAGCTGGAGGGGGCAACCGGAAATCTTGGGAAACGCTATGACTGGAGGGATCGAGATGAAACTTGGTGGGAAGACACCTAGCAAACACTAGATACATCATTGACATAACCGAGCCGATTCGGGTACTGTGGGGGAGTGGAGGGAGGGGGAATCCGGAATCTTGAGGTATTTATAACTTTTGAACGGGTGATCGGATCTCGATGGAACTTGATATTTGGAAAGACCTCATACCTCAGACGACCCACTTATAATCTGGACCGGATCCGGTGACTTTTGGGGGGAGCTGGAGGAGGCAACCGGAAATCTTGGGAAATGCTATGAGTGGACGGATCGAGATGAAACTTGGTGGGAAGACACCTAGCAAACACTAGATATATCATTGATATAACCGAGCCGTGCTTACTCGTAACAAGTGCCATATGAGCTCGTAGCTCTTGTTTTTCTACTAACTCAAAAGTCGGATTCTCGATATCATTGATATAACCGAGCCGTGCTTACTCGTAACAAGTGCCATATGAGCTCGTAGCTCTTGTTTTTCTACTAACTCAAAAGTCGGATTCTCGGAAACTGTCCGGAAACTGCAATGGTCGTAACGAGAATTTTTCTTACTCTCAATATCGGCTCAGGGTACATTCTTGATATGTCAGCTAGCTCCCCGAGTCAAGTTTGAGTCAAGCTTTCTGCTCAAAATGGGGGGGGGGCAACCCCCTACCCGGATACGGCCTTGGATACAGGGTAGAGACCAACTACTACACCTATGTCATTCCCTGAAAACAAAAATCGCGTGTTTTGATGGTGCACGCAAGCATAGGCTATAAACCACCTACTTTGCAAGTACTTAACGTGTCAGTAGGGGTCGATGCAAGCTCTCGGTCTTTGTGGAACGTTTGTTGACGGTGAAGCTAGGAAGATCTGTTTATGGGCTAGACTCGTGTACACTTTTGTTCTTTGATTTCAAGAACGAATAGCAGGCGGCATAATCTTGCCTATGCCCTGGTCCCTGCTGCTGCGTTATAAGCGAATGTTCAAAGAGGAACTCGAACGCAACAGGAAACTTGCATTTCTGTCAAGATCGGGGACAAAAGGAACCTTCGGGAGATGACCTTTGAAGAAACTGGGACAATTCACTACATGGGAATTTTACTCAAAGTTTAAATTTCAGGTTCGAGTCTAGGTTCTTTAATATAAAACAGTTAACAATATAAATCAGTCATTGGAGGCAGGAAGGGATGCAAGCTCGTTACCTCGGGTCCATGAGCTAACGATCATTTAGTCAGGTTATATGAATCAGAATTTTGTTCGACCGTCCATGGATTACAGTCTTTTCTTCATAAAAAGTTATAGCAGCCTTTAGCCTTGAAAATGGGTAAATTCTTTTTTTGTTTCTTTTACTTTTGTCGGATGATGAAGTTTTTGGGATCCCAAAACGTAAGTGGAGGGATACCTATGACATCGCAAAAGTTGTCCGTCCGTCTGTCCGTCCGTCTGTAAGCACGATAACTCTCGAAGGGAATGAGATATTTTGATGAAACTTGGTGTGAGGGTTCGTTGGGTCGTCGGACCAGTCAAGTTCGTAGATGGGCTTTGTAGCTCTACATTTAGGGGTGGGGGAGGGGATTCAAATTAAGGGACAAACAAAATATTTTGAAACAGCTAATGTGATAGTCGATTATGAGGTAAGAAGACATGCTTAACAAGATGGTGAAAACCATTTTGTCATCAGACAAGTAGTTCGCCCGGAATCCGCCCAAAACCAGAAAGTTTGTTGAAAGTAAAAGTTTTATTTGAAGTTGATTAGATGTTCGATTTAGGGGTAGGAAGACATTCTGAAGACGATGGTGAAAATTATTTTCTCGACGGACAAGTATTTCGCCCGGAATCCGGCCCAAACCGGGAAGTTTGTTGAAAGTAAAAGTTTTATTTGAAATTGATTAGATGTTCGATTTAGGGGTAGGAAGACATGCTGAAGACGATGGTGAAAACTATTTTCTCGACGGACAAGTAGTTCGCCCTGAATCCGGCCCAAACCGGAAAGCTTGTTGAAAGTAAAAGTTTTATTTGAAGTTGATTAAATGTTCGATTTAGAGGTAGGAAGACATGCTGAAGACGATGGCGAAAACTATTTTCTCGACGGACAAGTATTTCGACCGGAATCCGGCCCAAACCGGAAAGTTTGTCAAAATTAAGAGTTTTATTTGGAGTTGATTAGATGTTCGATTTAGGGCAAGAAGACATGCTGAACACTTATGTGAAAACAAGTTTCTACCCGGACATGTAGTTCGTCCGGAATCCGGCCAAAACCGGAAAAGTGTTGGAAGTTAAAGTTTTATTTCTAGTTGATTAGATAAGCGATTTAGGGGTAAGAAGAGATGCTGAGTCCCTGTATGACAATCGTATTTTACCCGGACATGTAGTTCGACCGGAATCCGGCTGGAATCGGAAAATTTGTTATAAGCTAAATTTCTATTTGAAGTTGATTAGATGTTCATTACTGGGGAAAGATACCCTGATTTCGTCTTTGAGCTTTCTTTTTTCGCCGGACAAGTAGTTCTGGAGTTCGGCCGGAACCGGGAAATTGGCAGAAGTGGCAGGAAGTTTTCGTCAAAACAGATATGACTTATAGGGGTAAACACACATGCTGAATCCAAATCTGAACTTGGTTTTCTCAGGTGATTAGCTATTTGGCCTTAATCTGTTTCTGAATTTTAATTGTAAAAATGTTCAAGGAGTCTGGCGAAGACTGGATCTGGCTAAGACAAGACCCAGTTGCCTGGATCAGATATTGAATTTTTGGGATCCCATCGAAACCTTTGGTCTTGTTTTTAACGTATCCGAAACTGCGACAAGACACACCGTTTTGCGTTGCGTGTGCGTTGTGTCGTATATTGCAAACGGGAAAGTTTTGCGCGCAGTTTGAATCAGAGGTTAACTGGCAAGCAAAGACGTAATCCGGCGCAGCCCGTGCGTCAGATATTTGTTTTTACAAAGAACGGTGACTGAGTGAAACTTGTCTATAGTTGGGCGGACGCCGTAGCATGACTAGCGGAATAGCTTAGTCGCTCGAATAAGTTTAGTAAAGAGATAGGACTTCAGAGTTAAATGGCTAACCAACCGTAAACAGAAACTCTAAAGCAGGTTGAAAGGCTAAGAGATAAAACGCTGGTTAAAGCACATGTAGGCTTCTATGCTATATTTTGTGCTGCTGAATCACTGATACTTACACTGGATTTGTATTACACGCGAAGAACAGAAGATTTCTAACCTCAGTAACAATTACCAGATATCTGTCTTCTCCTCCAATTTCGCTATGAACGATTGCGTTTAAACATTGTCGTTAGTACAGAACAAAGACAAAAAGTAATTTTTTAAAATTCGTGTTGAATCGACAAGACATCCACCTGTTTTGCTAACAAAGTGTGTATACTGAGGTGGGGCATTGTCCCCGCCACAGCCATCAGTTCTGGCTTTCAACAAGTCAGACCGACGGACAATTTTTTTTTTTAAATAATTTGCATTATGCGTCACGTGAAGGCTACATGGGTTTTCATTTTTTTTCTGTCTGTCGGTCACACTTTTCCTAGCTTTGGCACTTCCACAGCTAGAAGGACGTAGACATGAGTAGTAGAATTTAATTTGAAAATGACTTTCAGAGCAATCATGCCGAATTTGCATTTCTCGTCAACATATCATAAACGAAAACGTAGTCAATGGAAACCCAGGACCTGGAGTCGTATTCTATGTTTTGTTTCCCTAGAAAATAATGCAAATTAATTCTTAATTGTACATACGCCACAAATAATCGTAAGAATCACAGAATTGTATATACACGCATTTGAACATTTATTTTATCTTTGTCTTTGTACGTAAGTAATTTATTTTTTACCCGCCATTTTGGAAAGCGGAGTGTAGTCCGCATCGTTTTTCTCGTCATCTTATGGTTTCTCGAGTCCGTTTCGCTACCACTGTTGCTGTTGTGTTAGAGTATGTAATTTAGTTTGTTCATCGCTAAAGATGCAGAACTGCAGCAGAATTCGATTATATTTATCCCTCTCATAGAGGGATAAAGCTGCCGTACAAAAGCCCACAAAATCTCGCTTTTGTTTGTTAAAAAGGACCTGCAGCCAAGTTTTTAGCTGATCCGTTTTCAGGTCTTTGCTGAAGCCGACCTTGGGATTTCCCAGAAATGTTTGGATTTTAGTGAAATTTGATGGTTGGTACGGGCATATGCCTTAAATTCTAGTTTCGATCCCCATCCAGTGATGGGCGGGAAGTTGGAAGGGGTGTATTTTGGGACATCATTATTTACTTTACTGGACCACCTTTTCGTAACAAGTGCCATATGAGCTCGTAGATCTTGTTTTATGGACCGTTTAGGAGTTTTTCATTTTTACAACTTGAGCGGTTTTGAGCCTTAAGAGGACCCTTTTACACTATCAAATATAATTCGCAGTCAGCTTGGGCTGAAGGAATATTAATCATTTAGCAGTAGTAGATTCGGTGATTAATTCCATCGAGAACTTAACGTTTTCTACCCCTCTAATGATTCAGTGGTTCTATCAGAAACTAATCAGGGGTGAAATTTCAAGCTGTTTGCGGCCAAAAATGCTTGAAACCTTTTCCTCTTTATTAACCGGAAATTCCTTCTACCTGTTTCTGTGCGCTTTGTTGTCAGTCTTTACTACCCAAACAACTTACCCCCTAAGGTCCAATATTCGTACAATAGGGTTTTAATGGGGTTCTTCGTCAAGAAATTCATTAGGAGTGTGCAGGTAGTCGTCTGACTTTTCAGTCTGAGCGATACGGGAAAATCTAATTTACGGCTGTCAAGGGGAGGCTAGCTCCAAATTCTGCCCGTTTGGCCGTTCCGCCACAATCAAGCTATGATACCGGAAAAGAAATTGGTACAGAAATCGGAACCTCATATCTGTTCACAGTTTCCCGAATATCGGGTCGAAACTTACGGAGCTTGCTGGGAAATAACCAAGTCAACTTACAAGTATCTAACCGCCCTTTCTCGTCTGCTTTAGTTTCTTGTTCTTTTTTTTTTGTGAAGTGTTTGTTTTGTTTCTTTTATTGCTACTCCGCTTTGATTTTTTGTAGCGGGTCGAAAGCCCGGTTTTCGTGTTTTCGTGAAGCAAATAATAACCAGAATTGCTTTCTTTTCGCAAAATAAGGTAAATAAGACAGGAAAGAAGATGAGTTCTTAAAATGTAGCTGAAAACCTAAAGTGTATTATCTTATTACTCCTCATGATGTTTACCAAGCCAGTATATTCTCTATCTATTTTAACCATTCGTTCCTGCACCATGCTACCGTCAAAGTCGATTCGCTCAGTTGTACTGTTGGTGATCCTTAGGACTTGTCACCCCTACAATGCCAATGCAACCTACTTCCGTAATTACATGCATGAATTCTCCAAATTCACATGTGACATACCAATCCGCTAACGACACCTCACTGATTTCACACTTGCCGCGTTTAACTATTTTCCATGCGTATCATGCCGTCGACGAGTGTTCCGGTATCAAACTGTTGGTCTCAAGTTAATGCATAAAGCTGGTTATCTGAATTTTGCCAAGTTTTTGCTAGAAGTCAATGGGTCTCGGGAAACGCTTATAACACCCAAAGCCGTGTATAGTATGTCGAACGCAGAGCCTAGTTTTACAGTATTTGACAAGTTTTGGATTTTGGCACATAAACAGTAAATAGTACGAGGTGTGCTTTAACCAGTGCACGTGAGCCAACGAGACTCCACCGTTGCTGTGTCGCGGAGAAGAAGTGGAGTCGTGTTATGCAGGATTGTAGGGTACACATGTACAATTAAGATGCGCTAAGACGACCAGGTATCCACGGCCGGGTCACTCCCATCGGAAAGTTTCATCGCAAGTTTTCCGTATGGAATTGACCATTGTGCCGAAAATCTTAGTAGGAATTCCAGACCATGACCACCCGGCCCTGCTCAAAGCATTACATGGAGAGACGGCTGGGATCCTGATAGCTTCAGCTTTATCTAGAAGGCCAGGCTAAAACAAGGCTGTTTGCAGCCTTATATGTATTTACATATAGTGGGGAACCCCTTACCATCTTCATATAGCTAATTACATTCATTGTGCGGCAGGGTGATAATAGCCTTTCTTATGATTGTTATTGCCACTGATCATTATTAAAGATTGGACCCAAGTTGGGAGTTACTTTAGCCGGTTAGATCCTTATCGAATTACCTGGAGTAATTTTGCCAACCAAGCTAGTAAGTAGTTATAATTACAGTTCGCGATTTGGCGGTGTTGTTTTCTGGTCGGTCGATCTGTTTTGGCCCTTCGCTGATTTTGAGATCGGAGGATGATAATGCGCTGCATATTACTTGAGCTGGTGCACCAGGCCAGTGAATTTTTGCCTCGTTTCTTCCTTCAAGTTGTTTCGGAGACTTAAAGTCAGAAGAATATTTTATTTACCTCTTCTGCTTGTCGAAAGGATGTTTAAGACAAAAGCTCAAGAGCAATTTCACCTTTCAGTCCAAGATTTTCCACATATTAAAACCGGGAAGTACATGGTGCTCAGGGCTTGTTTCCGAAGTCAGAGAAAAGCTAGGATCACTGATGTTACCCCATTTCATATTCGGGTGTTATCTGCGATCAGTTAGTACTGCTATTTTGTTAAAAATTTAGTGTGCTTCGCTTCTAATATTAAAATCAGTTAATAAAACAATTGTTTTAGGTGAAAACGGCCGTCTGGACTTCAAGATTTCGGGAGGCAATGAATACGGCCATTTTGACATCGATTCAAATGGTACTTTGTTCACTGTTCGAGAGCTCGATCGAGAGGAGCAGAGTGCCTTTAACCTCATTGTCACTGCAGTAGACATGGCGCTGCCACCGGCAAGACGGCTTTCCTCAACTGTACAGGTAAGTTATGTCCAACCAAGAACAAATTATCGAATAGAACCTCTGTCTTTGGTCCCATGCAGCGACTATGGATACCCCGATAAAACCGAGCGGAGCTATAGGTACTTGCTGTGGGGTTTTAGTTGATACCCGTCTACTCCCTTTTCGCCGTTGTGCATACCAGATGAAAAAAAGTAGGATGCCTGCAGGAATGGAGAACATTGTCTGCAGCACAATGTTAGACAACCAATCAGTTGTAAAGGACGACTCAGACGCGTTCGTATTCTTCTGCGAGGTTTTACTGCGATATAGCTGTTTGTAGAGGTAGCAACTTATGATGTTCTGCGTAGCCCCTCCCCGCTCGTTTGCATCGTTTAGGGTATCAGAATTTATTCGACTCCGCATGGTCGTATTAAAGAGATAGGCAGAAGGAGGTACTTAACTATTTGTTCTCGGTCCACAGTCTTTTTCTATCTTTTCTGTTTAGTCTGCAGTGATATGCTTACTTTTCAGGAACGTCGTAGCTGTTTATTTTTCATTAATATCTTTTGCAAATTTAGCTATTTTTATGTTTTAAAAACAAACTAAGACAAACAAACTAAACATTTCTTACTTTTTGCGCCTATATACTCCTCCTTTGCTTAGTCACATTAAGTTTTTAATCAAATGTTACCCACTTTTAACTTCCTTTTATACCTCCGCTAGGGACTGAAGTACAGTCGAATAATATTGACTGACTTTAATTTGCTGACTTGTTGACACACTAATTCTTTTACACAAAGATATACTGCCCAATGATAAATACATCTTATTACCTTAACATTCCATTGTATCTTCCTGTCTTAATGATACATGAATCTTAATGTCTTGTACCAGATATCATTGGATCTTAACAAGCCTTTGCTGTTGCCTACTCACGATGATTCACTAGGATATTGAGTTTAGCGAAGTGTTTAGGGAATCATCATGGAGTAACCTATTGCTTTCTGCCCAGGGGATCGGGCAGATCCCAGGAAGCGTTCGATCTAGATAGCTACAGTGCCAGCGACATCTGTCTAGAATGCTAGATCATCGAAATCCGACTAGCAGTTGTCGGTCAAACGACTTGATGTTTTTCTTCATAAGTACCTGACCAAGCTAACATTTTAACGCGAATAACTTTACAGAACAAGAAGAAGATTTATTTACTCAAAGAGTCCATGACCATAGCATGTATAATATATCTGTGATTGTATTATTTTATTTGTTTACTGGATTTTTAAAGAACCAACTTTGTATGTAAATTGTAAAAAGATCACGATCTGACGGCGAAACTTGAAGTCTCAGGCTTCTCCAAGCAAAACTTCACAGAACTTTATTTCTTATGTTTAAAAAAGATCCTGATTTGCCAACGAAGCTTGATCAAAGGCTTCAGTGAAAATCAGTGCATTTCGGTTGACATTTCCTATGCTTTTTCCGTAATGAAGAATTTTTGGAAAAATAGCCTAAAGTGAATGGGGTGGAAATTGCTCTTCTTCTCAGTAACTTTTTTCGCACCAGCAACATTCCTGAGGTTATGGATACGAGAAGAAAATGCGTTTTTGTCAGTTTCCGTTTTTCTGAAGATATCATTCGGTTACCGCATTTGGGGCTACGGCGGCCAATCAGACGTATTGAAAGTCAAATTTGTAATGTTTTGTCATTCATATCAATGTGAGAAGGGATGTTTTCGGGCTATCGCTATAACCGGTTTGACACCTTCAACACTCGTTTTAGATTGGTGCACTGACTTCAAGCAAGGAACCTGCAATTACTCGTTGATTGCTAAGACCTGTGCCCTGTTTCGTTCCGTTTTGGCTCGCAGCCTTTACTATAAAATGTGTGTTTTACTACCAGGGGCCGGATGGCAGTAAAAGGTAGCTCGAGGCTTGCTGTCTGACACCTACCCGTATCTCGGGTGGATATTGTCGACCATATCCAAAGCTGGGGCTTTTAAGACTGACCCAGTCTTCTGATACAGCTTTACAAAACAAACCGTATATATGCAGGGTTGCTACGTGTGGCACGATAGAGTGAATTGTCACTCTATTTTGTTTTTGTCACTCTTGTCCTACGTAGGAGATAAAAATCACTATTTCATAAAACGTCCAAATTTGTAATTTTTTCCGACTAGAAGTGATTATTTCAAACTTTTTTTGTGAAAGTAAATTAGGATGTGTGATTTTTGCAGAGGCGATTCCGACCAAAAGGGACCATTTCACGTTTTTTTTTCATAAAAAAATTTCACTCCCATTTCACTCTCTGTTTTGGGCCAAAAGTCACTCTCTAAATGTTTTTGATGTTGGCAACCCTGTATGTATGTGGCTCAGCATCAACAAGAGACCAGACCTGTCCAAAATAGCTACAGATTTTGAAAATCAAAAAGAAATAATACGTTAAATATATATGCAAGGGTTAAACGACTAAAAATATGCCATATCTAGTTATTCTTGGGTTCCTGCTAAACCCCCTCCTCTCGCCCCCCTCCCCCGAGACCAAAAAACCCGGGTACCCAAATCTCCCCATCGACCAAAAAAACCCCGCACAGTGTTAATAACAAGACCAGAATTTTAATATTTGATCCAGACAAATGAGTTTTGTAGATATCCGGTTTTCGCCGGAGTCCTTGAACATTTTTACTATTAAAGGATTCCTCGCACTATTTATCTTCAACTTATAGTATTCTAAAATATTTAAATACTTTAAAACTAGGCTGTGCTTTCAACAAATAACCCACGATTTTGGCTGTTTTAAGCCTTTTCTTAGACCGGTTGACTTATAGCGAAAACAGGGAAACAATTTCCATAACCGTTTTTTCTGATGCAAAAACTTCTCGCAGACAACCGTCGACAGCGTGATGCACATCGAAGGTAGCAAAACACGGCAAGTGAGAAAATCAGCGTGGTTTTGTTAGAGTCGTTAGAATGTACCATACGAAATTGGGTCTCCGGGTTTAGAAAATATGGATCAATTATGGAAGTAGGTTGCGTTAATATTATGGGGAAGACAGAATAAGGCCAATGGCTAATCTTCTGAGAAAACCAAGTTCAGATATAGATTTAGCATCTGTGTATTTACCCCTAGGCATATCTACTTTGGCGAAATTGATC
Organism: Branchinecta lynchi; assembly: GCA_023053575.1. Taxonomy (NCBI): domain Eukaryota; kingdom Metazoa; phylum Arthropoda; class Branchiopoda; order Anostraca; family Branchinectidae; genus Branchinecta; species Branchinecta lynchi. Next base: position 9,464,412 of record JAKZAP010000001.1, read on the forward strand.
AAATCTTCCTGCCTTACTTCTGCCATGACATGTCCGGTTTCGACCGAATTCCGGGTGATACGTCATTGACATAACCTGACAGGGTCCGGGCACTGCGGGGGATTTTTTTTTTTTGGGGGGGGGGGGGGGGTCCGGATTTCTAGTGATCCCACGAGTTTGGCATACATCCTGATGTGCTAGGATGATCAAACTTGACAGTTATGTCAGGGAACCGAAAAGATTAACATGAGGTAGTCGTTTCCCCGATCAGACCATCGTGGGGGGAGTGGATGGATGGGGAGTCCGGAATCTAGTGGCATGCATAACTTTTGAACGGGCGATCGGATTTAAATGAAACTTGGCACGTGGAAAGAGCTATCGCCTCAGCTGTTCAATGTCGAGTGCGGGTCGGGTCCGATACCTGTGGGGGGATGAGGGGGTGGAAAATTCAGGAAACGCTTAAAGCTGAGGGATTGGGACGGAACTTTATGGAGATAACAAGCATTAGGCCTAGATACGAAATTGACGGAGCCAGATGGTTTTGGGGCTCTGTGGGGGGAGTTGGAGGGGTATTTCTGGAATTCCAGTTGTCACGAGTTCCAGATGCACTAAGACAACGAAACCTTGCAGGCATATTATTGATCATACTTGATTGACTTAAAAACCTGACACAACATACCCCAGAAACTGAATCCGAGCATTTTTGGGGGGAGCGAGAGAAATATGGAAATTGACTTCTGGAAATTGCGAACGAGTGGTCTGATTCAAGTGAAACTTAATGGGGGATAACAATCGACGACCTAGACATGTAAAACATGCATTCGAACTACATGCGACCACGGTTGGGGGAATTGAAGGGGGGGGGGACTTTTGACATGCACAAAAACCAAACGGACGGACCGAATGAGATGCAAGTTCGACAGTGCCGAGTTTATCCGGCCTAGATTTGTTATTTGGCGTCCGGGTCGGATTCGGCCAAGGTAAGGGGGGGGGGAGGTACCGGAAATTTGCAGATAGACTATGCTCCGATTTCAGTAAAACTTGATAGGCAGGAAGAGGGAATTAACAGATACGATGTTTATGTTTCTAAGTCCTCTTCGGCCATAGTGGAGGGAGTTGGAGGGAGATTGCCGGAAACTTTGAGGCTTGCATAGGGGTCAAACGGGTGCATCAATCTAATGAAACTTGGAATGTAGAGAGAGCATATGGCCTAGATGACATATTTCAGGGTCCGAACCGGATACGACAACGGTGGAGGGGGGGGGGGTCCAGAATTTTCCAAAAATGCTCAGATTCGATTGAAACTTGATAGATGGTATAAAAGAAAATGCTTTAGATGATCCATTTTTTAGTCCGAACCATATTCGGCCACGGTAGGGGGAGATGGAGGGAGTACCGGAAATCCCTCCCCCCCTGGAAAGGCAAACAAAAACCCGAAATAAATTCCTGGGTACGGGCCTGCCTCCCACACCCCTAAATATTGAGCTATAGAGCCCATCTATGAACTCGACCTCTCCCTTGACATAAAGAGTCCTCACAAAAAGTTTAATCAAAATCTATCATTCCCTTCGAGAGTTATCGTGCTGACAGACGGACGGACGGACAGACAGACGGACAACCTCCACTTACGTTTTGGGATCCCAAAAACAACAAGACCAAAGGTTTCGATGGGATCCCAAAAATTTACAGACAATCGGGTCTTGTAGAGGTCCAGTGGTAATCATCTAAAAAGACGAAGGTCAAATATGGATTCAGCATGTGAGTTTACCCCTATACCTCCGTCATGTCTACTTTGAAGAAAGTTCCTGCCTTACTTCTGCCAAATTTCCGGTTTCAGCTATTTGTCTGGTCTAAATTTGTCTAAACAGATTCAGCGTATCTCCATACCCCTTGTCGAAACTCTAATCAACTTCAGATAAGACTTCAGCTTTTAACAAATTTTCCGAGTTCAGCAGGATTCGTGGAAAATTATGTGTCTAGGTATAAATGATTGTCATACACAATTTCAGCATGTCTTCTTACCCGTAAATCGAACACTAATGAAATTCATGTAAAACTTTTACTTTTTAACAGATTCAGTATGTTCCACTATCCTTACATCGAACCTCTAATCAACTTCAGATTAATCTTTTATTTTTGACAAACTTGCCGGTTTTGGCCGGATTCCGGGCGATCTACTTGTCCGATAAGAAAATCAGTTTCGTATTCGGATGCAACATTTCTCCTTACTCCTAAATAGGATATCTAACCAACTTCAGATAAAACTTTTACTTTTAACAAACTTTCTGGTTTTAGCCGGATTCGGCTGAGATACTTGTCCGGCGAGAAAATGGTTTTCATATTCGTGTTCACCATGTCGTCTTACCCCGTAATTGACTATCTTATTAGCTTTACCAAACAAAAATTCTCTCCTTAATTTGACCCCCCCCCTCCCCTGGATATGCAGCTATCGTGCCCATCTACGAACTCGACCTTTCCCTTGACTCGAAGAGTCCTCACACCAAGTTTCATCAAAATATCTTATTCTTTTCGAGAGTTATCGTGCTGACGGACGGACGGACAGACGGACAACTTTTGCGATGTCATAGGTATCCCTCCACTTATATTTTGGAATTCCAAAAACGAGTTTAGGCAATATATGAGTATTATAGAAGCCTCTCTGATTTTTGATAGCATTCGGGCACAGTTCTATAAGTCGACATATCAGTAAGCAGTGGCCGTGGAGCAGCCACACACGTATCCCCCAGGAGTGCGTAGCGGGGAGACAGTCTCAAATATGTTTATGGTGTCAGTTTGCATTTGAAGTCCATGGCTGGCATCGATTTCTAAATTCGTTAGGAAATGATTTCCGAGTTGTAGGTAGTAGTCGAAGATCTCGCTTGATCAGGAACGAATAATCACCATCACAAGGCTGCGTGGCTAATGACTGGACGTGGTTGGCTTTCGTAAAATATGCTACACTCCCTGGCAGCAAAAAATCGATCAGGCTATCACAGTATGCTGTATTCGGATATGGTCGAATGAATCTAAAAAGTGCGCAAGCGCTGAAACGTGGAATGCGAAATTATGAATATACATAAGTTTGTTTTGGTTATTGAGAGTTATTGCATTACTAGAACCCGTCGACCATTGAGCTTTCAGCGAGTCTAGAAACCCAATTTTGTCCGCGTTTTTATGGCACTTGAGCTTACTCAAGTGCCATATAGCGATTGTTATTTCTGTCCGTCAGTCGGTCTGTCGGTCTGTCGGTCCCGGTTTTGCTAGTTCGGGCACTTCCAGATAAGCTAGGACGATGAAACTTGGCAAGCATATCAGGAACTGGACCAGATTAAATTAGAAATTGTCGCTTCCTCGATCCGACCATCTGGAGGGGAGTGGAGGGAGGGGGAATCCGGAAAAAATAGGAAAAATGAGATATTTTTAGCTTACGAACGGGTGATCGGATCTTAATGAAACTTAATACATGGAAGGACTTCGTGTCTCAGACCCTCCATTTTAAATCCAGACCGGATCCGGTGACACTGGGGGGAGTTAGAGGGGGAAACCGGAAATCCTGGAAAACACTTAGAGTGGAGGGATCCGAATGAAACTTGGTGGAAAGTACAAGCAAAAGTCCTAGATACGTGACTGATATAACCGGAACGGATCCGCTCACTTTGGGGGAGTTGGGGGGGGGGAGAAGTCCGAATTTGTAGTGATCCCGCGAGTTCCGTGCTTCCTGATGTGCTGGGACGATGGAAATTGACAGGCATGTCTGGGACCCGACCAGCTTAAATAGGAAATCATCAATTCCCCGATTCGACATCTGGGGGGGGGGGAGTGGAGGGAGGGTGAAGCCAAAATTTGAGGTATTTTTAGCTTGCGAACGGGTGATCGGATCTTGATGAAAATTGATATTTAGGATGACCTCGTGTCTCAGACACCTCACTTTAAATCCGGGCCGGATCCGATGACACTGGGGGGAGTTAGAGGAGGGAACCGGAAATTTTGAGGAACGCTTAAAGTGGAGGGATCGGGATGAAACTTGGTGGGAAAAACAACCACAGGTCCTAGAAACGTCATTGACATAACCGGACCGGATCAGGGCACTGTGGGGGAGTTGGGGTGGGGAACCGGAAATTTTGAGAAACGCTTAAAGTGGAGGGATCGGGATGAAACTTGGTGGGAAAAACAAGCACAGGTCCTAGACACGTCATTGACATAACCGGACCGGATCAGGGCACTGTGGGGGAGTTGGGATGGGGGTCCGGATTTCTAGCGATCCCGCGAGTTCGGCATACTTCCTGGTGTCCTAGGGCGATGAAACTTGGCAGATATGTCAAGGATCCGAACAGATTGACTTGAGAACAGCCGTTTCCCCCGACCCGACCATCGTGGGGGGAGTGGGTGGATGGGGAGTCCGGAATCTAGTGGCGTGCATAACTTTTGAACTGGTGATCGGATCTTGATGAAAATTGATATTTAGGATGACCTTGTGTCTCAGACACCTCACTTTAAATCCGGGCCGGATCCGATGACACTGGGGAGAGTTGGAGGAGGTAACCGGAAATTTTGAGAAACGCTTAAAGTGGAGGGATCGGGATGAAACTTGGTGGGAAAAACAAGCACAGGTCCTAGACACGTCATTGACATAACCGGACCGGATCCGATGACACTGGGAGGAGTTGGAGGAGGGAACCGGAAATTTTGAGAAACGCTTAAAGTGGAGGGATCGGGATGAAACTTGGTGGGAAAAACAAGCACAGGTCCTCGACACGTCATTGACATAACCGGACCGGATCAGGGCACTGTGGGGGAGTTGGGGTGGGGGTCCGGATTTCTAGCGATCCCGCGAGTTCGGCATACTTCCTGATGTCCTAGGGCGATGAAACTTGGCAGATAGTCAGGGATCCGAACAGATTGACTTGAGAACAGCCGTTTTTCCGACCCGACCATCGTGGGGGGAGTGGGTGGATGGGGAGTCCGGAATCTAGTGGCGTGCATAACTTTTGAACGGGTGATCGGATTTGAATGAAACTTGTCTGGTGAGCTATCGCCTCGGACGTTCAGTGTCACGTCCGAGTCGGGTCCGATACCTGTGGGGATGGGGGGGGGGGGGGATGGAAAACTCAAGAAACTCTAAAAGTAGAGGGATTGGGACGAAACTTAATGGATGGAACAAGCATTAGGCCTAGATGAAATTGACGGAGCCAGATGGTTTCGGGGCTCTGTGGGGGGAGTTGGAGGGGGTTTCCTGGAATTCCGGTAGTCGTGAGTTAGAATAGTTCCAGATGTAAAACGACAACGAAACTTTGCAGGCATATTAGCGACCCGAATTATCTTGACTTAAAAACCTGACACAACATACCCCCGGAAACTTCCGTTCCTAGATCCGAGCATTTTTGGGGGAGCAAGAGAAGAGAAATATGGACTTCTGTAAATTGCGAACGAGTGGTCTGATTCGAGTGAAAACTTCATGGGTGATACGAATCGATGGCCTCGACATGTAAAACATGCGTTCGAACCATATGCGACCACGATTAGGGGAATTGGGGGTGGGGGGACTTTTGACATGCACAAAAACCAAACGGATGGACCGAATGAGATGCAATTCGACAGTGCCGAGTTTATGCGGCCTAGATTTGTTATTTGGCGTCTGGGCCGGATTCGGCCAAGGTAGGGGGGGGGGGGGGGGTACTGGAAACTTGCAGATAGGCTATGCTCCAATTTCAGTCAAACTTGATGAGGGAATTAAGAGATTGGGCCCGAACCGGCTCCGACAACGTTGGTGGGAAGGGGGGGGGGTACCGGAACTTTCCAAAAATGCTCAGATTCGAGCGAAACTTGGTAGATGGTATAAACGAAGATGCTTTAGGTGGTCGATTTTTTTTTATTCCGAACCAGAGTCGGCCACGGTAGGTGGAAATAGAGTGAGTACCGGAAATCGTGTAGCACGTCTAGGGATCAAACAAATGGATTTATTGGGATGAAAGTTTGAACAGTCATGTGCATTTGCAATCGAGACGATGCCGGAACTGCTCAGAAATGAGTGAAACTAAATATCCTATTTCTATTTCCGAACCGCCTTTTTGGATGGCGGGTGTATTTTGTGACGTTTTCATCTACTTTCTTGTACAGCCTACTCGTACAAGTGCCATATGAGCTCGTAGCTCTTGTTTAGCTTCAGTTTTGCTGTTGTAGTATGATTTAAAAGAGAAATTATTAATTTATATATTTTTGTATACTTTTTTTTAGATTTTTGAGCAATTTTAACTTAATTTGAGAGATGAGAAAAATGTATTATAATTGTGAATATTCACTGAATCAATCTTAAATGTTTGTGAAAGAATGATAAAGTAAATTTCCATTATATATTTAAGAATTAAATGGGGGGTGGGGGGTTCTGTTGTTTTTTGTTGTTGTTTTGTTGCTTCTTATGGGTCGAAGAGGGGAACTTTTTTAAGTAGATATTTTGGGTTTTATGCCACTGATGGAAAGGAACCCTATGGAGGAAGGGATCCTCGAAACAGGAAGAGCAAATGGATTTTTATGACAAGTTTTTTTGGTAGAAGTACCTGGTTTGGCCCGTGGAATTTAAAGTTAATTGCTCAAAAATAAAATTAAGGAAGAAAGAAATGATCAAATTATAAATTTGTAATCTAGGTCAGAATAAAAAAAAAAGTAGCCTACTGTTGGTTTGTTCCGTATACTAATGGTTCTACTTCAATCAATCATGAATGGACCGATTGTCACTTAGTTAGTTGCATCTTACCTTAACTCAATAACAAAAAAATACATAAAACGCCAGATAAAATGTCACACCCCTTTCACCTTAAACCTGAGAACAAATGTCAGGCTAGTTAAGAACTAAGTACTAAAGAACAAGACATTGGTCCGGTTATTTCATCGTTAAAGCAAACTTCTACCCGACATATTCTTCCTATATCCTTATACCACTAGCCAGAATGTTATTATGTTAATTGGAGGCCTTATGGGACCTTAGCCAGAACACCTCCATTACCAGCAAGGTTTGTTATTGGAAGGGGAGGTGATTTAGGAGGATGGTATTTAAAAATTATTCATAACGACCAAGTCTTATCTGAATACTGCCAAAATAACTCGAGGGCTAGATTCAGTAAAAACAGAAAACTTATGAATGGAGGGATTGAAGCCTTGCAGATCCGCAAATAGGTTCAAACTACTCAGCTCAACGATCTTCGTCATCCCAACACAAACCGTCGTCAAGTTCCGACATTTAGGTTTCTTGCCGATGTGGTCCCCCTTGACCATGGACTGGTAGGGAAGGGACGCAGTTTCGTCCTCCTACCTCCAACTATTCTCAAGTCACGGACTCAACTTACTGGAAAACCTGGGCCCAGTTGCCGTAAAACCGAGAGGGCTTCGGGCAGTCGGACTTTCAAAAAGCACAGGTGTACCCCAATGACAAGAAACATAGGCTACCAACTCTCAACTTGATACTCGTCACGATTCAAGAATTTTGAACTAAAAAATTAAAGCCGTAAACCGAAAACAGAAAGACGGCTGCAGCAGCCTCAAAAGTGGATAGTGTATATATGGACACTCCACTAAAAGGAACTCCATTTCACTATTCCCGATATTGCTATTGGTGCATTTGAAGTATGCAATCTTCCGAGCCGATCTACCTGTGTCGCGATTTACGGCAGGATGGGCCTGGTTTATGGCTAAATTCTTTTACGGTTTTACAAAAAGGACATGATAATCATTTGGACTGACATTTTCATAAATCCGAAATTCGAACTCATAAATTACCTACATTTCTTAGTTACGGATAGCCACGACGGTTGGACCAAGTTTCCTTTTGACTCTAGATAATAAAAACTTAACGAGGAGCGTTATAAAACAGCCATAGGAGCAATATTACCGTCGACCGAGACCAATTTATTTGGCGTTTACGACCTGAATGGTATAAGCGTATGTTAATCAAGTTTATAACCCCCACCATGTTTATGAGGATGAGAAAATAGTTGAAGTTTGACCAAGGGCTCATGATATATTGTTCATAGTTTCCGATGATCACTTACCACAAGCTTAATTTGCTGTGTTGTTCTTCGTCATCCTCTGATAGGTTCACTCGATTTCCCCTAGACTCAAGAGAGATTAGATTTGGGTGAAACGGAAGGTATAGATTGGATTAGGGTCAGAATGTCCAGGTTTTAATATGGACTTTAAATACTTTACTCCGTCTGTTGAAAACTTGCCCTTCAGCGCCATACAAGGATAGTGGGCAAAAGTGAAGGTAATTAATGGGGGGGGGGATTGGGCTGCAAGGAAAGTTAGTTAGAAGCCTTTGCGAGCAAATAAGGTATGAACAACAGAATACGGTCGCTGGACATATTGAAATGAACACACCTATACTGTGGAGTGACTTTTAGAGAAAAGAAGCCTTTGGGCTGAAGAAAAAATAACGTGGCTTTGATTCAGGTCCATTTTATCTTCCTTCCAGCTTTTTCCCACTCCTCTCCTCTCGAATCTTGTTGGCTCGGACGTCTGTTCTGATTCACTTTGCTCTTCTAGGTTACCATCACCTTAAAAGACGTCAATGACATGGCCCCAGAGTTCACTACCCCCAATACTACAAGTGTCGCTGAAAACGCACCAGTGAACAGTGTAGTGATGGCCATAAAAGCCATAGATCGCGATGAAGGCCGAAATAGTTATATTGAGTATTCACTAGCGCCAGTGCCCGACGGCCGTCTTGTGCTTGGCCCTGTCGATGGCCTCTTGCGTGTGGCCGCCCCGCTGGATAGGGAGACAAGGGCTAATTATACCCTTTATGTGACGGCGCATGACCGCGGTATACCAAGTCAGTCTGTGACCCAGGAAATCTTTGTGAGGATCCTGGACGATAACGATAACTCGCCTCTGTTCGATCCGAAGCAGTATAGCGCTAGTGTTAGTGAGAATGCATCCGTCGGCCTGAGTATCCTACAGGTAAGTTTACCCATTAGTGCTCATTTACTGCAACAATACGTAAACTAACTGAAGCCTTCAGATCCGGAAGCCTTAAGGACCGTTCACGCTTGTGCTGTAACATGAACAAAAATACTTCGCCTTGTATGCCTTATCCTTCTCTTCCATTCAACTTGAAAATCAAGTTGTACGCCAGTGTATGCGCAGATTAACCACACGGCCTGGAGCCTGACAATGAATCCCAAGAGAACCTCACCTTTGATGACTTTAGGACACTGAACATCCTGAAATGTAGAATTTTAGATTAGCCTCAACCGGTTTTGTGCAAATTCAGTCTAATATATGTTGCTGTGTCTGTTGGAACAATGTAGATTCCTCGATTCAGTTTTGAGACTTCCAGGAGGTAAAAGCTTATAGTTGTCAAAACGCCATTAGGTCTACAGTTTAGTATGACTGACTTTCCATTCAAAGAGCTCATTCAGTTTCAATTACATTACAAATATCTCTCCTTATCCGTTTCTCTCTTTCTTCCATGACAGTCACGTCATGGAAACGCACACTGTGATTGGTCATGTATAACTTTTAACACACAAAATAGAATCCGTTCCTATTAATTTTTACTACAGCAAGCCTGGCGGGATGGAAGTTTTACCTCGAGTTTTACCACAGATATTCGCGGATAGCAATTATAATTCAGGAATTCTGCGCCTTAAACGTAAGCTTGAACGGTCCTTGAGGGAAATTTTGCCAGCATAGCAGGCTGTTGCGGGTTTAAATCCCGCTCATGACTTCTAGTTTACAGTCCACGTCTTTTGACCAGAAAGTTAGGCCGCCAGGCACCCGTGCCTTGCTGCAGTAAAGCGTACGAGACAAGACCCTGATGCTGCAGGGAGCAAACAGCTAAGTTTTTTAGAAATCTAGACCTACCCTTGATGTGTGATTTGCGGGTTCTGTGTTTGGTAAATTGGTTGACGGTTGATTCCAACGTTATTTCTGACCAGTCTAGAAAACAAAGAGTTTCTTTGAGTGATTATTCTTAGGCACAGACAAGTGAATAACAAAAAAACAACTCGCCGGTATAGTATATTATGCCGTCTAACTCGGGTCACGAGCGTCACCTGGTTAAGGAATGGATCACCGTTACCATCTCCTTTGCCTCAATTCGCTTTGCCCTCCACATTTAACCCTTACATCCCATACCTCCCCACAGTGCTTGTAGCCAGTCCGTATCTGTAAAGGGGGACATCTAGGGCTTAAGATCGTTCTGTCAGCCAAGTTTCTCCCATCTCATGCACGCTAAGTGTTCCACAATATTTTCAGGGACCTCTACTTCACCCCCCCCCCCCCTCCAGTTAATATTTCTTCAGCCCAAGCTTACTGCGAATCATATTTGACAATGCAAAACGGATATGTCAGCTGAATGTCAGATTCTGAATTTAAAAGAAAAATTCAGCTGACGTATCCGTTTTGCACTGTCGAAAAAAATCCCACCACGGTCTCAAGATCAGGTTTGGATTTGTCAATTGACATCTATGGTTCATGTCCTTCCTTCCCGTAGTCCCTTCCCGCGCACCTCCGCTTCAAGCGTACGGTGTCACAAGGTTTCCGGTACCCTTCCCACCATCTCTAGACACGGTTACTCGACCCAGTCCGGACCTGAGTCTAGGGTATGTGCTCTTGCCGACTGTCAAGTTTCATCCAGATTGGATCAAAGGTTCGAGAGTTATGCGCATGCCATAAGATTCCATATTTCCCCTCCCCCACACCTTGGATGAGAGCCGGGAAGTAAAAATTTCCAAGTCAAGCTTGTCAGGTCCTCAATATGCATGCCAAGTTTGATCCTCCTAGCCCGTCTGGAAGACCCTAACCCTAGGTTCACACAGAGCAAATCGCAGCGACAGAAGATTTTTATCGCCTGGATGTTCACACTGAATTTTCGTCTGCACAGAATTTAACGCGAAAAATAACTAAAAATAACCCTTAAAATAACTAAAATAATAAAAAATAATTAATTCTTCTAAAAGTGAATCATCAAAAGGGTCGTCCATGTTGCTTTTGTGTGCATAAAATCGTACTGTCGCCCGATTAAAGTTGAATTTTCCTAACATTGAAAATCGCCTGACGATCAAGCAACAGAAATCGTCGATTTTGGCGACGAAAATCTCGGCGATGGCCGATATCGCCTCAGTGTGAACGTCTGTGTGAACCTAGGGTAACTCGTGATCAGCGGACCAACTCAATGGACTGACGTACGCAAAAGCGATTGGTACATGGCGCTTCAGCCGAGAGTGAAAACGTGACTATCCAGATACGGCTGGGAAACAAAGGTTTCGCTACAAAGACTGGTAGCCCAGTGTGGTTGAATAGCAACCAGTGAAATGTTTTTAAGTGGAAAAAACTTAACTTGGGACCTTTTTCCATCATCAGTCAAGCTATATACATCTTCAAAGAAATACCTTTATTCCCGTTAAATAGTAAGAAAACACAAACTTCCTTGGTTTCTGTGAGATTCGTAGTTTAGATATGCATTGTCTTATTCCGTCTGTTAGAAGAAACGCAGGCTGTAATTAGTGCTTTATGTTAATTTAGTTGCTACAGATCTCGAAGTCGAGAATTTGGGATGGAAGTTGTTGCTGTTGATTCATCAGTTTCGGTCGCTCTGTAACGGACTGCCGGTCTTACTCGTGAATCTCATGAAATTAGTACAGCTTTCCGGTTCCAGAAAAACTTGGTACAAATAAGTTCGGTAGGAGTCGTAGGAAACGGATTGTCGCGTGAGGTTTGTCTAACGGTAACAAAGTCAACGGTCAAGCTCAACTGAGCACTTCCCAACAGGAGCACATCGCAGCAAGTTGGAAGCTGCGTATCTGTACCATAGGCTGTAGTAAGCAGCGTCTGATATGATGACGATGAAATTTTATCTACGCACTTAAGAAGAGGAAAATAGTGCAGTAAAGACAAATAAAAAAAAAAAATAGACTGAGCTTTCAATAATGTAGTAAATGCACAAGATAAAAAATAAAGAAAAAAAAAGAAGAAAAGGGACTAATCGGGTCTAAAAATCTTCTTCCTAGATGAAACGTGGAGAAATTGACAAGGGCAGAAACGTCAAGGTCCTGGGAAATTGAAGATAACTTTGTACATATCAACATTCTAGAAGAAAAGTTACCTTATTTATTTGTCCAGGTTTCCGCAACGGACGCTGACGAAGACCTGAACGGACGTGTCCGTTATTCTGTTGTCGCCGGCGACGCGAACCGGGACTTTTCTATCAGTGAAGATACAGGAATCGTTCGTGTTGCCAAATCTTTGAACTTCGAACGGAAAAACCACTATGTTCTGACGGTTCAAGCCGAGGACTCGGGTAGTTATGTCCGTTACGACTCTGCGACCGTTACAGTTACACTGATTGACGTGAACGACAACGCACCTGTGTTCTTGAACTCTCCATACATAGCATACGTCATGGAAAATGCTGAGACCCTACCGATCTCCGTCGTGACTGTGCAGGCCTTTGACGCCGACTCTTACCCTTTCAATAAGGTAAGTCGACGACCCAGTTTCTTTCAGCAAGGAGCACCTACACCCTGGTAAAGGGTAGTACCCTGACTAGCATTCTACTGGTAGAACAGCATTTTCTTCTTTTTTTTTTTACAATCGTTTCTCGTTGGACGAATAGTATTGTCGGGTTTTGCCTCCGCACTTAATACACTTTTGCATAGTTTTCCCAGCCACTTACTTTGTACCCCGAGGCCAGCAAGTTATTGTTTTACTTTGCAGAATAAATACAGTGACTGCTGCTCTGATTGTATGTTTTTAACTACTTTAATGATGTTTTCAAATCTGTCAAATGACCAAGCTAATTCCCTCTTGACAATACTGACGTCGATCAACTTATTAGAATGGGTAGATGACCAGTCAGACACACTGATCTAGAGTGCAATGCCAAGAGCGTTTAGTCGCGCCTCTCTCGCCGCCCGCCTTTCCATACATAGTGTGAAAACACTGACTTGTCGCAAGGAAATGAGGGTGTCTTCTTTTCGAACTGTTTTTGTCCTTTAGACCCCCCCCCCCCCCCCCCCCCGCCCCAACTACCTCTCCTTTAAAGGACCTATCGTAGCCTCCTTTTCTGTTTCTTCACTGTTTCCCTGCACTAATTGTACTTTTATTTCTCAAATTTGTAATTTCCAGCTGCAGTCTATTTAGTTGCAAATGACCCTAAGTACAGAGAGAGGATGTTCACTTTTGAAACTAAAACTGTCGTTTAACGACTCGGATCGTGATGTATACATTACTTTATTAAATGTCGCAAAGACTACACTGTCAGAAGTTTCATAACAGATTGCGAATAACACTTTCAAGAATAACACCTTTTCACTTAGAAATAAAGTGTTATGACCAATTTCGTTGCAAACGACCCTAAGTACAGAGAGAGGATGTTCACTTTTGAAACTAAAACTGTCGTGTAACGACTCGGATCTTGATGAATACATTACTTTATTAAAATGTTGCAAAGACTACACTGTCAGAAGTTTCATAACAGATTGTGCATAACACTTTCAAGAATAACACCTTTTCACTTAGAAATAAAGTGTTATGACCAGTTAAGTTTATACTATTTCGTGGTTAAAATACTTGGTAAAAATACTAACGGGAACGAAAGAAACATAACAGATAACATCCCAAAGTGTCATCTGTTGAAACCGCGCATTCTTCTGTTGTCGTTATGTAACTTATGACCGTGTAGTATTTTTTACCTATTGAAGGTGTTGTTGGAGATCTAGGCACGAAATAGTATAAACTTAATTGGTTATAACACTTTATTTCTAAGTGAAAAGGTGTTATTCTTGAAAGTGTTATTCGCAATCTGCTATGAAACTTCTGACAGTGTAGTCTTTGCGACATTTTGACAAACGAAACGCAATCCAGAAGGATGCGCAGTTTCAACAGATAACACTTTGGACGTTATCTGTTATGTTTCTTTCATTCCCGTTAGTATTTTTACCAATTAAAGGTGTTGTTGGAGATCTAGGCACGAAATAGTGTAAACTTAATTGGTCATAACACTTTATTTCTAAGTGAAAAGGTGTTATTCTTGAAAGTTTATGGACATTTATGGCATATTTATTCATGCATAAAATCCGGCTGTATTTGTTTTAATTAGTTTTTATGTCCGCTTTTGCTGCTATTTGTTTTTCTGCGTAAAAGCGGTCGGAAAATACGACAATCTCGATTTTGCGCAACTTATAAATCCATCATGAAAATTCTGTTCTGTACCCTACCAACCAGTTATTGATGTCCATTATTAGGTTGACTGAGTAAGTCTGTCACTGATTTCCTATCTTACAGGTTCGATATCTGCTCAAAGATGGAGACAACTCACTGTTCAAGATTAACACAACCTCAGGAGAAGTCACAGTCCACAAACCCTTAGATCGCGAGGCACAGGCACAGTACCAGCTTACCATCATCGCCATGGATGGAGGTATGTCTTAATTGAGTTTTGTCTGTGCGTTAAAGGTACGCGTACCGATGGTCCCGATTTTCGTAGCTGGATGCGAATTTCCTCCTTCGCTCCGAACTTTTAACGCATTATATGCAGGTTTCCCCATTTTGTTTGATTTTGTTTGTTTACACATTCAAACCTTTCAGACTTAGCTAATTTGTTGGATAGAGAAAAAAAGAATAAGAAACAAAACACCTACGACTGCAAGGGGTTGCTCCACTCTAAAACACATCCAATATATTCACTTGGCCTTGCCTTATTGGGCATTTTAATTGAAAAGCAAACTTGTGTTTGTGTCATTTAATTATTGAATACATTGAACTATTTGGATTATGCAAAGGGATTTTTGTATTTTCCACTATCTGCTCTAGTTATGACCTTCAGAATATCTGCGGGCGTCCCACCAGCGTAAATTCTACTATGACACGGGAAATTTAAACATTGCTTTTCGGTGGGCAGTGGTGAGATTCGTGAAGATTGCTTAGTGCTTGAAAAAAAAAAAAATCATAATTCTTTCTGGAAAGGCATACATCAAAAATACAAGCGCATATTTTATATTATTATACAAAAATACAAGCAAAATTTTATTTTAAGCTTAATCTACCCGCGATTTATTTGAGGCACTGGATCCAACTGAGGGCGAATTGCCTACCACTCCACGGTAGAAAAAAAGTGTTTGATAGGAATAAGAAGAGTCCGGATGGGAAATATGCGTGTCCTCTTTGCGGTGGTGAAGATGAGGATATTGGCCATTTTCTAAGCCGGTGCCAAGAGCTTTCGGATCTCCGTAGGGAGATTTTTGGTGGGTATATCCCGACACTCCCTGGTATCCTGAAGTGTACATCCGCCCAGGCGATTAGTAAGATTTGTAGGTTTGTGTCTAGAGCGTTAGAATATAGAAAGCTTTCCGTAGATTAGTTGTATATTGATTGACGTTTCTGTGTATTAATAACATGTACCTGTATATGGCCCTCGGGCTTTTTCAAATACAATTATTATTATTATTATTATAGGTACCACAAATCAAAAGGAAATTCCACTATTTAAAAAGCGATTAATCGTGAATAGCGGAACAATGAAGTAACGCATTTTCAGCGGGTCGTCAAGCCAATTTAGGTGACTAAGTGATGGGCAACTAAACTGTCCTATCCCATCCCTGTTCGTTTGAACTGTAAGGAAAAACGACATAGTAAAAAAAAAAACGAAACAAAATTAGTAATACCCTACACTAACAAATATCAAAACATAATTACGTACCATACCTTCTCGTGTCAGCTCTTTCAACAGCCCCCACGCTGCCATTGTCTTTTCTGGCTCTGATAGTATATCTTCCCCATAGTAAAATTCACGCGAAATCAGGCTTAACTGAACTGACATACCGCACTGTATATTTGTTCTCTTGTACACAATCTATTGTAATAGCAAAAAATAACGAAATGATGTTTAATTGACAAATCCGAGTCAGGCGGTCGATACGAGGTTCTGCGGCTGCTTTAAAGTCGCTCTTTTCTTTTTTGCTAAGTTAGGATCTCGGTTAGGACAGACTTGATTGGTTAGAGAAAGAAAAACGTTGCTAGTGGAGATGGGAAACCAAGAAGGAGTAATAAAATTTTCAATATATAATTTTGAAGAAGAAAGTTCAGGAGGACAAAAAACAAATCCAGACGGAACAAGAATTCGAGGATTCAACCCCCGCATAAATCGACCCAACGATGTCTCTGTGATACACCTTCCGTAATCGGTTGATAGCATCGAACACTCTTCGTATTTTATCTTGTACATTTTTGCTAAGATTTCATGTATGTTAGAAGAAAGAGGGATTCGAAGATATAAGATCCTACGAACTATGGGTTACATATGTTTGGCTGTTTCTTTTATCCGAATACAGACCAGCTGTGTAGAGTCTCTCCAGCCAACTTATACATCTTCCCTGTACAAAAAAAACAGGTCTGACTGTAGTGCCTAGGAAATACACATTTGTGATCAATCAGTCACGTGTCTTGAATCTAACCATGCCTTAAAATGCAACCGCCGAGTGTTTCATGAGAATATGGAAAATTTGGTCCTTTTTTGTCAGCTGGGGTGACTTTGATCGATACGGCAAATTCTTCACTAGCAAAAAGAATCTTATTAAATCCAAGCCCAAAGCGATGAGTGAGGGCACGCTAACTCTGCATGCCTTGGTGTATATTCCAAGGTCTCCCATGTGCAAAGACTCGAACATTCGTTGCTGCAGGCAACGGCATAAAATATGCAGTACACAATTATTTACAAGGGCATTCCAGTATCATGGCATACTACTTCCCCCTTTATAAGTTGTCTTGCTTTCGGCTAGAAGATACACAGCTGCCTTGGTACTAGATGATAGAGACAGAACAATGTTGGATCTTTTCAAGACAGACCAGTGCGGCTCGAAACACATTATCCTACGTGATGAAAGAAGACCTTCTGCGCCATGAGCGGCAATGGGTGAACGGCTCTAAACAAATGAGGACGAAGACTGGAATCGTAGGAAGTGCTGGGTTTCCGATACCAAAAGCGTACAGTCTTCGGTCTTGCGACGGAAGCAGTGTACGTGATGTCCGGAGCAATCCAGGGAACGGAACGGGGAGCGTTCGTTGGCTGTTCTCGATCATGCAATGAAATCCTATGGTGTGGGTCGACACTCGAAAGGTCTATACCCACAGGAGGGCAAGTATCTTGAGGGGGTTGTATGGGGCTTTAGTCGTCTGGTTGACCAAGGAAGACAGATAAGTTTATTCTCCTTCCTCGTGGGAAAGAACAAATTGAGAGATTATGAGATTTTGTTCGATATAGGTCCTGCATTCTGATAAGAGTGAATAGCCTCTCGACTGGTTTCTTCATATCTGAATTAACTGGAACCAAAATTGCTTTTCGGATGGCATGTAATGCGCATAATGACTTGCCCCGAGAGCGTGCGCAGAGATGTGTTTGAATGCGAATACTGCGTATAAGGCTTTCGGCAATTTGTGTCTGATTTAAATTTGCTGCCATCGGATCGGTACTTGGGGCGTAGCGGGTTGAATGACGTCTGACGGAGTGGTTGTAGTATTGCGTCTGTGAAAGGCTTTTTCATGTCATTCCTGTTATGACGGTTCAGGCAGTCCATCAGTGTCTGATGGACACGGACTGGTATTGCCCGTCTGGAATTTCTGCCTGGCAGCATTTTGCTTCAAATTGTTGGTTAGCAGTTGTCTGGAAGAAACCTTCTAAGGCAATCTGGAACTCTCGGCCGGCTCTGACACGTGCAGTCGCACACACGCTTTTAAAACCCGGCATCTGACATAGCTCAGCCGGAATCTTAGCTCTCGCTCCCCGTTAACAAATAACAGTGCTCCGTGAGAGTTTTTTTTTTTTTTTTATCGCGCAGAATTATGCGTTTTTCCGAAATGTTTCACGCACTAAATAATTGAAACACGTCAAACGATTTTTCAAAGTAAAAGTTGATCTTCTTTTTTTATAAAAGAAAATAATATAATCCTATGATGGTTGGAAAGAAATATCTTGCGAGTAAGCATTCATTTGAACTAGATGACGTGGGAAATTTGACTGGAGATTCCCAGTTTGATTGTCTCCTGGGACTTCAAGGATCATCTCTTGAGAATGTCGATGACCTCCTTCTAAAGATCGTGATCAGTTTCTCGTTGCGACTGCGTTGGTTGCGATGTAGACTTTCATGTAACACAGCAGCGTTCGACGTTTAAAGACCAAAATTTGGAGAAAAAAGGAGAAAGAGTGGTGACGATAAAAATGTGTATTTTTGACTTAATCCATTAGACAACAAATACTAGTGCGAAGAAACAAGCTAGAATTTTGTCACAAAAAGCTAAATTTCGTTTTTGCTCGAAGTTAAACTAGTTAGGTAAGGTAACGGCAGCCGGCAACCAAAAACCCTTCTAATTAAAGGTAAAGTCCGACTTCGATACAAAACAAAAACATGGCTATTTTCGCAACATAAATACGGATTAACGATTGACCATTCATCTGCAGCTGCCTAATAGAATCGAAGACACTGCTGCTAGATTCTTTCGCAAAAGAAGACATCAATTTTAGCAAGCCGCCGAATTCGAGAAGCACGAAACGAATGCAATAAACCTGTTTTAGACTTTCCAGTTATTGGAATCTACAAAGCTTACGGCGGCTTGTCAGAAAGAAGATGTATGGGGTGGATTTGAATTCCATCTGACCGCAGAACAAAGGAGCTGTTCGGAAATTAGCATACTCTTCGAGGACGGGTTGATGAAAACTAGAACCCCCGGCTAGTTGGATGCGTCGTGCGCAGCTAACTGGCATCCTGCTGGTGTGAAATGCGAAACTGCACAGGAAACAGGGTCTAGACCAGGTCGAATTCATGGATTTTCGATGTGCTGTAAGTGGCTTGGGAAATCGATATCAGCCAGGCGTTCATTATTCAGCGCCCATTTGATGAGTAATTGTTATTGTTCTTGCTCGGTTTCCCATATCGTGTTGCACAACTTTTCCCAAAGACGGGGGAAGTTAAATAAACGAGAAAAGAAGGAAGAAAATGAATGGGCAATACTCTTGATGATAAGTATTCGTGCGAATGAAGAAGCTTAGTAGCCTAGTGAAGAGCAGGAAATGTCACCACAGCTGTCCCTAACAAACGCTGTTGATGGATTGGCATATTATTCGAATCATCGTACGGGTGACGTTTCTCCTTCTTCCCGAGGGTCACTGGCGTGTTTTGGTGGCACATTGAGTATAGAAATTTAAAAAAGATTGAGCTGCTAAAGCATCGTAGCTGACATATCCGTTTTATGCATTATTTGAATAAAGTATAGACTTTGCAGGTATGAGTGCAGGTATGAGTTCGTACTATTCGACAAGACCGTCTGTCACTCGTTTACGGTGGAATCCTGAGCAGATACCTCATTATAAAAAAAAAAAAATATATTATGTATGCTCTTGAAAACAACTTCCAAAAGGGTGCCAAAGGAATAAGATGTGGAACAACAAACGAATTACACTTTTAGAACAAATGAATAATGCATAATTTTAAAAAAATCTGTTAAATTTTAGCTTCATTCAGACAAGGATTCCAAATGCTTTGCGGACTGTTAACGAAAAAGTTATTCCTTATAATCCTTATCTCTACAATATCAGCATGCGTGCGGAGTCGAATTGATCCTTGATACCCTGCCTGATGAGGAGGGTAGGAGCTACGCGGATTTTAAAGCCCCGGAGAAGAAATTTCCAAAGTAACAGCCGATTGGTTGTCTACCATTGTGATGTTGCATGTGACGCGCTGCAAAGCGGGTGAGCACGCCTGCTGCACTATTTCCTCTAACATGCGCAGCGGCGAAGAGGGAAGTAGGCGGACATCAACTCAAAGCTCAGCAAGTACATCTAGCTCAGTTAAATTTTGTCGAGGTGTCCATATTCGCTGCACGGGACCAAAGACGGAGGTTATGTTGGCTTATCTGTTATTATCTGTCTTAGTAAGTTAGAGAGTCCTTGGGCAGCACGGGAGCACAAAATCATGACTTCAGTTTAGATCGATTAAAGGTCCAGTTTTTTTAATTAAAAATCAAGTATACGGAAATTTGAATTAATTCCAGTTCTGTACCACTAATATTAAAACGATCATTGATAATCGCACATTAGATCTAAAGTCATAAACAAAAGTTACGTTAGACGGATAACGGGATAAGTCAGCTAAGATTTGGTCCAGCGGTATTTTGACCCTTCTTGGCAAGGGTTCTCGTCAAACTATAGCCGGAAGTAACGAATCTGCAGTAATTTAATCGTAGTTTCAAAATACGACGCCTACTACTTTTGACAAGTTTGTTTTCGCATGTGCATTGCAATCACTGACTACAATCTTACCTGACTTAACAATTTAGCGTAATTTTGTGTATATAATTCGAAGTCAGCTGGGGCTGAAGGAGTGTTTAAGTCATAACATAATCGCTTTCTCTTGTGCACCCAAAACACTATTATTCATGAGCGGTGGGGACCTAATAGCTCCTTGGCGCATACCTTTTCGGATTGGAATAGGTGGCGTAATATTTGCAGGTCACCGCCCTTGAACTTTAATTTTATATTTAGTTCTCTACCCATAGAACGAATTGCAAGTATAACCAGGAATTAGCTCTACTTTGATAAGCACTTGACAAGGATTGCGCATGAAATGCCCTCTAGACGTCAAGGCCCGCAAGTCTCACCTTTATTATTAGCACTCCATCTTAAATTTGCAGTCAGATATTGCGCATGCTCGCGACCTATTTATTTCTTGAAACCAAACTGGTTTGTAGGGATATAGCACTTCACCTAGAACCACAATTCAAACATTTTCACAAAAAGGCGCCCAGGTGAAGTACAGTAATCTGTGGGCTTTCTTTTCTTTTAGGACAGGAGTAGTAACACTCCAATTAAACATAAGAATAATGATATAATGCAACAGCTTTCGCCTCAAATAAGTAAAAATGTATGTGAACAACAGGAATCGGGAGTAATCCTACTAAAAATCTTGACTTTAATATATTTGAAATTATTGATCGATTCAGTAAGAAAGAAAAAAGATGGAAAAGTTTATTTGAGCCCTACGGCCATACACGACATGATGTATTGATACAACACTGCACAGAACACGTAATCAATATAAATCAATACTTATTATCTTTCACTCGGGCTCGACTGAGCCTCTCCCGCCTTTTCCACATATCGTGCCATTTTGCATATGGTTCCAGGCTTCGAAGACCTCAGGATATCAGAAAGTAGCACCAACCGATGGTCCCCCCAAATTTCATCCCTAAGACTTTCAAGCTCCTGGCACTCCATGAGGAGATGGGCTAATTTATTATCCTCGTTTCCGCAATACCCACACTTACCATTTGTACCCTTATTTTTTTAAAATCTGTGTTCCCTATGTACTGGAAGGCAATTTCCCCTCAACTGGATCCATGATTTTAAATATTTAAAAGGTAAACTTGACTTAAAATAATATTCTTCCCCAAAGATGTCTTTTACTTTACTATATTCTTCCAGTGTTTCCGACGAACATACTAAACAGCCCCACTTTTGTATCTCTTGATCTTTCAATCGCTGCATAATTTCTGGAAGGCATTGTGTGTTTCCGGGTCCATTTCCTTCCATCCACAAATAAGAGAGGCCTAATTTGTCAAGAGATTTCTTGATTTGTCGAGTCCAAGTAGTTTTCCTATTAATTCGAAGCAAATCATTATAAGCTTGTTTAACCGCATATTGAAGAGATACATGGAAGCTGTATATTCTAACCTCCGCACGAGCTCTTGAGATCGAAATCCAGTAACTTTTCATAGGTGAAAGCAATGTCAAATGACTTGGATTATACCAAGAAAAAATAAGCCAATAGAACTTCCGGTTTTGGTCCCATGCAGCGCTATGGCTGCTCCGAGAATACTGGGCTGAGCTAGAGGTACTTGCTGAGCTTTGAATTGATGCCCGTCTACTTCCCTCTTTGCCGCTACGCACATCAGAGGAAAAACTGCAGGAGGCGCGCTGACCCGCTCTGCAGCGCGTCATATTTGACGTCACAACGATAGGCAACCAGTCGGCTTTTACTTCGGAAATTTCTTCTCCGGTGCTTCAGTACGATATAGCTGTTTGTAGAGGTAACGAATTAGGATGTTGCGCGTAGCTCCTGCTTTCCACTCGTTTCCGTCGGCCAGCCCCAGGGTATAGGGATCTAGTCGACTCCGCATGGTCGTATAGCAGAGATAGTGAGACAGAGGTTCTGGTGCTTATTTGTTCTTAATTGTACCCACTGGCTTGGGGAATGTGAAAACTCTCCCTTTCCGTCTTTACCTGTCAGCTTTTATTTCAGACCGTTCTGTTTGTCCAGTCTCAAAATAGATAGCTGCACCACCCTTCTCAATTGAGCTAAAATATGTGCTGTGTACACGCTCGATTGTTTGAACAGCATGTAATTGCGAGATTTGCGAGCATTGATGGGAATGGCAATATTTGCCCATTCCATGTCTAGCGTTCCTGAAATGCCAACCAGTCATTTGGCACATTTATTATCATCTATGCCTCTCAAATCAAATCAAATCGTTTATTCATTAATCTTACTCACGGCGGGTGTCGACTAACTGATTCCAACGTCCACATATAAATACACATCAATATATATATAAACAAGAAAATGCAAGCGTAAACTGCAGAGTCAATTGCTATTTCGCTTTGCATCGAAACAACAGAAAAAAAAAATATAAAATTAATTACACTCTTCTAAACGGTCAAACATGTGTGCTTCAAAGACAACAGAAAATCATGTTGACTCTTTAATGGTGGATGAAGCGTTAAACCGTTTAACAAATGCCGAAACAAAGCTGTTACTCTATCTTACGTGGGTACATTGGACAGGTTGCAGTTCTGGATTCGGCATAGAAGTAACCTATGCGAGACCAGTAGTTCCCAAATGTAGATGCCGCAAGTTTCGTTCCGACGTGCGCGTGTCAGACATGTTGTCTTTCCTTCCGGTTGGACGTCGACTTTGACACTCAAGCTTGTCAGATACAGATGGATAGTTTTTATTCTTATTTTGTGTGAATATTGAGATAATTTTATCTATTCGTCATTCAAAACAGTCCGAAAGTCTATTTAATTCAGAGTAAGCCAGAGTTCCCCGATACTGGAAAAGAGCTTATTATAAAAGGATGCAGTTGTTTGAAAAAAATGATTCCAGAAACAAAAAATGTTCTTCGTGTGGACCCTCGCGGGAGTCCTGAATCGGTATATTTACTGGCTACACCGTCGTGGATGGCAGAGTGATTAAGGCCCTGAATCTTTACCTACGAGAAGCTCAAGTTATGCAGTCATACGAAAATATTCTTGATGACTATCTCACCTTGCCGATACAAAATCTCCGGCCTCTCCGGGTAGCTAGCGGAAGAAAGGCAGAAGTGGTTTCACAGCTGCTCCCAAAACATCGCGGTGATTGATTGACACAGGATTTGAGTCGTTGAGTTTGAGTCGTACGGACACGCTTACTCTTTCCTCCTGAGGACCACTGGCGTATTTTGGACTAAAGTTGCGTTTTTAAATGTAGTTTCGGGGTAGTTTCGCTTAAAAGCCGTTTTATTTGTCCATTCCATCTGCTGTAGTTTCGAACCTGAAACTACGGAGCTCAAACTACAAACTACCTCGCCGACGTAGTTTGGTGAAGTTTGACTTTTCGGAAACGAGAACTCAATAAAACGCAAGTAAGACAAAACAAGAGCCAAACTACAAACTTTGACAAAACAAAAGTGAATCCAATAAAACGCAACTTAAGTACGAAAATATTCTTGATGACTATCTCACCTTGCCGATGCAAAGTCTCCGGCCTCTCCGGGTAGCTAGCGGAAGAAAGGCAGAAGTGGTGTCACAGCTGCTCCCAAAACATTGCAGTGATTGATTGACACAGGATTTGAGTCGTTGAGTTTGAGTCGTACGGACACGCTTACTCCTTCCTCCTGAGGATCACTGGCGTAGTTTGGACTAAGTCATATAGAGTATTACTTTTCCAATGGTAACAGAACAATACCGACCCAGGCCCGACTGTGGCCTGCAAGTAGCAGCTGTTGATGGTAAATTTTCTCCGGTCCTCAAGATTTTCTTCTTCTTTAGGAACCCCTGGTCTCACTGGCACCGGAACTGTGATCATTCATGTCAAGGATGTCAATGATCATGCCCCAGAGTTTGTTCAGTCCTTCTACTCAGCCCAGGTTGAAGAAAACATTGGAATCGGGTCCTCCATTCTTCAGGTGTCAGCTATCGATCCAGATGATGGCCTAAACAACCTTGTCAGGTAAGAGTAAGAGCCTACTACATACCTTTGCACCGTAGAGGCACTCTTCTTTGAGCACCTCACTAAATTTATTCATTTCCTGCTGGTTTGATTTTTTGCTCCTGAAAGAGCGACATGGAAAGAGTAAATAAAGAACTTGACATCGGCCAGCTGCCAATCGTTACGGCTTCTTTTTTACAGAAAGTTAGTTATGGTTATTTTTCTTTGATTTTGTCACTATTCGTGTATGTAACTGGAATGATTAAAGAGGAATTTCACCCGATCCGACGGAATCAGATTCTAGTCAGCAATAATGGACTCGAACAATAAGATGCAATGTTTATCTCCGAAATCTAAAAATCGAGCAATAGGATGTGGGATTGGGAATACCGAAATAGTATTTCGGAGTGAGGCGCTTCGTAGCATGTAATTGTTGGTAGTCTTCTTGATGATAGTTGAGCTGGCAGTTGAAAGAAAACAGAATCTTCTGGAAAATAGCCAAGCTTGGACAGTAACGTGATGTTTTCTGCACTCAGTACCTTGGATTCGTGCTTGACAAGTCTACTTTTTACTGAATTGTCCGAACACTGGTGACGTCCAAAGAAGAACACCTCTGCCCCCCCCCCCAGCCTCCTCCAGCGATTCGTTTCTGCCTTTTATAAAAAGATCTCCTGTAATTTCCTGTCACTGGTATCGATAGCGATAAGAACTACCGCCATCATCCAATGTGGCATACACAAATCCAGGACAGTTTTCCGTAAATTTTGGGCTGGTTTGCAACCTGGTACCTCTCCCGTCTGCATTGTGGAGGTCCACCGGGCTAGTGTACTGTACTTTGCATGAATGTAGGCAAGGAAAGTGATGAATATGGGTAAAGTGATGGCGTTTATTGGGGACAATAATTTCGTAGGCGGGGTTCGGTCGGAACGAGGCTGCATTGTGACGAACTAACATAATATCAGCCTTTGCTACAAGTATAATTGATTATATATTTCTGCAATGAATTATCATAGACAAGTAATTACCCCTTATTCTGCATCATTCGACCGTTAGACAACCATTTACCTTGTGTCTTCCAAATCCAGACCAACTTTTCAAGATTTAAGCTATGCTCATTTTGATTTCAAAGGAATTGTTGTTTTGCTTTGGGTTTTTTTGGTGGCAAGGTCAAGCTCACCCAAGTAGATTTTATGAAAAGGGCCTGAATTTTGGATAGCTGCGAATCCAAAGAAAAGTGAAAATCTCCATTGTTGATTTTGACTTCCTTCTCCAGCATTAGCCAGCCGAGTTTCGATCTTTTTAACAATTCGTTACCGTGCTGTAGCTTAGCGTCGCGAGTGTCATTCGTTCCCGTGCTATACAGCTATAGCGTTGCCGATCCAGCAAATTGATTATAGGAGATCCGTAACCAGTGGTACATCGAATCATTTGTACAGTACAGCGAGAGTGGTACAACGAATCGGTTTGAACTGCTTCAGATTGTCCGGACTATAACGGTGCGGACTGATTATCTAGACGAATTTAGGACTGGTATTCCGTTTGGAAATTATCATAAAATTTCGTACGGAAAAGTCAAGATTTTTCAACTATATGATGAAAGTGTAGAGAATCCGGCCGGAAAACCTGATCATCTATGCACTGTCCGAAGTTTCATAGCAGATAACATGTGTTTCATCCTTGTGTTAAGCATTATGAGAGGATATCTGTTATCTTCGGCAGTTTGTCTACTCTTACTGTCAATGCTCCCTTTTAAATGTTGTGGCTTAACACTTCAGGGGTCAAAAGAGATATAGTCTCATAGCATTTAACACAAGCATGTGCATACATGTGTTAATAAAGGTTAACTTCAGACATCGAGGTTGATATCGGAAAATAACACCGAGACGGTCATTGAAAATAACCCATCCAATCCGAAGGCGAGGTAGGTTATGAAAAATATCTACCGAATCGAAGGCGAGTTTGTAATTTTTGAATGGCCGTCGAGGTTGTTATTCTGATATGAACCGAGATGGAGGTATGTTAACTATTATAATTTTTTCGAACAGAATATTTTTATAGGTAAGACATATTCTTCTTTTGTCGAACTTTTTTGCTAATGGGATAGGGAATTTTATTTTAGTAAAGTAGCAACCCAAGACTACTGTAGATCTGTTAAAATTACTACTGTTGGGACGCTAGCAGTCTTTTAGATTTTTTTGGCGATTCAAATGCCATCTAGCAGTGGCGAAGCCTACTATAGATCTACTAAAATGGCTACTCTAGGGGTCGTGGAAGTAAAAAGTAAACAATAACAAAACGACGTGAACAAGAAATTCCAGAACAATCAAGAACGTGTCCGAAAGCTTTTTTGTGCTCTAAATGCTGCATTAATGCTGCATTTTCTAAAAAAAAAATTGTCCGAAAGCTGTTACCTTTTTTTTTTTCACTGACATTTCTAAAATACCAAAATTTATGTCAGGGAAAAGAAGAAGAAAAAAGAATTAGCTGTATAAAGCTGACAAAATCGACCAGCTACTGCTATCCTTCTTGTCTTTCCTTTCTTCGTTGGGCATGATCGCTAGTTGTCTTAGAATTCGGAATGATTGCTGAATTGTCAGTTGTCTTTTTGAATTTGTTATGTTTGCCGCCGAAAACACTGAGAGAATCGCCGTGCTCCCCAGTTTCTTCTTGAAAATTCAGCATAAAATTTAGCATTCTTGCTGAATTTTTCGATGAATTTTATGCTGAATTAATGCTGCATTAATTGAGCGAAAATTTAAGTCCGAAAGCGAAATGCTGCGTAAAATGCTGAATTAATTCAGCATTTTCGTTCGTTTCGGAGCTTTCGGACACGTTCTAAGACAGTGACCAATGCTGAATAACTAGCCTTTGGAAAGCAAGGGATAGTAGGATGTTGTGTCAGTTGACAAGCTGTATCGTCAGTGGAAATCTGATTGTTACAACTTATGACCTAGGGCGTGGGCTGGTTGTCAGAGAGAGCAAGATGTTCTGTAATTTTTTCAACATTTGTTTCATTCTTATTGAATTTTTCTATATTTTTTTAAGTTTTTTTGTTTTTTTTAATGACTGGAAGTATTGTTTTTATTTTATTTTTTAGAGGTCAGCTTCTACTTTTCAGTATTTGAGGAAAAGTGCTCGATGAACATCTGCGTAGGCTGATACGGCTTCGCATCAGCCTCTGTGGTGGATGATACGAGGTCGTAACAACCTCTACAAAAGCAACTGTCATAATATAACTTCCTGTGTGATATAGAAAGATATGCATTGCATACCTGTCCGAGAAAAGTTATATGTTAATAACCTTCCAATAGTGTGCGAACTATTAACAGATAGATAGATATTCAACCCAGTGCAAAAACTCGCAAGGGGAAGGGGTGGAAATGGAATTGTGTTTTGTCGGAAATTTTAGACGCTGGACTAGGCTATCATGCTACCAAGCAAAGAGAACACATCTATACTTCAGCTAACCTGGAAGAACTGCTACGGGACTGCTTTGCTGCAAGACTTTAACTCTCAGATTCTACGGTCGAGACAGGCATCGGCCGGGCGTCACACCCTGTAAACGAAAATCTTTTTTTTTTTACCTTCAGCATGATTCTAGACGTGCCTGTTCTTTCTTGATCTGTTCTTGGCTTAAGTTTTAACAGAAAAGCCAACTTATTTTTACGTCACTTAATTTAATCCACTGAATTATTTGGGTTCTACAAAGCGATTTTTGTTTCCACTATCTGCTCTAGTTATGACGTTCAGAATATCTGCGGCCGTCCCCACAGCATAAATTCTACTATGTCGCGGGAAATTTTAATTTCAACACAAACGCGGCTTTTCAGTGGGCAGTGTTGAGATTTGTGAAGATCGCTTTGTGCCTGAAAAAAAAAAAATCATAAATCTTTCTCGTAAGGCATACAACAAAAATACAAGTGTATAGAGGTACCACAGATCACACGGAAATTCAACTATTTGAAAATCGATTATTCATGAACAGCGGAACAACTAAGTAACACATTTCAGCAGGTCTTCAAGCCGATTAAAGTGAATAAGTGATGGGTCCTATCCCAGTTTTCGGTTAAACTTTAAGGTAATGCCAAGGTAATGAAACTGGAGAGGACTCGACCACCAAAAGATAATGTTAGGTCCTCTTGAAAGAAATTTCTATTGTAATCTTTCTTCTAATTATTATCGTACGAGTCAGTCACTGTCACTCTAACACTGAAGCTGCAATCTTGGTTGTACGCGTGCTAAGCCTCAATCATGCGCGAAAATTCTGATGCATGATGCGAAACTCTTAAATTAAAATTCCTTTATTGCTCCTTTGTAAAAAAGCGGCTTTTGGCGTGTCAAGTGAACAAATCGAACAAAAAATACAAGCCGCAATCTGACATTTCTACTGATGGACGCGGCGTGACTCTGGGCGGGTACTTAAAGTCTCCAGACGCTCTCAGCAGGAGTGCTTGAATTTTTCATGAGTCTTATGTGCCCTATGGGGAGGGCAGTTGTTTTCGGCGTAACCAACTCTGAATTTGATCATGTTGTTGTAATGGGGCTCACATTTCCGTGGTTTATTTTGTTTTTGGGATCCCAAAACGTAAGTGGAGGGATACCCATGACATCGCAAAAGTTGTCCGTCTGTCAGCACGATAACTCTCGAAGGGAATGAGATATTTTGATGAAACTTGGTGTGAGGATTCCTTGGGTCAAGCGGAAGGTCATGTTTGTAGATGGGCTCTGTATCCCTACATTTAGGGGTAGGTGTTCAAATCAAGGGGAAAACAAAATATTTATAAACAGGTCTAAGGTGATAGTCGATCATGGGATAAGAAGACGTGCTGAGCACGATGATGAAAACCATTTTCTCGCCGGACAAGTAGTTCGTCTGGAATCCAGCGAAAACCGGAAAATTTGTTAAAAGCAAAAGTTTTATTTGAAGTTCATTAGATGTTCGATTAGGGACAAGAAAACATGCTGAACATTTATGCGAAAATCATTTACTACCCAGACAATTAGTTCGCCTGTAATCCGGACAAACCGGAAAATCTGTTAAAAGCAAAAGTTTTATTTTAAGTTGATTAGATGACAAATTAAAGGGCAAGAAGAGACGCTTAAGCCATAAATGACAATTCTTTTTTACCCTGACATATAGTTCATCTGGGGTCCGGCTGAAACCAGAAGATTTGGTTTAAGCTAAATTTTTATTTGAAGTTGATTAGATGTTCTTTATAGGAGATACGCTGAATTCCTTTCTAAACTTTTTTTTGCTGGACAAGTAGTTCGCTCGAAATTCGGCCGAAACCGGAAATTTGGCAGAAGTAAAGCAGGAAGTTTCGATCAGCATCGTCAAAATAGAAGACAAACCTCGATTGTCTGGATCAAATTATTAAATGTTTGGGATCCCATCGAAACCTTTGGTCTTGTTAGTTTAGTTTTCACGGTCTACCACAAACCCTAAGTTTTTGGGAGTAGTGATCGGTACGCTGGGATAAACATAAGGTGACTGTAAGTACGGCGACCCAGACGCCTTTCCAGTTTAAGGAGCCTAAAAGTCTTCGAGAACTAAACACACGTTTTGCAGTATGGTATGGCTACTTCACCGGTTAACGACGTTTGGTTTATACTATCCTTGGGAATGTTGATCCATTTGGCTTGTACCACACTGACACTGTGTCAAACATGGCTCCACTGGTGTAGGATATGCACCGCACTACGTCAAAAACTGCACCGCACCAGCATCACACTATGTCAAGTGTACCCTACTGTATTTTCATCAATCAATTTCATTTAATCAACACGGTGATTTAAATTCAGAACGGTACGGTTTAAAACAAAAGACTAGAGCGACTGGCTTTAAAAAATCGAAACATTTGAAGATAAATTTCGTCGTTACCTCTAAAAAGATTGACCTCAGTCATACTGCAAAACTAATCACACCAAAAGTGTCTGTGGTACTATAATAATTTTTTATAATATTTTTTTTGGTTCGAAAGCTGCCAAAGGATAAATTTCTCTGTTACCTCTGGAAAGCTTCGGTGTCTATTATCAGCTCTGTTTCTGTTGCAGTGATGATTTCCAATCTCTCACGTTTCCCCCCGTTTCATCGTACAAGTTAAAGGTGTCCATCTTGTTGCAGATACTCCTTTGTTGGAAACAAGGCAGCGTTTTCGGTCGACGCTGGAACTGGTATCGTGACTACTAACGCTGCCCTCGATAGAGAGACGACTTCCGTCTACAACCTCGTCGTAATGGCTACCGACAGTAACCCAGCTAACATGCTGTCGACTACAGTCAACCTGCTAATTACCGTAACGGACGTCAATGACAACATACCCAAGTTCGCTTCCAACGTCAACTCCGTCGTCTTACCGAGTAATATACCGGCTGGTAAGTTTATCTTCTTCTTTCAAGTTACGACGTCACATGCTGATCTCTGCAGTTTCAGAAGCTTGATACTGAGCGTGTTCCACCCTACTTACCGTAGTTACTACGCATGATGTAACTAGTCCTGGCTTTTTGCCGTCAAGGCTGGAACAATTTTTTTTTATTTTCCAGCAGAATATCTTGCCACGGGCGAATCCTGCCAATCACGTTACAGAGATTCGTAGTTACCACGCTTACTACGCTCCCCAGCATGGTAAGCAAATAGTCACTATTTCGAGAAGGCTAGAACAGTCAGCGTAGTAACTTTTTACGAGGTTGGAACGAAAATAGTAACCAATAATTACTATTTTTGGAAGGATGGAACACGCTCACCATTTACATGCCATCCTCATGTTAAATATTTTCGAGCTTCCCACAGTGTGGCGACAGAAGTTATTTGAGGTATCGCACACCGTGAAATGATGAGAGTTTCAAATTTCGGTCCCCCTCTATCCAGTACCTATATCCGCGTCCTGGAAGGTGCACTCGTGTGCATTTACATCGCGTACCGGAGGATTCTGATGAACAGACTATCCCGTACTTACAAGACCCAAGCATTTGGTCCATTGGAAATGACGACATGCCCTGCTCCAACTTTGATAACGTAGCACTTGAACTTGAACTTGAAAAACATGTTATTTTCCAAATTCAAAGGATTTGTAGGCAATTACGACATATTATTGCTGGGAAGATTCGATAAATACTAGTTTGCCTAACTCTCAGGAGCAAAAATCAAACGAAAGAGCTACAAAAATGACCCCCCCCCCCCCCCCCAGACACTCACATACACACATTCTAAACGCCATGTAGGGAGAAAATATAGTTTTCTTATATGGGACGATCTAAGAAAATGGAATGGGACAAAAAGTTGAAATGTTAGAGGTTAACAGATGGCTGATTAATCTGCAGAAATCATCATTAGTTCTTGGCCATCATCTAAGCAGAAACAATACGGGTGGTATATTGCGAAGTGATCAAACTATAATGTTCCACGGGATACAGACACATTTTTTCCGTCTTTTGCTGAAGTGTTAGGAATCGTAGCTCATGTTCTAGACAAGTGAAAGTTAGGCTACAGGGCCCTTAATCCAGCAAGGTCGGTGTTATCGTCTGTCGTCAGTATTATAACTGTAGATAATGGAATCCTCCTTGGGACAGGGAGCCATTCCGTGCGTCATCTCTACCTAACTCAATGGCGGTGGGCGCGAGTTTGGGATCTTGTTTTGTAATTTCTGTTTTCTCATTCTGAAAGGCCAGATTGAAGCCCAGATTTAATTCACGGATCAAGTACAAACTAAATTACAACTAAATTAAAAAGAAAGTACAAAAAGTCTACATGTATCGTGAAGTTTCTCCGCTGCCTTTCGTGCTTATCTCCGACAAATTTCGCGGTATAGTGGCATCGTAAATTGCCTAATATTGGCTTCGTTTAACATACTAGTGAAAAGATTGCTGCAAAAACCGAAAACCTGTCTCTGTGGTATTTACAACGCTATATTTGCGACGCCGTTCTGATCTTCGACTCTTCGTACAACGGTGCTAGGGGCTATGGTAATTTGACATGCATTTGAGTCAGTTTCTAAAGCGATACTAGCTCTTGTGCTCTTAGGAGTGCCAAGTAGTAGAGTAGACTTAGTGCGATTATAAAAGACATACCACATTGCCGTACACGGGCCAAAGTAGTTAAACTTAAGGTTTGAAGATTAATCAAGTCACTATCTTTCAATACGTATGATTGATGGTTGCGTACAAAACGGCAGCGCCCTTTTAGCCGAAAAGATGCGTGGTCAAGACGCTCTTCACAAAGCCGGTTACCTCTGTGGTCAACAGATTCATCGCCCGAGAATTAGCTTGAGCAATACTTCCAGTTAGAAATTTAGTATTTGCATTGCCACAACCCAGTATGCTCACCGCTGTACTCTTTTCAGGGTCCTTCGTTTTTGGAGCAAAAGCCCAGGACCGCGACATCGGCGAAAATGGAAAGATCACCTACCACTTGTCGGGAGACAATGCTGACAAGTTCCAGATCGACCAGGTGAACGGCGTTGTGAAAACCTCCACACTGCTTGCTGCAGAGAAGACTTATCGACTTGAAATCCGCGCTACCGACAACGGTCCTCAACGACTTTCATCAACAAGTGACTTAACAGTGCGCTTGCAAAAGCCAGACCTCTTCCCTGTTATCAACAGTGTTGACAGTGTGTTTACCCTGTCTGAAGAAGTTAGCAATAAGGTTTTGACTTCCTTTACTGCCAGCTCCCCCAAGAGCGGGAAGGCGGGTGAGATCAAATACTTCGTAGCCGGCGGGGACGTTTCGGAAGTGTTCAAAGTCGACCAAAAAACGGGTGAACTTAGAGTCGCACGAGGACTCGACTTTGAATCGTTTTCTCAGTATGAACTCTGGGTTGAAGCTCGCGATTCGGACGATCCGCCCCTTGGAGTTTTCACGAGGATCTACGTGAATGTCACAGATGCGAACGATAACGCGCCAGTGTTTGAACGTGCTGTTTACAACACGACTATTATGGAAGAGCAATCACCTCCGCAGTTACTAGTTATGGTGCGAGCATCTGATTCAGACTCAGGCCGTAATAGTGAAATCGTCTACAGGCTGAAATCCACAGGTGATGTCGCAGATACGTTCTTCCTTGAGGGGTCCACCGGAAAAATTTACACGAAGGCTAAACTGGACCGTGAGGAAGTGCCAATATATACCCTAGTCATTGAAGCCATTGATCAAGGAACCCCTTCTAAGACGGGGACAGCTACGGTTGTCGTGAACGTCGCTGATAAGAATGACAACCCTCCGCGTTTCACTCGTTTGTTCAGTGTCAACGTAACCGAGAACGCTCCCATCGGAACGTTTGTCATTCAAGTTACAAGTTCAGACAGAGACATTGACAGCAACGCGAACGCGACGTACAGCTTTTCTGAGAACCCTAATGGAAAATTCCGGATCGACCCAGTTTCTGGGAACGTGACCGTTGCTGGACTGATCGATCGCGAAACCAAGGAGGAATACCTTTTGAAAGTGACTGCTATTGATGGCTCGTGGCGAGCTGAGACCCCTTTAACCATAACCGTCCAGGATCAGAACGATAATAGTCCCGAGTTCGAGCACAGCTTCTATAGTTTCAACTTCCCTGAGCTACAGCGAAACATAGCTTTTATCGGCCAGGTTACTGCCGTTGATAGGGATAAGTCCGGTCCGAACTCGATGGTGTCTTATGGGCTAAAACAACCCTCCGATTTCTTTGCCATCGACCCGGCAAGTGGAGAACTTTTCTCGAAACAGGTTGTTCGGTACAAGCATTCACGGCGTGGTCCTTCACCGGAGAATGTTTACTCATTTGTTGTTTTGGCTACCGACCATGGCAAACCGCCACTAACTAGTGAATGCCTCGTTAATGTCAATATAGTCGATGCAAACAACAACGCTCCGACTTTTGACATGAAGAAGTATTTCTCGCCGGTCCCAGACGCCGCGATTGTAGGCCAGAACATCGTCCAGATCCAAGCCTTTGATGTCGAGGACTATGGCATCAATTCTCAAATCGAATATGCCATCATTGGTGGGAACGGCTCTGACTTCTTCAGCGTAAATAAAGAAAACGGATGGTTATCAGTTGCTAGTCCTCTTTTTGGTCGACGGGAGCTCGAGTTTTTGCTTCAGGTCCGCGCAACGGATCGCGGTGTTCCCCCACAAAGTGACGAGGCAGTTGTACACCTTGTTGTTACCGGAGAAAATAACTACACCCCTACGTTTAGCACTCTGAGCTATCAAGTTATCGTTCCAGAAAATGAGCCTGTCGGATCAGTAATCGTCACAGTGACAGCTACGGACCAAGACATCGGACCAAATGGCATGATTCGCTATTCCCTATCCCAGGACGAGCCTCAGGATCGTTTTATTATTGATCCACTGACCGGTTCCATTGCTGTCTCAAATCAGCTGGATTATGACACGGTGCAGAAATACACGCTGAACGTCACGGCTAGCGACCTTGGATTTATTTCAAAGAAAGCTACAGCAGTTGTAACGGTTCTGCTGATCGATGTTAACGACAATCCACCAAAGTTCAACCGAACGGTTTATGAGGCAAGAGTCGCCGAAAACCAGCCGGCTGGGATCCCTGTTTACCGTCTCGAGGCAGTTGATATCGACTCAGCTCGCAATGCTATCATTCAGTATTCCATTATTGGTGGTAGTGGAAAGGACAGTTTCGTTGTAGACCCTCAGACAGGCCAGATCACCACGAAGACTAGCTTCGACTTCGAAGAGAAAAATCTCTTCACGCTCGACATCATCGCAACCAACCCCGATTCTTCGATGTTCGGATCTACCAGGGTGAACATTCGAGTGACTGGAAAGAACGAGTTCTTCCCTAAGTTTGTCCAGCCGGTTTTCCACTTCACCGTTTCAGAATCCGCACCTCTCGGGTCATCCGTTGGTGTAGTTCAGGCGATGGATAAAGATGCCGGGGACGAAGGTGTTGTCTTCTATCTCTTTGTCGGTTCGAGTAATGAAAAAGGCTTTCAGATCAATCCAGAGTCTGGAATGATCACGGTTGCCAGACATCTAGATCGAGAAAGCCAGAGTCGGGTCGTCCTAACTGTCTTAGCAAAGAACAGCGGAGGAATAAGAGGCAACGATACAGATGAAGCTCAAGTTGTTATTGCTATTCAAGACGGAAACGACCCGCCCGTGTTTCTTCAAGCAGTATACGAAGCTGCGATTTACGAAAACGCAAGTGTCGGCTCGTCAGTTATCAGTGTTTTAGCCGTCGACAAGGACGTCCGGCCACCAAACAACCAGTTTTCATATACCATCGTTTCTGGAAACACCAACAACTCCTTCAAGATTGACCCGCAGTCTGGGCTAGTCGAAACAAGCGCAAGACTTGATAGGGAGAACCAGGGAAGCTACAACATCACTGTTGCTGCAGTTGACAATGGAATCCCTCAGCAAACTGGGATTGCCAGTCTGCATGTCTTTGTGAAGGATATCAACGATAATGGGCCCTACTTCGAAGGCGATATACCCGTTGGTTACGTTGCTGAAAATGAACCGAGTGGGACTAGTGTCTTAGTCCTTAGTGCAAGTGACCCTGACTTGCCCCCAAATGGTGGGCCATTCAAGTACAACCTGGTTGGAGGAGACCATAAGGAGCTCTTTACAGTGGATAGAGACACGGGTTTCGTTAGGACAGCTAAGTCAATCGACCGGGAAGTTCTGAGCGAGGTTGTCCTTGAAGTTGAAGTCACTGATAACGGCTCACCGCCCATGGCTTCGACCATGCCAATAAAAATCGTCGTTCAAGACAAGAATGACAACCCCTCCACACCCCGTGTCCTACAAATCTTTGTAAACAGTTACACAGAAGACAAGTTCAGCGGGAAGGTCGGTGAAGTCCCGCCCAACGACGTTGACATCACTGGCAACTATCAGTGTCGAATTTTAAACGGAGAGACTTCCTTGTTCTCAATCCAGAGCGGCTGCATTCTTTACGCCAACAAAATCCAGACAAGTGGGAATTATTCTTTCAAGATATCAGGAAATGACGGTATTCATCCAGACGTCGTCTCGACTGTCTCTGTGGCATTTAACTTCTTCGGCAATAACACGCTTAACTTCGCCTTACCTATCAGGATAGCTAACATCACCGGCTATGACTTCTTATCTTCATACCTGCGCCCTTTCCAAGCTCTTTTGAGCGGTCTGCTAAGATCCAGAGGCGAGCCCACGATCTTCAGCATCAACTCGTTCAGTAACTTCCTTGATTTGACGTTGGTGGTCAAAGGAGGAGGTGGACTTTTGGTAGACCGGGAGGAGGTCTTTGGTATCTTGATGCGCAACAAGGAAAAGTTTGACAAGCTTTTCGAGACGTCCAGTATAGTCCTGAATTTCTCTCCTTGCCAGGACTCTCCATGTCTGAACGGTGGAGATTGCGCCGCTGCCTTCCATCTTTACGAATCTTCTGAGATCACAGATTCTCGAGAAATTGTCCTTAACACGCCCCTGTTGAAGAATGAGTTCACCTGTACTTGCACCTCCGGATTTAGCGGGAGAAACTGTGAGCAGCGTCAAGATCCCTGTTCGCCTAATCCATGTCGTAACGGCGGAACATGCGGTAAAGCGGGCAGCGACTACAAGTGTACTTGCGCCGCCGCTTATCAAGGAAAGAACTGCGACAAGGTCAAGCCGAAAGTATGTGAAGCCAGCCCTTGCAAAAACGGTGGAACCTGTCAGGAGACTCAAGACGGCGGTTTCTACTGCCTTTGCCGCAACGGATTCCGCGGCATTTCATGCGACGTGACGTCCGATTCCTGTCGCCCCAACCCATGCATGAACGGCGGCACATGCATCAACCTTAAACCTGGGTACAAGTGCCAGTGTCCTGATAACCACTACGGCTCATTCTGCGAGAAAACAACGTTTGGATTCGGCGACCTGTCCTACATGGCTTTCCCGTCGCTCGAAGCTAGCACCAATGACATCTCTCTCGTATTCGCCACCAACAAACCCAATTCTCTTCTCGTGTATAACTTCGGCCACCAGAATGGTGGTCGCTCCGATTTTGTAGCCCTGGAGCTCTACGGCGGTCGACCCTGGTTCATTTGCGGTGGAGTGCAGACGGCCATCGCTACTCTTTTTGTAGACAAGCAGGTAGCCGATGGAAAGTGGTACAGAGTAACAGCAACTCGTAATGGAAGAGTAGGATCGTTGACCATCGCGGATTGCACGGATAGTGGCGAGTTTTGCACTGAATGCAGGCCTGGAGATAAAAGCTGCTCTTCTAGCTACAGCGGATTCCCGAGGTGAGTTATATGGGCAGTATGTGGGTCGTAGTTACGTTTTAAAGTAGGACTTAAGGCAAATGTAATACCAGTGTTTTATTTTGGATAGTTAGCACCGTCCACACCTCGCCGCCCGCCTAGCATCTACTTTTCCTTCCCACTCGTTTCCATATCATACGGATGGAGTTAGCAATAAAAGAGCCATTTAAAATAAAGTAGAAATGGCATCCAGATATGTTTTATAAACAAGTTTTTACGTTCTCTCACCGTTCAGTTATTTGGCCTGCGTAGAAGCTCTTGGCCGTTGACTACTTCTGATTTCGCCTCCAAAGACAGTTATCACACTACATAAGAAGCCGTAAGCGAAAATAAAAGACACAATTTTTGTTTTGTTCGGAGCTCTAGAGGGCTAGAATTCGATTGGTAAATGTATTTGTTCATTTTTTGTTCTTCTAAGCCTGAAACAATCCAGTTTCATAATTAAAAAAACTTATGATGTCATCGTCCCAGCTTTTTTTTTTTTCTAGCATGTGTGCCGAGTTCAGACACTTGAAGCTGTACCAGACACAAATCTTCTACTATGTTCATGAACTTTATGAATTCATCTGTTCAAGTCTCAATGATATTATGCATCCCTAAAAGCTGTTGATGTCATTAGAAAAAATGTATGAAACGTCCATTGCATACATAGTAATGCGCTTGCACACGAAAAAAACAGTCCATACATGGCAGGCAGTGTGGTTAAGAAGCATATTGATATGCTCATTTCCCATTCAAGGTGTGGTAAATTCTTAACGATCTGACACAAGAACGTATAATGCGAGACAACAGAATAACAGAACACCCGTCACTTTTGTCTCGCAATGCGTCTTGCTCTGGCTACGGAATCCCGGACCCGAACGAGCACTATCACTTTACCGGATCGTTCTGCATTCTTGAGTCTCTGCTGCAGAGTTGAGTTATCTAGCCCTATTGCACAAAAGCGCTAGGACAAGGTCTTGGGTAACAAGACCAAAGGTTTCGATGGGATCCCAAAAATCTAACATTTGATAAAACAATTGGGCCATGTCTTCGACATTCAGTCTTCGTCAGATTACTTCACTATTTTTACTGTTAAAATAAGTTCAAAAACGGATTCAGTATGTCTCCTTACCCCGATATCGAATCTCTAATCGTTTTCAGAAACAACTTTGAGCTTCAACCAAATTTCCAGTATCAGCAGAATTCATGATGAACCATTTGTCCAGCAAGAAAACTAAGTTCAGATATGGATTCAGTAGACCTCCTTACCCCCTCAGTGAATATCTTATTACCTTATAAAACATACATGTGTTTACCGTAAATTCGAAACCCCTCCTCTGTCTCAAAGATAGGACTAAAGGACCCATCTACGAACTTGACCTGTACTTTACCAGCGAACCCTCACTGAACAACACCCTCGCTTGAACAACAGATTTCCTCGTTTGAACATCATATATCAACCCCTTCGACCTTCGATTACACTAAATCTCTCCGACGACCATACAATAAACAAATGAATGTCGTCATCATCCACGCGCAGAGCTATACCGGTTTGAGAATAAAGGGATAGGGACTGCTATAGCCGAAAATTGGTCGACAATTATTGTTTACTTTTAACAGACTTTCCGGTTTGGGCCGGACTCCGAGCTACTACTTGTCGGGCGAGAAAATGGTTTTCACCATCCTGTTCAACATGTCTTCTTACTCCATAATAGACTACCACATTATCTGTTTAATAATATTTCATTTGCCCTTTAATTTAAACCCCCACCCCTGAATGTAGGGCTACTAACTCGACCTTACTCTTGACCCAAAGAATCCTCACACCAAGTTTCGTCAAAATATCTCATTCCCTTCGAGAGTTACAGTGCGCACAGACGGACGTTCGGACGGACAACTTTTGCGATGTCATAGATATCCCGCCACTTACGTTTTTGGAAATTTTTTCTTTGAATATTGCGTTTTGAAGTTTTCAGGTGTGCGATAGCACCATTTTTAAGCATTTCCCCAGGTCTTGGCGCAAAGTGGGTGCTTTTTGCCACCCAAATATCTTAGAACTGAAAGCCGGATATGGATTTGTAAATACCGCTCATTTTATATTTAGAGCACGAGGGTTGCGGGGATTCCAAATCTTTATCGAATGTTAAAAACTTCATTCGACAACACCAGTGTATAAAATAGGACTATGCCTAAACCATGTGGTCCATTCAGTGACATATCAATACTATAAAAAATACACGTGATTTCTACAACTATATTACAATTGTTTACCTTCTATATTATTCATGTATAAACCATATTATATGTAAACGTATATTATGTGTAAACGAAGGGTTCGTTTAAAGGTAGCTTTAATATCATGTAGCGCATGTTAAAGACCTAATCCAAACATTCTGTTTACCTGCTCTCACTGATCGGAAGCCACCAGTTTATTTAGATTTGAACTTGATTGTCGGGTTGCTATTTTGGCTCGAGAAAAAACCACGCAAAAGTCTTCGTTTCCAGATGACGAAATTTTCCACGTTTGATTAGCAAAGAATTATGAGACTTAATTGATTATTTTTTGTATGACTTCGGGAGTGGTTTATTAATGGTTTATTAATTTATTCTTATTTGTAATAAACAGTTGGAGCATTAGATGGAAATTATTACTTTGATCCTTGGCTCCCTCGGCTGGGATTTAGTCCAGACCGAGTTATTTCAAACCTAGGAAATTTGGTTTGTATTTTTATTTTGCTCATTGTTTGACGGTGTTTTTTGAGGTTTTAAACATTTATAGTGGCCAGAAAGAATGATTATCATTGTGTGTGTGGTAGAAAGACCATTTCTTGTGGTCCGTTTTAACGGTTAATTTTTATTACAGTACACTCAACTTCAATGCCCAGCCTTTATACGTCGGTGGCCTTCCATCCGTTGAACCAATCCTGGAACGCCCGGGTCAGCTCCACAGCGATGACTTCGTCGGCTGCATTCAGTCGGTATCCATCAGTGGACGCTCTCTCAACATGTCCCGTCCGATAAAATCGTACGGTGTCACCAGTACCTGTCAGAGGGTCGTAGAACCATGCAAAACTCTTGGCGACACCTGTGGTGTGGGTGGAACCTGTGTGGACGAATGGAGCACCGTTTCCTGTAAATGTGATTCGGGGGTCGTGGCGCCGAATTGTGAAAGTGCACTTCAGCCTGTTTCGCTCGAGAGTGATTCTTATTTGGAATTAAAAGTGTCCGAAATGTTCAAGAGGAGGATTTTGAGGAAACATGGGGATTTCACGACGAGGGGTCGGAGCTTGAGGGACGAAGTGGAGAAATCGCTGTCCGTGCAGTTCAGAACGCTGACGAAAGATGGCTGCCTGGTTTTCGCGGAGACAAACAACGACTACTCAGCTTTAATTGTAAGTAGTTTGGTCTTGGGTTGTATTATTTTTGCTAAGGAACCTAATTTTCATCACTGAACGACTGATTAGCTTGCCTCTCCCCCCCCCCCCCCCGAGCCCAAAAATGATCTTGTTAAATGCTAAACTCAGGGCTAAAGAACTTGTTCCGAGACTGCAGCTGAAACTGCAAAATCGCATGTCCTCTGGTCCTAAGCTGTAAACTGTCTCCCGGTTCTTGGCAGTCAGTTTAATGTGGGCGTCGCTTTTTGCTTATTCCAAGGGGTTACCCACTACCCTGCACATGCTGTACGCCCTTTCCCGGTACTGGCCCGCACCGACCACAACCAGCAGTGCCGGTACCGATGCCGGCCGTAAATTAGACGATTCCCGCTTAAAACGTGCTGATTTGAATGTTCTTCACGTGGCCGACGCCGGTTGGTGTCAGCCTGTGCTGGTGCCCTCAAGAGTAGGCAATCCCTCGGCTCATCCAGTTTTGTAGCGAAATGCTACACTTGTGTGGAGCCAGACTAGACTTTGCTTGTTAGAACCTGTTTTTACGTATGGCGCTACATTCATCTCAAATGTGATGTCCTTTCCTTCGAAATTTAACCATTATGTAATGCGACCCCAGTAGGGCCTTTACTCTTGTTAATAATGGACCATTGGCGTTACTTGTGTCCTGTTATTTTTTTTTTCCAGCAGCAACTTGAGCTTCAAAAGCCATATATTTTAAAATAATCCGAGTCGTACTAACCTTCGTCATTTCCTCTGTGTCTCACTCTTCCTCTTCCCTTGTAGATTCGCGAGGGCTACATCCAGTACACTTCGCGTTCCGGTGTCCAGCTTGAGATCAACATGACCGTTCCTGAGCGGTTCGTCTCAGACGGCATCTGGCATAACCTAACGGTTGTGAGCCGGCAGAAAACGCTATTTTTAATGCTAGATGGCGACGTAGTGGGCGAGGAGCTAGACCCAAATAGCTTACATGACATTCTGGACCCGTATCTTACTTTTTTGACTGTCGGCGGCAAGCCTGAAGATAAACTTGTCAGATACCCTTCAGGTAAGTGCACTACTGTGGTGGCTAAATCGATACCCCACTGGGCGCTGGGTTTTCTTAAGTGAATACGGTTTGTTGATATTTCTACGGAAATAATTTAAAAGTAATATAGATGGCACTTTACACAAGGGACTTGTACCGTGACCAATACCATAAAGAATTTTCGAATATAATTTAGAAGTCTAGGACTCCCTTGTCGGAGTCAGTCCACAAGGAGCTCGGTAGCTCAGTTGGTAGAGCGTCTGTCTTGTAAACAGAGGGCCTAGGTTCAAATCCCGGCTGAGGATCATTTTTGTCTATCAGTTCACTACTTATAAAAATGTTTCCATCTCAAGGGCGTTTTTCCCCATTAAAAATTATATAATTGGTTTTATTTGGTTTTCACCATGAGACCCCGTCTTGTGGGTCCTGGTTTGTCTACGTGGCTCCGACAAGGGAGTCCTAGACATCTAAATTATATTCGAAAAATTCTTTATGGTATTGGTCACGGTACAAGTCCCTTGTGTAAAGTGCCATCTATGTTATTAATTTCCGTGACATGGGGATGTGAACTGGTTAGATGAATTTGCCTTCAGGCGGGATCACTGTTCCTATGGCCGGCTTCTACCAAACTTTTGTAGTGGTTTGTGAACTCTGTTCACAAGCCCCTCGGTTGCTCAGTTGGTAGAGCGTCTGTCTTGT
Source organism: Branchinecta lynchi (assembly GCA_023053575.1). Taxonomy (NCBI): domain Eukaryota; kingdom Metazoa; phylum Arthropoda; class Branchiopoda; order Anostraca; family Branchinectidae; genus Branchinecta; species Branchinecta lynchi. The sequence goes on from JAKZAP010000001.1 coordinate 9,506,966, forward strand.
AAATAGAGGGCCTGGGTTCAAATCCCGGCTGAGGAGTATTTTTGTCCATCAGTTCACTACTTATAAAACAAACAAAAAATTAAAAGTAGCTGAGCATAGCAAGGCCCTGGAACAGATATTTGTACGCTTATTAAGAGTGAAAGTGGAGTCACGAGTATACTTTATCTTGACATGATTTATGGGATGTGCAATTGTGCATATGCTCAGTGCAGGATTGATCTACGGCCAAAAGCAACTTGATGAAGATAATTTTTGGAATTCGGCATTCTAATTTTTGGTCCGATTGCGAGACGGTAGGACGGTATGGGTAATTCTGACATTTAGGACGGTATGGGGCATTTTGTTTTCTACATAAATCGGAGCAAGTCCTGACAATCTGGAAACGGAACGAGAAAGGGGTTTGGAACTGTTTGTTCCGACTGCTAGTCCGATTACTCAATTACCAGATTTGCCGACAAGGCTTCCCAGAGACAAAACAAAGATCAGACACCATCCGTGCTTCCGATTGACCGACAAGGCTTTTTCCGATCATCGATGTGCAGCATTATCACTCAAATTTCGGCCGTTCGAGCTTTGGTCCCACATAGCAGCCAGATTCAAAACCAGAAACAGTATACTTTGAGACCCTTTTTAAGCTCGTCTTTCCTTCCAGATTTCGAAGGCTGTTTGGCCAACGTGAGCGTCAACAACGAAATTCAGCCTTTCAACGGCTCAGGTGGCTACTTTAGAGAGGTCATCGTCCATGGCAAGGTGTCAATGGGCTGCAACGGCGCCAGCTCTCTTGGTGCCAGCTCCGCACCGGACCCGCTGTCCATCGGTATCACGCTTGTCATCGTCTTCTTTGTCATTTTGCTCGTCGCAATATTCATCAGCTTTATCGTTGTGCGTGTGCGGAGGCAAAGACGTGATCAGAAGTCGGGGTTCCAGGTGAGTTGTCGTCTTCGTCAAGATTGGGACTGTTGTCTTTTACTCACGTCTGAGTATTGGCTGTTATGCGGCAAAACTGCGAATGACTCAGTAAATCAGTCACGGTCCTTGGTCCTCATATTGTTCTGTTTGGATCTCTCTCGGCATAATATGCATAATAGTCCAGCTTTTGCCAAATCGCTGTATTTATGCCTGTCTCTACTCTCTAGGCAATGGAATACCAATCGAGGCAGTCTGTTGTCCGTCCTTTTTTTCTAGTAAGCGCATGTGGTCGGTATTCTGATAAACATAACAGCAAGGATGCGTGTTTGTTTTAAACCTTTGCTTTAAATGTTATCAGCGATGCGCAGAAGATTTTGTATTGAAATCTTCTTTAGTGTTATCTGTTTGTAACCATAACACTTTAAAATGATTAAAACGTCGTGCTATGTGAACAGGAACAGAAGCTTGCAACATCCAGCACAAGTATACGCCCCAAGTAACACCCAACACTTCATCCACCACTTCTTGAGATGTGTCTCTAACGTCGCTATTTTCTTCTCCTCTTTACGGGTAGACTATTTCGCTAATCTTGCAGTTTCTCATGCTTTCCCTTCCTTTCAGGGTCAAGGCAAGTCAAAGGGCGTGGCCATTCTCGGCAGAGCTCCTGCCGAAAGCACCCGCGTTCATCCTGAGGGAGGCTACGCCGACAACACCGAGTTTACCGACGAGATGATGCGGCCTCATATGAGCCAAGATCTCAACCGTAAAGTCCGCGATGGCGAACTAACCATCGAACGGGGACAAAGGCCAGATATCATCGAACGAGAAGTAGTAAACAAATCTCCCGGCGTGAACTTACGACTCGAGGATTCAGTCTCCACCTTGGGACAGATGATTGATTCAGAGGCCCCGGAGCACTACGACCTCGAGAATGCCAGCAGTCTTGCCCCTTCCGACATAGACATTGTGTACCATTACAAGGGTTATCGCGACGGGGGAGTGAGAAATAAGTACAAATTACCATCCCATGTGACAAATTACCACAAACATAATCATAGACATTCGCCACACAATTTCCCTAGTCAGTTGCACCGGGAGTCGCCACGGAGCATGCTTCGCACTAGCCCCGCGCAGGGACTCTCTGGCTCCTCCCTCCCTGTTGCTCCCACACGGGACTCCCCTCATATGCTCAAGATGCAGTCGACGCCCCTGGCGCGATTGAGCCCTAGCTCAGAGCTTTCCACGCAGATGCCTCGTATTTTGACATTGCAGGACATTAGTGGAAAGCCGTTGCAAACGGCACTTTTGGCAACGGCACAGGCCAACGCCGCAGTGAAAGACGTTACGAGTCAGAGTGAAAGAAGTTTGAACAGTCCAGTGAGTCAGTTGAGCCGTAGCTCCGGCTCGCTGCAGAACTCGTCAGCTCTCAAGAAAAAGCGTTCCATAAACAAATCAAACATGCATAAAGATCAGCGAATAGCTAACTCCAACAGCTTGATAAGCACAATGGACGCTGTGTCCAGCTCTAGCGACGAGCGACCAAGACTGAAGCAGCAACTTCAGGACTTGATGGAAACGAACACCGACCTGCTCGAAGCGAACGATTCGAGCACTGACGAGTCCGGAAATGATTCGTTCACCTGCTCTGAATTTGAGTATGAAAATAATTATGAAAAAGTGAGCCGAGATGGCTTCAGGCAGGAAAATATGATTTTCTCGAAACTCTCAGAAGCGGACAATGAGAATGACCAGGACAATGAATCGACAAAAAGGTTCGATGGCTTCGAGTCTTTCCGCGGCTCACTCAGTACACTCATAGCATCTGACGATGACTTCTCAGTGGGACCTTATAAGCCTACAGGGGGCGACCCCTTAGGCTGGAGTTATTTATTGAACTGGGGTCCTAATTTTGATAATTTAATAGGTGTCTTTAAAGATATTGCAGAATTACCTGATACAACTAGTGATCGTAGAGCACCGAGGCAAGCAAATAACCCCTCACGACTCAACGAGGAGTATGTATAGAAGTTGGTCCTTGATGCCTATAGCTCAAGTGTGATGTGTCCGAATCGTCCAAGAACACACAACTGCTAAATTATCCCTATACTGTTGTTTCTTGTTCTGCTGTCCTTGAACTGTAGGCTTTACTTTCGCCGAGTACTTTTGGATAGTTTGCCATTCAAATGAGCTTCTTGTGATACGAGTACACCGTTCTTTAGTTATGCACTAGTTTGATATTCTCTGAATTATGCCATTGTTCTGACGTGCCAAAATATTGAAGCGGCAAAGGCAGAATTGCAATGAAGTGCCTGTATGATCCGAGTTGTACAATTTTCTATGAGTTTGTTATAAGATAAAATAAATAGTTGACATGCCAGTACCTGCAGCAGAAAGGGATCTTAGCCCCTAGCTGAGCCAATGTGACGTGTCAGGACTTCCTGATTATTTCCCCGTAATTGGGAGCGAATGCCAGACACATCCAACCCATAGTAGCGTATGGATAATTTGTGGCAAGATGCGTGTAGCCTGCGTAGAGACTGTAGGAGTTCCCGGTAAGGTATACACGGTATCTGACTTCCGCAGCGCACCTGGTGGTTTGCATAGGAAGCTCTCTGATCACGTGAATATGATCCCTGGTTTTGCGACAGACGGCACAAACTGTTACGACAAGTAACACAGGACTATATGTGTCTTGTCACAGCGCGGGATGCGTTGAAATATTTCAACTGGGCCGAAAAACGCATGTGTTTTCAAGGGAAAAAAAAGATAAATTAAGGACTAGTTAATTATTTAAAGCTAAAAGTGACTACTTTTTTTTTAGCGAAAAAGTGTAACCTTAGGGTGGCTGAACACACAGTATCTTCTGAGTATACATTGATTTACCCCGATTTTAACTAGATGACGCAGAAAATTGACTAAATGTTCCCAGGTAGTGGAATGCCCCTGGGTCCTTTAAAATTTCACCGTTTGTATCTTTGTGTTCCTGCCAAAGACCGTGTAAGAAAAGAGAAGAAAAATGTCTCCCATTTTGTCCATGTGAACGTCTATGCGATTCTGTGGAATGTCGGAAAAACAAAGCAAAAATCGTGTCGCGTGTAACCAAGAACAAATAAGCCAAGAGAACCTCCGTCTTTGGTTCCATGCAGCGACTATGGATACCCCGATAAAACTGAGCTGACCTAGAGGTATTTCCTGAGCTTGGGGTTGAAGCCCGTCTACTTCACTCTTCGCCGCTGCGAATATTATAGGAAAAAGCGAAGGAGGCATGCCGATCCGCTCTGAAGCGCGTCCAGACAACCAATCGGCTTTTACTTTGGAATTTCTTCTCTGGGGCAACGAGGTAACATATTGCGATGTTCCGCGCTTCTCCTACCTTGGCGTCAACTCAAAGCTCAGCAAAAACCTTTAGCTCAGCTAAGTTTTGTCGGGTGCCCATATTCGTTGCATGGGACCAGAGACGGAGGCTCTATTGGCTTATTTATTCTTGTTACGACGCAGCAGTGTGAACCAGGGGTAAGGAGAGGACCTTCTATCGACACAAACCGGTGTGCCGCATGCTGTGACGACAAGGCTGCTTGCGGACATTAGCCGGTGCAGCCTCTCAGGCTCCATCGTTTCCCACTCCAGGGCGAAAAGTTCTGCATCTGTTCTTTGAGAGATCCTTCAAGGCTGTGTTAAACACCCGGCGTGCCTATATTACTGATTAGCTTTCGTCCCTACTCGTTCCCACAGTTCTCATTTCCGAGATTCCTAACTTCCCAGGACGCTATGGTCAGAAGTACCGTTGTGCAAGTTCCACTGTTGAAGCCAACGGTTCCGAGTTAGGCTAAAGCAGCCGAGATGGGTTTTTGTGGCACTTGCCCTTCGGTCAAGTGCCATATACCGATCGCAACTTCAGTCCGTCCGTCGGTCTGTCTGTCGGTCTGGGTTTTGCTAGCTCGAGCACTTCCACATAAGCTAGGACGATGAAACTTGGCAGGCATGTCAGGGACTCGAAAAGATTACCTTGGAAAAAGGCATTTCCCCGATCCGACCATCGTGGGGGGAGTGGAAGGAGGGGAATCTGGAATCGTGAAGTATTTACAACTTTTGAACAGGTGATCTGATCTTAATGAAACATGATATTTGGAAAGACCTCGTGTCTCAGACTATCCACTTCAAATCCGAACCGGACCCGGTGACTTTGGGGGGAGTTCGAGGGGGGAACCGGACATTTTCAGAAACGCTTTGAGTGGAGGGATCGGGATGAAACTTGGTGGGAAGAACAAGCACAAGTCCTACATACATCATTGACATACCAGGACCGGATTAGGGCACTGTCGGGGGTGGGGGATTCTGATAATCCAGCGAGTTTGGTACTTATCGATGTACAAGGTTGATGAAACTCGATAGGAATATCAGAGATCCGAATAGACCGACTTGGTAATAGTCGTTTGCACGACCCAACCATCTCGGGGCCGGGTAGTGGGGGGATGGGAAATCTGGAATCTAGTGGCATTTATAACTTTTGAACGGGCCATCGGATTTGAATGAAACTTGGCACTTGGAAAAAGCTATTATCTCAGATGTTCCATGCTAAATCGGGACCGGATCCGGTACTTGGGGGGCGGTGGGGGTGGAATGGGGCACCTGAATTGTTGACAGAACTATGTCATATCGGGGCTCTTTGGGGGGAGCTGGAGGGGATTTCCCGGAATTCCGGTGATCGCGAGTTAGGATACTTCAAGATCTGCTAAGGACGAAAAAACTTGGCAGGCATATTCGTGACCTGACCAAATAGACTTAAGGACCCGACACAATGCCCTAGGAAGACTTCCGTTCCTGGACCGACCATTTTTCGGAGAGTTGAGGGAAGGAGAATCCGGAAATTACTAACTTTCATATGTTGCGAACAAATGCTCTGATTCAAGTGAAACTGTATGGGTGATAAGTCTGATGACCTAGATGTGCAACGCATGTTTCCGAACCGCATGCGGCCATGGTTGGAGGAGTTGAAGGGGGGGGGGCGGGTCCGGAAACTTTGTGACCTGCACAAAAACAATGGACGGGCTGAATCAGATGCAAGTTGGACAGTGCGAAGTTTCGGCGGCCTAGATTTGTCTTTTGGCGTCAGAACCGGATCTGACCAAGGTAGGAGGAAGATGAGGCGGGAACCGGAAATTTGCAGATATGGTTCGATTCGACTTCAAATACATGGACGGGAAGAAGAGATGTTAGAGATGCGAAGTTTATGTGTCTGAGTCGTATTCGGCCACAGTGGGGGGAGTGGGGGGGGAGGGGTTTGAGGTGTTGATTTGAATGAAATTTGGAAATTAGAGAGATCGCATGCCTTAGAGCAGTGGCTCCCAACCGGTGATACGCGTACCCCAAGGGGTACTCGAGACCCTTGCAAGGGGTACACGAAGGAACCAAAATTGATTTAGTATGTAGCTTCAAAATCTCTCCTCACTCATTTTTGATTGCCAATAGCCTAATATTACCAGCAGAGGCATTACCATCCAAAATGTATCTTAAGGGGCAAGGTATTTTTACTGGCCGACAGGTCATTTTTACCGGCTGTTTTTTTTTAGTAACTACTTTTACGAAAAATCGCGGCGCTTCGCGCCGACTCTTTTTCTTTTAATCGTCTGGCCGCCCTTTTGGGGGGATGGGTGTTGTCAAACCGTGCTCGACGCCTCTGATTCCAAGCCCTAGTGAAAGTAAGTGAAATAATTTTGCTTCAAAAAAAGCTAGCCTACTGCCGTAAAATCTGTTCCTGTGTCAAACAATATTGTTTCAAGAAGAATCGAAGACATTGCAAGTGATGTTGTCATTCAGGTTGCGAACTAAGCTAACGAAAAAGTTTGCGATGCAGATGCATGGAGAACATCAAAACGAAACATAGAAACAGGCTGACGAAAAAATATGTTGCTAATGCGGTCGAGCCGAGATTTGACAAATATATTGCTACTAAGCAGCCTCTAGTCATTGCCTAATTGATTTTGTATATATTTTTACACATGTATGCCTTATCATTTATGATAATATCTATCGTCTTTTTCACGGTTTGAAAAAGGGGGTACGAAATCTTTTCGAACCTTGATTAAGGGTACGCGGTACGGAATAGGTTGGGAACCACTGCCTTAGATGATATATTTTAGGGTTCAGACTGGATCCGAACACGATGGGGAGGGGTACGGGGTACCGGAATTTCCGAAAAAATGCTCATATTGATTTGGCCCGTCATATTGACTCATATTGATTTGGGCCCGTCTCGAATACATACAAAGATACGACAATATTAGAGCTTGATTTGCTGGCCTAGAAGAGGCAGACACTTGTGTAGGCCTAGCTAAACTACAACGGGATAGAATAAACTACATAATAAATAAAATAAAGACAAGGTGATCATCAAGAGGTGACTGAATGCACTAAAATAGGTGCAATTACGAACGGATAGGGATTTCTATTGTTGGTAAAACGAATATTTCGATGTTGCCAATAAGCTAATGTTTATACCAAACCACTATGTAATTGAAACTAATTACTGCGTCAGCTTTGATCACTTCGCCTATCTGCGAACTGTAGCGAGAATTCCAGAGGCCTAATTTAAAATTAATGCTTGCCTTTGAAACTCGCACTGATGGCATTGCAATGATTGTCAGTCATCCACTTACTAAAGTAGGGTAGTCGGACGGCTATATAGCGAGGCAGCGCCATGATGCGACCGTCAGTGGATCACAGTGTCTTGATCATGAGAGAGGATAAAAGACGTGGAACAGAATTTCTGATAGTTGGATTGATTTTTGTGTCATGTTTTGCGCTATCACAAGGTAACTTTTAGACATTTTCTCGTGTCTTGTTTTATCTTAACATTTACATCAACCACATGTCAAGTCGGATTCCCAAAGGAAATCTCTTCTGTAGCAGTTCAAAAAGTCACTTGGCGGGAATGGAAACGGTAAACGCCCCTGAATTCAGTTTGTGTGGCATTGTGTTTAGTGTTCAAGTTTAATTGTTTGTTATTTAAGTCATGCGTTAGGTGGATAATTGTCAATTCTTGTGTTTAGTTATTTATTTATTAGATACAAGTAATCTTAATAAATTGCAGCTAAAGTCCTTGGGACTTTGTTTTTGCTGCAATAAGATATTAGTAATATTATTTTATTTTCAATGTTTTTGTTAAAAATAAAAACCTACCTACCTACCTAAAATAAAAGTGCTTGCCATCGGGCCATCGAGTGTTCCTCGTAGCCACATTGGCTCCTTCATAGCCTACTTTTTCACATTGATATTTCAAACATAAACTTAATAGTGCACGTGATAGCTTGCCTAAACTCGACCGACGTATGAACTAATTTTGTTTAATGAGATGGTAGGGGAACCGTTGAAGAAAACTAGTATTTAGCATTTGCTAAAAAATTGTTGTAGCGATATTTCGGTCTTTCTTGGCAAGGGTCCTCTTCGGGCTCAAACTAGAAAATCGAACCTGCGATACAATAAATGGCATTTCTATCAAACATAGATATCATATTTTGGGGAGTTATTTATTCGGAATTGCTGAAGGCAGGGGCGTCGCTAGCCAAACTCGAGAGGGGGGTGGCAGGGTGCCTGCCGGCCTCCCTTCGCCCTTTTCAGTTTTTCGTCGCAATACATGCAAGCGTTGGATACTGAAGAAGCCTAGTGGTATCTCCAGGCTAAGGAGCGGTTTGAAGGGCGTGGGAGGTGACTACCTCAAAATATACGACTGGTGGATGTCCGGCAAGGCTCAAGAGTCACACCAGTTGGAAACAATACCAAGAAATACAGCATCGCGTGCGGGAAATTTTGCGAATTTAAAGAAACTTAAAGGACCTGTCTTACCTATAACACTAATTCAACCTACTTCCAGGTCAGTCCATATCTTTCTAAACCCGAAGACCCCAATTTCGTATGGTACATTCTAACCCCTCTAAGAAAACCACGCTACCTTCGATGTATATCACGCTGTCGTAAACAGTGCGAGGGGTCCTTTAAAGTGAAGGTCATTCGTAATAATAGGAATTCACTTCAAAAATAGCCCGGCCCGCAACAGCTACTAATGACTGTATGACAGACAGAATGAAAATGAGCGAAAATGAGTATAGAGAAAATGAGTATAGCTTTTGCCGGACAAGATTTTAATGTGACCCAAGCCCCGAAATTCCAAGCCTAAACCCAAATGATATGACGCGAGCTCCCATAAACAGGGCCTACGACGAAAGGTGCCGCAGGCAGATTTGTGGAATCCTGTGTGATCAGAATACGTCCTTTTGCATCCCAAATTAAAGTAACGGACACTTCGGAAACGGGTCTGACCGAATGTCTTTGTTCACGACGAATCGAGAAAAATGTGAGGCATTTAGCTGGAAGTTGGTAATGTGCTTCAGTTGGACACTTGCCAAAAAAGAAATAGGCTTCTGGTCATCCAGAAAAGAAACTTGGCACAGGGAAGACTTGTTCTGAATTTCCAGTTAAAAAACAAAATAAATATCATATGACACGTTGCAATAATCAGGCCGGTCATTACATCTTCTCTCATTGCTCACGAAGCCCATTTATTTTTAGACGTTGGACTGGAGGAAAATATTTTATCATGAAGCAAAATCATCCTGATTTTTACTTGAATCGAGAGATATTGGTACATAACACATCTTGTTAAAACTTGGGTTAAAACTGTGCGCCACAGGGTGTAATTCGTCATTTGACAACTGTCTTCTGCCGATCTTGGAAGCTCAAATCTGACAATCATGTTTCTCATTTTGCAAAAATATGATTAAAAAATCACTTCGTATCCGAACGACCAGAAATAGTCCGGTTCTTCATCTTAATCTGACACGCTAGAAACATGCGCCTGAGAATCCAATTCCCGAAGTCTCAACCGCTCGAGAATCCGAAACAGCCTAGGTCTAGGCTGGACGTCTACTCAGTTTCTTGGTAGCTGTGAACTAGCCTTACTGACTTTTCAGGGCGTACTGCCAGACCCCTATTTAGCTTTCTTGGGTGAGCTCCCATTTTAGGCGAATTCTTACCAGCGCCCACTTAAAGTAAAGTTTTTTAAAGCCTTTTTTTTCTTCGGGGGAGGGGGGGGGGCTGTTTTTGCTGATCTTTTAGATTGTTGACATAAAAGAGGTTCTCCCACATCATGATTAAATGAGTAATATCACAAGTATTCTAGCACTTGCAACGTCTAGAAACCCCCAACCCAAGATGAAGCCACGACTCGATCCGACCGCTGGGTCATCTAGCAGTGCGGGTCGAAAGCGCCCGACATGGGGAGGATGGAGTCATAGTTTGACTTTGGATCTAACAAAATGTTTTTATTGTAGCAGGCATATGGAAAATGTGTAGAAAAATTAAACTAATTATTTGCATTATCGATTTCTTTAAGTATTTTGTTTTCTGTTTCTTCTTGTTAATTCCCGTAAGTCCAAAGAATTAAGGATGTAAACTAGATCACAATAAACAAACGCCGTAAACTATACTAAATTCATTATAGTGATTCCTTGAAGGTTCTGAAATTGAGCTATATAATATTCAGCTTCCGAGATAAAAAAAAAATGTCAAACTAGCCGATGATTTCTTCTTCCGACACATCTAAACGTCCACATGTTGATATACTTAGTTGTTTTGATCCTCTTACACGCCACTCGATCTTCTCAAAGGTTTTAGTAATCTTTTGATCAGCGCCAGGAGATCAATGAATAGTTAATTAGCAATGGTGGATTGGCGTTCAGGAGTGAACTATGTTCAAGTAATTTGTGGATAACGTTGGCTACCTTGAGGATTTTGGGGGAAACAAAGGTAAAGTGTGTTTATAAAAATCCGACCCATCGAAAAATGATAGTCTCCCACCCTTCTCGGCCCACATGAATCAAAGACTTTTACTTACATCAGTATACACTACAAGACAGGAAAACCAACATTTCTTCCGTTTCAGCTAAAGTTTCGCCTGATCACCCACTACTGCGGAACAGAAGAGCGTTGCCCAGCAACAAAGTAAAGTGCTTCGACAATGGAAAGTTCTACAGAAACCCTGACAGGTACTGTGGTCTCACCTCAATACTGATCGTAGTGGAGCGACGTTCATTAAGCTCAAAGCCCAATCGAAATTTGAATGTAAAACTGTCTGAAAATACCTGATTTACGTCGTATGTTAGATGTGTTTATAGATAATATTTGGCTGGGATAGGATTGGGGCCAGGTGAATTGTGGCTTAAGCTGCTTCACAACTTCCTGGATTTCTGTAAGAGGTTGGTATATATAAAGTTGTGTACATAGCTTCGTTGCTATCAAATGTAAATTTAAGAAAAACACGACCCCGTGACATGGAGTGCCAGAGATATGCCGCTTACTACGAAAATTCTCTGAAGGTTCGGGAGATGGATATTTAGCAAGCTGAATAAATCAGGGATCTTGAACACGGTTCAAAAACCGTTGCCGAGTCTCTAACCCTTTGGCAACCATCTGTCACTCCTTTGATATTTTCAAACTCCTCACATTAGCGTCATGAATCATAAGCCCATAATTGGTAAGGCCAAATTTATGAGATTACGAATATTCTGGATGTCTTCTTTAGTTTTATTATATTTCTTGGTCGAAACGTGCTGCTATTTAAATTGGGGGTTGTCGGCAAAACGTCCCCATTCGAAACGTCCCCGGTGAAACATCCCCCATGACAAAAAGTCCCCACGACAAAACGTCCCTGTGGCGAAACGTCCTTGCGCGATCAAAACGTCCCCTGGTGAAACGTCCCCATGACGAAACGTCCCCGGCTATGGAATTTCTTTTTTCTCGCTGAGGGATAGCTAGCTTGATGCTACCGGCTTTAGCCATTTCTTAAAGAAAGCGCAAAGATTTAGTAATTTTCGTTTTATCTTTTATTTAAGTGGTTTATTTTGTGTGTTAGGTTACGCTGCGATATAACTGATGGATCTCTCTTTTGTTCGATATTTAATTTGGTGGTATTTATTATTAAAAGATTTTATTAAAGGATGAAACCGTTTCCTCGCTACCCATGTCAGTTTATCCAGCATAACGGCACTACGCTTATTTTTGCGCTTTCCTTGATTGACTCTCTTTGAGCCACAGCGGGCTTCCGCTTTCTATGAAGAGCATATTGGTGCTCCTCAGATTGTGCATCTTGCTTCAAACGACCTAGAAACTGATCAGTTACGAGTCAATTCCAAGGGAAATTACACTACATATTTTAACTGAAAACAATACATTTATGAAACAATCGGTTCTATGTCCGATCTTTCCTGCTTATAAGGAAAGTTCCCACGTCTGTTATATACACTCAGAAGTTAATTTACCTCGATTATGCACCTGAAGATCAAGGCAAACTTAAAATCTATGCTTGGGGACGTTTCGCCACGGGGACGTTTTGTCACGGGGACGTTTTCTCACGGGAACGTTTTGACAGGGGACGTTTTCTATAGTGACGTTTTGTCACGGGGAAGTTAAGTCGGTAAGCCAAATTGGGAATGTTTCATGGCTGAAATGGGCATAAGAAGCGATCTTTCTTAAGGGGATGCTCAGGTTATTTTGTCCTTACTGCCTATAAACGGCAAAGGAGAAAACAAAACAGATGTATTATTTTGAACTGATGTCCGTCTCCCTCACACTTGATTTTTTGCTTGATTCTTTTATTTATTTCAGGGCGAAAGAAAAAATGTGGAGCAACACAGAATGTGGCAAATATTATCTGTGCATTGGTAAGTCAAATTTTCTCACAAAGTCAATAAAGCACAAAAGCTGTGCTGGGAAAAGCATCGCGAAACCAAAGTGTGGTGGTGTCTGATAACATGGAAAAGTCATTGCTGCTGTGGAAAACCACTTACAGGTCGGCACTGGTTAAACCTTGGTTTTTACTTGTACTTTAGATATAACATATGCTGAAATAAAGTCCTTCGTTCATTCACCCGGCAAGAACGTGTCACTAGCCTTAAATGAACGTGCTGTTCAGACCAAATTCAAACTCAACTTAAAAAAAAAAACACACGCGACTGAAAGGTTATTAATTTTATCGTCGTTAAATGATAAAATTAGAGTCATAAAAAACATCTTTACATAGAAATTGATATGCTCTATTCCTCCACCAGTGGTTCCATCTACTTATTTTTCAGATGGTGAGGTCTTCGCCTTCAAATGTTCCACAGGCCTGCTGTTCGACATCACTCGCCAAATCTGCGACTTCAAAGCCAAAGTCCCAAACTGCGATGTAAATTCAGGTATGATTAGTCCGCACGCTCAGACACCGTTTCGAACATAAATTTTGGGGAAATCGCAATCACTGTCTGAGCTACGGTGGCAGACCCCCCCCCCCCCTCCCGTACACCCAGTGGAACGAAGGTATTTTAGATAGTCCTTCAGCCCAAAGCTCCCTTTGAGCGGCTTGAGCCTGAAGAAGACCCTTGTCAAGAAGGGTCGAAATATAGCTCTAATAAAACGCAGCTGACTTATCCGTTTTGTACCGTCAAATATGAAGGTATTTTGTTCGAAAATCTCGACTCAGGGCTCAAAACCTGACGAATCGTTACCAACAACATTTCCTTTCGCGAAAATCCCGAAAAAAATGACAAAAAAATAACGCACGTATATGCACTGCCTTCAGGTGGCTAATCCCTTTGGTCCCCATCTGGATGCGGTTTGGAGACGCCCATAATTCTAATCCCCACCATGAATATGGTAATAAATAATCAGCAATGTAATACGTGTGGCTTCTGAATATAGCATGCAATATATGCATCTTTTCAGATCTTTTCGACATCGCATTTCGTATTCTTTACTGGTTACTGGTTTACCTGAAATCTTTACTGGTAGCAATCAATCAATCAAGTTTAATCCAAATACCTAAAAGCTAGGAGAGGAATACAAATTTAAATTTGCATAGGTATCGACAATTAACCACAAGACAGGATAGTTTTGTATCAAGCAGAAGCTGAAGATTGGACCAACTCTTGATAAGTCCTTTAATTGTAATATTACGACTACATTCGTGATGAATTGGTCTCGATTCGCGCCAGCCTTTGGCATGACTAGTCTGCTTTCTTCGCTCTCATTATTAGTATTTTAATTGTGATTTACAACGTGACATGTCACCGATGGATAAGTAAACCGCAAAATCGTGCTACATTTCATATAAACAAGACGTACATAATTGTTTCCTGCGCACAGATGGTCGAGTCTTAGACAACTTGGTGAAACTTGAAAGTGAGCTCTTCTGACGGTTGGAAGTGGCTTATGAGAGCTTCAACAGCTATTCACAGCGGAAGCCCAAGGTTTTGAATTCCCAAACACAAGTAAGAGATTGCAACAAATTGTCCAAGTATGACGCGACAAATTCGGTCAGCTAATTGCGCGGTCCGATGATCAGGCCAATGGTCAGGCGGTTGTCGACTGGAATTCTTGCCAAGATTTCCGGCATCATCATCAGTTATATACGAAAAAGTTGGGGTTTTCAAACTTCGTGATGAAAGTGCAGAAAATTCAGAGAGGAAATATCTTTCCTCGCAGCCTCGCACCATTCCTTCCCAAGCCTGGCGTTGCCACCTAGTGAAGCACAAAACAGAGGTGGTGTAGATCCGCTGATCCTGAAACTCGTCACGATCTAGAGCGTTTTCCCTTTCCAGATCGCAGGTGTGTCTCACAAGGCAATTATTTGACACAAGTTTTGCTCTCATTTACGGATTCGTCCCAAATCACGCATGGGCAATCCTTGTCAATGAGCTCTGGTGCACTTTCAAACTCTGACTTTAGGACACATTGGGACAGAAAGTATTCATAGGTAGATTAATTGGGAACTAGTACATCTTTTTGAACTCTGGGAAGGACACGTTCTTACTTAAATTACTTTCAGAGGCGTCAGCTCCTAAGCCAATTCTCAGCACGCTGGAAGACCCGGTATGTCCACGAGGAGAACACGCTTGCTCGGACGGTACCTGCATGCCCAGCGACCTCTTCTGCGACGGGCATCCGGACTGCTCGGACGGATCCGACGAAGGCTGGTGCGGTAAGTCCTATGATCATTGACCAGCCCCAGGCAGCGATTAGGCTATCGTGGTAAATAACTGTCAAGGTATAAGAATAACTGATGTCCGTACACAACCTGTAAGTGTGACGTGTGTCTACTACTAAGTGTACTGTACGCCGTCGGATATACGTCTTACCACATAGTAAATCATATTTGCGGCCTTACAGACCCTGCAGCAACAAGCGACAAGCTTCGCGACAATTTGGTTTGAGAGCGTAGCTTAGCACGACTGAAAACCTGCATCATTTTAATAGTTTGTATCTCAGTGAACGCTACGAAATTACAGCCGGCCTAGCAAGTCTAGCGCCCACCTTTATTTTGAAATTGTGCTTGTGTATTATCTTTAGTACTCAGTTCAAGCATCAGTTTAATCGCACACGGAACGTAGATTCGCAATCACTTAGGCGAATTCGGCGTCGCTAGCGGACAAATTCTCGCTGCGCCGTTTCTATTCTGAGTTGAATTGGCCCCGCTTCGCACCGAGGAAAAGATTCGTGTTCTGTGGGCACCAAGCTTTAAATGAAGATTGGTTGCGCAGCGCGGGCCATTGTAGAGTAATATAGGCGAGCTTGAACCATCTAGTAGGGAAAACAAATAAATAATAGAATAGAGCCTGGTTTAGTCCTTCTAGAAACCATGTAAGGCACAAAACACAATCGGGCGCAAAGAGCAAGCAATCAAATGGATTCAGAAACCAAGGATCCATCGACTCACTAAACCCCTGGTGTTAGTAGCCACAACTAATAACCCCGGCATTTCAGATTCCGACCACGACCCGAATGCTGCGCCTCGCTGCGACTATCGAAACTGCACACTTCCTAACTGTTTCTGCTCAGTTGATGGAACCCTCATACCCGGAAACCTCGAGCCCAATCAAGTCCCACAGATGGTTGTTATCACCTTTGACGACGCAGTCAACTCTGAAAACTGGGACTTATACACCAACAAGCTCTTCACGCCAGAAAGAAAGAACCCGAACGGATGCCCGATTCACGCAACCTTCTACATTTCTCACGAATACAACAATTATCAATACACGCAAAAGCTTTGGAATGTCGGACACGAGATTGCAGTCCACTCAATAACGTAAGTCGGCGAGGGCCGCTTGAGCTTTTCTTAAAGCACACAGGGCGTCATTTTTTTTATCTTTATGATTTTTTCTTGTCCTTTTGCTTATCTTCATATGAACGTCACTGGTTAACTCACAAGTTACGTTTCCAACTAACCCAAGAGCGTGTTCCACCCTACTTATTGTAGCTACTACGCATCGGCATGCGTTGTTACCATGTTGTTACCATGTTGTTTACCATCGTTGTTACCATGGTTACAGCGCTCTCGAGCTCTTGGCGTCAAGGCTGGAACGCATTTTTCTATTTTCGGAAAAATATCGTGCCATGGGTAGTCGCGCTAATCAGGTCACAGAGATCGTTGTTACCATGGTTACAGCGCTCTCGATCGTGGTAAGCAAATAGTTACTATTTCGAGACGGTTGGAACGGTCAGCGTACAGCGTAGTAACTTTTCACGACGTTTGAACGATAAATAGTTACTGTTGTTTGAAGGGTGGAACACGCTTTAAGTAGAGGTCTTCCCTATTGTTCTAATAACGTTTGTGGGGGTCTTAGGCGGGAAGTTCATACACGTGTGATCAAGGCGGTGATTTTTTTTAGACTTATACTGCTCAATGGGTGCTGACCAAAAATTGTCCGTTTCTATTTACCCGACTACACATTTTTTTGGTAAAGTTTGTGAAGACTTGTATTCTAAAATGGCTAATCGAACTATCACAGTTGTTTTCACTTCTTTCCTCTTCGTTTTTGATG
Organism: Branchinecta lynchi; assembly: GCA_023053575.1. Lineage (NCBI taxonomy): Eukaryota > Metazoa > Arthropoda > Branchiopoda > Anostraca > Branchinectidae > Branchinecta > Branchinecta lynchi. The sequence continues at coordinate 9,523,729 of JAKZAP010000001.1, forward strand.
TCTGAAAACTAGCAATATAATATTGTCAATTCATGCGTATGGCTTATAGAGTAATATTTTTCTAATCTTGCTTTCACTTTTGACCTTATCGGCTTTCAGATCAGCGTTCGATCCTGATACGGACAAAACAAAATGTGAACGGTAAGAAGACCAGAGCAAAATAACACAAGGGAATAGCGCCAAGACCTGACAAATTGACACACATTCTAATAGCAGTGCTAATAGCACCACTAGCGATAGAGAACGTCTCTACGGCAACCCATTCAGCCGTTCATCAACGCTGGCTCCGATAACTTCATATCCTGAACACAGTAAAAAAAGGTATAGCCTTCATTGTTTCCTTGGTTTTGTGCCGACCGTAACTTTGCTTTACTAGAAATTTCTAAACCCGCAAGCTTGCCTCGCTATAAACGCCGCAAGTGCAATGGGCATGGAAAGCGTAGGTCTTGGCGCTCAGTGTTATCTTCCTGTGAATAAGACAGACTGATGCGACCCCGGGCAGAGTTCAATTCAATTCAATCTATTTGAATTTAATTTCAAAATACTTTCCACGGACATGCCGAATAGCAGTATTGTTGTCAATGGCCTATACAATAAATCACAATCGTCAATTTGACCATAACTATGACAGTTAAAACTCAAACTTTCGTACATTCAAGGTCATATTCACAATTCGTCATGGGCATTAAAAAAACTTGACGAACGAAGTTATGAAACTACGCTCGTATCGCGAGTGAGAAACCCTTGTTGGTGCAAGGTGTGGTACCATCTCAGCCACAGCTGGACGAACTCGTGTAGGTTGATGTTCTGGTGGGATGATATCTCAGTGGATGGGGTTCGCTAGGATACTTTTACCAAATTTAAGGGACAACTTAAGACGGCGGGTGGATAGGGTTTCTAGTTTAAATTCTTGGAGGAGGCTTGGGTATGGGGCTTTGGGGGATTTTGAAATTACAAGCAAGGCTCGGTACTGGATTCTCTCAGAGCAAAATAACAATAAATGCCGCAAGCGTAGTGGGCGGCGCAACAAATATGGCCCGTTTGCAAAGAATGAAAAGCATAGGTCTTGGCGCTACTCCCTAGTGTTATTTTGCTCTGATCCCGGATAGCAAATAAATTATGTGGAAATGAGAGTTTGGTGACCAAAAATACACAGGCGGAGTGGAGGCAAAGAAATAGGTATACTGAATGGTATAGCTGTTTTAAACGATATCGAGCATTGGATAGTTTCTTTTTCAGCCGTTCTCGAATTTCAAAAATTAGCACAACCCTTTTAACCTTATTCTGAACGTTCAGGTTTGGTGAAAAGCCAGGTGGTTTGCAAAATCAGTTTTCCAAACCAACAGCTGTGAAGACGTGTGTCTACAGGGGAAAAACTCGAATGTGGTTAGGAATCGTGCTCCACAGCAGTGCAGGACCATAAATAGATGTCGGGCTCGCTCTTCGCCCTTCGTAGTTGACAATGTATCGTAAGAAATTTAAAGTTTCGTCCTAAACCAATGACTACGGTAGAGCAGAAGAAAAGAAAACAAGGACGTATATAGGCTAGAATTAGGGAAGAAGACTGAAGAGTAATCTAAGCATAAGCCTGCGTCGATATTCCGAGTTAAATAACGATGAGCATGGAGAATAGCATCTTAGAGAGCCACACATTTTTCAATGAGTTTCCGCTTTTTTGTGTTCCCTCAAAGCCAACCCAATTCGAACAGACCGTCTTTTCCCATGACAATTTTTCACTTACAAGCACTCGTATCAGATATGACTAAAGTATGGCTGTAGGATAAGCGTCGTCGGGCCCTGAAAGACAACTTATGATGCGACTCTTCTCCTACAAAAAAAACTATTTCTAAACCCTTCCTTAATGTAGGCACCGATCCCCCGAGTCTTGGTGGATCCATAATGCTACCATTGAAGACTGGTTCGATGAGATGGTCGGACAGGCAAACATTCTCAATCGCTTCGGCGGAGTTCACATGGAGGATATTCGAGGTAAGTTGATCGGAAATCATTGCATGCCTTCTATCTAACTGGGATCCAACTAAGAACCAAAGAAATAGGTGAATCTCAGAACTAGCGAGGGTTCAGCTTTTAAATCTTGGCCTCTTCAAAGATACACTCATGGATGAATGTAGTACCATAATGTTTGTTCCATCCAAGCCATATGCCACGGGTCCTAGAAAAAGAGGGCAAAAAAGATGCCATACATTTTTCAGCTATTTTAAGCTTATCCCGAAAGATGTCTCCGCTCTTTTTTTTCGTGCATGGTGCGTATGAACAGCACCACTCTGCAAAAAAAAGGATTTTAGTTTATCTCATTTTGAGGTAAAGCCACAGAGCTAGCCTATGTCAAGCCATCACATTATATCAATGTATTTTTCAGGGCTTAGAGTACCGTTCCTCCGAGTCGGCTGGAACAGACAGTTTCTGATGATGAAGGAATTTGGATTCGTCTACGACGCAAGCATGTCCGCCCCCTTCTCTGACCCTCCCCTTTGGCCCTACACTCTTGACTACAAAATGCCCCATCAGTGCGTCGGAACGGGCCAGCGTTGTCCCTCGCGCTCATTCCCAGGAGTCTGGGAAATGGTTATGAACCAGCTGGAAGTAGAGGTACGTAGAGAAGATGAAACAGAGTAGCAAAATCGTGAACTTCCATATCCCATGGTTCACAGAGACCGCGTTTACTGCGTTGCGTGTTTTCTCTGCCAAAAGAATGCGGCGCCGCGGAAGTCTGAAACTTTGGAACGCAAGAGAATGCCCTTGAGATACAGACGCATGCGTCGTGAGATTTTATCGTTTCGAAGCAGGATTCACATGCAGCGTCTTTAAGCCGAAACGTAGCCTTGTGCGAAACAGGAGTAAGAGCCCAGTGACACGATAGGTTCTGTTTTCGTCATCTAGTGCTTTCTCCTTAAAGTTTTTAGATTTGCCGTAAAACGCTGCCCGTTTGTGGGACAAGATAACAACTAAAAGAGGTCAGAAAATTCTGGATTCCTCCAGTCTCAGCTGGCAACTCAAAACATTCCAATAGACCCCATCCTGTTCTTTAGCGCTAAAGGTCCAACACAATCTATTGTCTTTTTGTCTATGAATGTCATTTACAAAAGACGATTCCACTGTTTTTAACAAGACCAAAGGTGTCGATGGGATCCCGAAAATCTAATATTTGATCCAGACAATTGGGTCTTATCTTGGCCAGATCCAGTATTCGCCAGGTTAATCATCAGAGAAAACCAGGTTCAGATATACCTCTATAAGCCATATCTATGTTGACGATACTGACCGAAACTTCCTGCTTTCCGGTTTCGCCCGAATTCCGAACGAACTACTACTCCAGCAAAAAAAGAAAATTCAGAAACGAATCCAGCGTATCTCTTATAAAGAACATCTAATCAACTTTAAACAAAACTTTGATAGAAAATGACATGTCCGGGTAAAAAATGATTGCATGTACAGACTCAGCCTCTTCTTCCCCCTAAATCTGTCATCTAATCAACTTCAGATAAAACGTTTGCTTTTAACAATTTTTCCGGCTTTGGCCGGATTCCGGGCGAACCAGTTGTCCGGCGAGAAAATAGTTTTCACAATCGCGTTTAGTATGTCTTCTTACCCTTCAATGGGACATTTAATCAACTTCAAATGAAACTTTTACTTTTAACCGACTTTCCGGTTTTGCCGGATTCCGGACGAACTATTTGTCCGGTCTTCTTACCCCTAAATCCAACATTTAATCAACTTCAAATGAAACTTCTAATTTTAACCAGCTTTCCGGGTTTTGCCGGATTCCGGACGAACTATTTGTCCGGCGAGAAAATGGTTTTGACCATCGTGCTCAGCATGCCTTCTTACCACATAATCGACTATCACATTAGCTGTTTAAAAATATTTTGTTTGCCCCTTATGACCCGAAGAACCCTCACACCAAGTTTCATCAAAATATCCATTCCCTTCGAGAGTTATCGTGCTAACAGACGGACAGACGGACAACTTTTGCGATATCATAGGTATCCCTCCACTTACGTTTTGGGATCCCAAAACCCCTGAAGTGTTAGACAGCTGAAGATAGATAACGAAGCTTTCAATGCTGGTCTTGATGATAGCTGAACTTCAGCACCAGTTGACATAATCGACTGGTAAGGTTTTTCACAGTACCAACGAAAGCAAACTTAGATTTCTTTTGCTGTTTCTAAAAAGCCGCGGGAGTAAGAATGCTATTAGACTAAACTGACCAAGCGGGTATGATTAATATAGCTGGAGTCTGGTCTGTTACTGACAAGTAAGGAGCATACCTCCCCGCCCTATCTCATTCCAGTGTTCTCTCCTTACCGACCCCTCCATATTTCATGTACCCTAGTGAATCTCGCCATTTAGTCCTAAAACCCCTTTTTTTCTTCTTAAAGGAGTATACGTGTGCAATGGTAGACAGCTGCCCGCCGTATTTCACAGAAGAAGAAGTCTATCAGATGCTCATGCACAATTTCAAGCGCCACTTTACCACCAACAGAGCACCGTATGGATTGTATTTCCATACTATCTGGTTCAGGAAGAAGACGAACTTGAAAGCATTCCAGGTGAGATTACTCGAGTATTTGTGGCTGTTTCATTGTCAGAAGCTTGACAACATTTAACACACTGACGCACAATTTGTGTTACAAATATTTCCGTTATGACCTTCCACGTGTTCACGATAAAAAGTAGCATTACAAACAATGTTGAGTTTTAGTAATACCAAATGATAAAAGTAATAGTAATACTAATATATTTGCACAACTTTTTGCCTCTATAAATTAAAGGCTCATAAGATCGGTCAACTGCTTATTCCTTAATGTGAATGATTTATTTCTGACCCACAGTTCCAGATAGGAAAACAAAGAAAAGAAAGAAAGAAACAATATTGATATTTACCATACTGAAACACGATCCTTGCAGCAATGGGACAGAAGGACGAAAGGCGTGATATCTACAGGTAGAAAAGGAGAGTAGAGTTTGTATTCGTAAGAAGTAGGCTATCTTTCACTGCGCAAGCGCCAAATTTGACCTCACCTTCAAAAATAATCACTAAAAAACATGAATATGTATACACTCAGTTAGCTCGCCATTTCAGTAATAGTCATAACGCAGTTCATAAAGTAGCGTATGATATCGGCCTCTGCAAAACTCGTCTAAAAATGAAGTTGAACTTTCGCATCTTTGTGTTGGATATTATGAGCGCATTCCACCCTACTTACCGTAATTACTATGCACGACGTCACGAATTTGGCTTCTTGGTGGCAAAGCTGGAACGCATTTTTAAATATTCGGTAAAATATCCCTTAAAGGGGGGTAATCTGGCCAATCACGTTACAGAGATTCGTAGTTACCACGCTTACTACGCTCCCGAGCATGGTAAGCAAATAGCTACTATTTCGAGAAGGCTGGGACTGTCAGCGCAGTAACTTTTCGTGAGGTTGGAACGGAATTAGTAACTAATAGTTACTACGCTTACTACAGTTACAAGGGTGGAAGCTCTATATAACTTCTGGCAATGCTAGGAGCGTGTTCCACCCTTCTAAAAATAGTAACTATTAGTTACTATTTCCGTTCCAACCTCATGAAAAGTTACTACGCTGACCATTCCAACCTTCTCGAAATTGTAACTAACAGTAACTATTTGCTTCCCATGCTCGGGAGCGTAGTAAGTGTGATAACCACAAATCTCTGTAACGTGATTGGCTGGATTACCCCGTGGAGTGATATTTTGATGGAAATAGGAAAATGCGTTCCAGCCTTGACGCCAAGAAGGCAAATTTCGTGACGTCGTGCTTAGTAACTACGGTAAGTAGGATGGAACACGCTCTAGGTCTCTATCTAGTTTTCGCAGATAGCCTCCTTGTCATCACAGCCCGTCAACATTGCTGATGGGATCTGAATCTGAATGTCTACGCATCGCAGGAAATCTGCCCGATCAGCTACGAAACGAAGCAAAATGAAACGGCGAATTATTTCACGCAGTTTTTGTCAAAAAATGGCAAACTTACATTTTAGCGATATTTACAGCGGGGTTGCCACCCAGCGCGCAGCGAAGCTAGTATTCTCTGGGAACCAAAATTTCACTCGATTTCGAAGCGGTTAGCTTCAGACATCGAGGTTGATATCGGAAAATAACATTGAGACGGCCATTGAAAATAACCTATCGGAGCCGAAGGCGAGATTCTTAAATGGCCGTCGAGATTGTTATTCCGATATTAACCAAGATGAAGGCATGTTAACTATTATAACTTTTTCGAACAGAATATGTTTTTTAGATAGGACTTATTCTTCTTTTCTTGTGCTATTCTGCTACTAGGGTAGCAACCCAAGCCTAGTGTAGACCTACTATTGATGTTACCCGACCACTTCTGTTTCAGTCAATTCAATCGTTTTTGGCGATACAGATGCCATCTAGTGGTCGTAATAAATAACCAAAATGACTATGCTGTTGTAACCCGAGCATTTGGTCGTGAGTTAACATCAGTCGAAGCCAGTGTTGCCACTGGTAGCAAAGTTCTGCGATTTTTCACAGATGTTAGCTTCTTTCCAAGCCGAATTTGAGTTGAGGCATATATTGAAAGTTGAGGCACATAGGGAGAGTTGAAAGAGCTGAGGCATATTGTGAAGGTGATTAAGCAAGGTTTCTCGGTAATAGCTAGTTAAAGGTACCCAGTTTCATAGGCGCCAGAAAATCGATGTTTTTGCTGACATAAGCAACAGGTTCCGCTAGGGAATAGTGGCCAGTTGTCTTCAAAAATCACATGTTGGCTGTTGAGAAAATCAAGAAAAGACAATGATCTCTGCTGAATAACTAGCTTTAAATTAAAGCAAGAGATATTGGGATATTCTTTCAGTTGACAAGTTGTATTTTCAATGGAAATCTGATTGTGACAAGGTATAACCTATGGGGCCTATGCTGGTTTGCTAAGAAAGTAAGGTGTTCTATCACTTTTAATTTTTTTTTTTAACTTATTCTATAATATTTAAGTTTTTCTTACTCGTTTTTAACTAAATTTTGGAGGGCATCTTTTACTTTTCAGTATTTGAGGAAAAGTAGGCTACTCGATGAACTTCTGTGGAGGTTGATATGCCTTGATGTCAGCCTCTCTGGAGGATGATACGATATTGTATCAACCTCCACACACATTTTCATAATATACTACAGTAAAGGTATGCTTCTTCTTGACTTTTCTTTGTTCGAAAAAGTGGATGAAAATGAACCTGTTCAAGGTAAGTAACGTTCAAATAAGCATATCTTTACTGTATCTAAAATCTACCGACTGGCTCACCGACAGAACGCTGCCCCAGAGTTTTGAAGCCACGCGGCGAGTCGGGGAAACTTCGTGCACAGTCAGTGGCTTTGGTGACGCTAAGATCACGATTCCCAACATAATTATACGGTTTTACAGCGTTTCTTGGACGATCTGACGAAAATGCCAGACGTCTGGTTCGTTAACAACTGGGAAGCCATTCAATGGATGCAGAAACCAACACCCGTGAACCTATTGAGTCAGTTTGAACCCTGGAAGTGCAAAACACAGGTGAGAAAATATATTTTCTGGTATCATGAGTATTGCTCGATGTGACCACTGTTTTACCAGTATCGCCTCGGCCATATCCGCTTAAGCGCGCCC